>CM029632.1:9808161-10065724 GCA_017311315.1 Dendrocalamus latiflorus | reverse complement strand
CGGACCCCCTCCGCGCCAGGATTACATATCACGCACCGCCAGAACCTCTCCGGCCTCCCCTCGCCGCCGACGACCTTGCCTCCGTCCACGGCTGCCGGACCACCCGAAGGTACCCCTCAAGAGGGTTACCTACCCTTATTGGGTAGGCAACGCCTCCCCGCTCACTTGGCTAGCAGCGCTCGCTCGTAACTCCCTCGGCGCGCGTTCGAGCCTCCGGCTCCGCGCGCGGAGGTTGAGTTTTTCGTTTATTTTCGGCTGACAAGTGGGTCCCACCCGTCAGCGGCCGCCGGTCTGCGCTGGCCACTGCCGCCTGGGCCCCACCTCTCTGTGCTACTCTGACAAGTGGGCCCGAGCCAGTGGGTCCCATGTCAGAGGTGCCGTGGGCTCACTGTCCAGTGGGTCCCACATGTCAGTGACCGCCAGTGGTTACTGTTCAGTGGGCCCCACCTGTCAGTCTCTCAATTAAAATAAAGATTAAAATTTAATTCTCCAGTGGGTCCCACCTGTCAGAAATTTCCGAATTTCTCGATTTATTCAAATCTGAGATTTTCAAATGAGCATAACTTTCTCATTTTAACTCCAATTCCAGCCATTCAAATTTCTAAATTCATCTAAAATCATAATCTATCCAACTATGGCCTCTGTTGAATTTTTGGATTTTATTTGAATTTTCTTTTGTATTTATTTGTTTTGTTGCTTCGTCTTTCCTCGCGTAGATTCCAACGTTGTCGACGATCCCTCTTCACAGCAGCAAGAAGACCCAGAAACCCTGCAAGAAGGCAAGTCTCCTTTGATCATCTTGACCTATGCTTTTGAAATGTTTTTAATATTTTAAATGTTATGCATTGCTATTTACAAAAGATATTCAAATCTTAGGAATTAGTTATCCAACTTGTTATGCCCTCCATTGAATTGATTGCCATGTACCTTGTCACCATAGAACTTCCTTTGTCTCATTAATGAGATTATTATAATTACTTGTGATATTAGTATGGTAGGATAATGCTTAGTCATGCTATCTAATAACTTTGGAAAATCTTGAAAATGGGAAATTATGATTTATTATTAAATCCTTGTGTTTGAAAGTGAAGTGGCAATTGGAGTTGTCACTGTGATTTTAAAATAAAATAAAAATGTGAAAGTTGGTTTAGATTAGGGTGGATGGCTGTTTGGGTTGGTGCAGTAAGCACGAGAACTTGTTAAGTGTATGTTCCACCCTAGTCAATTAAGGACCGACGCTTGTGTTTGTCCAAACTGAGCATTAACCGTACAACCACAAGTCTATATGGGTACGACCTAGCTAACTAACCTATAAAGGTGTAGTTTTAGATATCACCAGTGGTGTATTGAGTGCCAGGGTGTACTGGTTACTCATAGTGAGGGACAGGGTTTACTGTACTCATATGGCGCAAGAGGGGGCTTCAGATTGGGCGGATTTAACCCTTCTGCGGTGAAACCTCAGCGGGTGGTCTCTAGCTATACTGGAGTAGGTGAAAGGCTTTGTGATATTTTATCTGGGTCTCATGCCAAAGGAAGCATGTTGACTATTAGATAATTTATCTCTTGTGGGTAAAGTTGTACAACCTCTGCAGAGTGTAAAACTATTCGAATAGCCGTGCCCACGGTCAAGGGCGGGCAAGGAATGCATTCACATGGTAGATTTCTGGTTTTGATTTAAAATCAAAAGTTTTGTATTCCGAGGGTGGAGGGAACTCTCGGAAGGGAATCCTGGCGGATGGAGCCAGAGAGGGTGGATGGAACCCGCAGTTTAAAACTTGACCAATGGTAATTGGTTAGCTAGTGTTGGTAGTTGGAACCTTCACTAGAAAGTTAATTCTGTTAAAACATTTACTTCATTAAATAATGCCTTCGAAAATAATTAGTAGTAATTGAGATTTTAAATATTGCTTTGTGCAAAAGAACCATATGGCCTTCCTTTGTTAAGCCTTGCATCTATGCATTTTTCCCAAGACTTGCGGAGTACTTTATGTACTCACATGCTACACTTAAAAATAAATCTCAGAGGAAGTTGAAGCTCAAGAAGGTGACTACGACTACTGCTTCGCTTGTGGCTGTGATGGATTCTTCCCGGAGGACTAGGTCGCGCTTCCCCAGTCAATTGCCTGTGGCGAATTGATGGGTCGTCCTCGAGTTTTATTTGCTTCCGCTCTGTTTTGTGTGCGAGGTCTTAAACCTCCTTGTAATAATGAGACCCGGTGGTCAGTACTCTTATTATTGTAATAAATCGTTGATGGTGATGTTTTCCATTCTGTTTGACTGTGTGCACTAGCTTTGATCTGGGACTAGTGCTGTAATACACAGAGGGTCCGGGTTTGATAATCCGGGGCCCGACAGAGATGGTATCAGAGCCAATTTGACTGTAGGACGTGACCTAGATTAGGAATGGCAAACCATAAGGACTTATATTTATAAAAAGAGTATATTAAAAATGTGTAAGCTTCTTTGCTTCTACTCTCTTCCTACTTAGAATCTCGTTCTTGTCTCCAACTCCATTTGTTAAAACTTTTACTAATCTTTTCTTTCACTCAACTTTGTAGATGGCTGGTTCATCCTCCGCTGCCCCGTGGGACTACTACTCACATGGAGAGGATGCTGGAGCATTCGCTAGCCTTCTCCGGCAGCTGATGCAGTGTCTGGAGTACCGTCAGCCGCCCATCTTCAGGGGTCGGAAGACGCGGATCCTGGATCGAGACTCTTGGACGATGGAGGTATTCCTGTATGCACGGGAAGAGGAATTCAAGTCCCACACCTACCCCATCAAGCACCCTCGGTCCCGCTGTTTCGACGCTGTCCAGGACGCAGCACGCCTCGCCATTGACGAGTTGTGCCACCTGCACAAAGATGCTGTACATCAGTCCCCCTTTTGCTTCTTCATCAACCCTCGCCCAGGACAGAGGTATCCAGATCCCTTTGATATTCCAGCTGACGATCCTCGACTGTCACATCAGGTGCAGCTCACCCAGGCGATGGCGTCACTTATGCTAGAGCTCAGGAGGAGATTGGACAACTTCGGATGCTTCTCACTTCCAGCTACCAGCATTCGACACGCTTCGCGCACAGCTTCTCCAGAGCCAGGCAGCTGAGTTTGAGCTGGGACGTCTCGGGCCGCAGCCGACTACGCGCCGTCTTCACCCGTAGTTGACTACACGCCGTCTTCTCCAGTACCAGCTGTCATCCCCAACAACCCGGCACCAGCTCGACTTCAGGACTCCACATCAGACTTACAGCACGCAAGAAGGTGCGACGCCCCAGTCCGCCACCTGTCATTACTCTCAAGAAGCGCAAGCCTTCTCCTTCCCGTTCTCGGTCGACTGCCTCCAGTCGTAACCGTGCCTCGGCCGAGTGTGACTGTTCACGTCACCACGTGAGAGAGCGCCAGGAAGACCCGGAGGAGGATCCAGAAGAGGACCCGGAAGAAGACCCTGAGGAGCGCGTCTTTGGAGAGGATTAGTAGTCTTTTGAGTCCGTAGTACCCAAATAAAATGTCCGCGTCCTTAGAACGCTTATTGTTATGTTTTGGTGTGCTAGATGGACTGTACCAGGCCTATGCGCACTTGTGGTACAGCCATCCTTGGAGTTATCTTGATTTTAATAAAAGTTTCCCCTAAGTGGTTGCTAGTTCTTTCTTGTGTGTTGGCTTGGGATGTGGTTTAGTTCCCCTAATCTCTTACCTTTGCTATTTCCCTCTTACCTTCTGCTAACCTAAACCGCTTCAGATGGTGAACACGAGGAGCAACCCTGGCAGCAGCCGTGACGCCAACAACCAGCCGGAGGACAACATTCCACCACCTCCCGCTCAGGCCCCCAACTTGGAGCAAATGATGGCTATGCAGCTGCAGTTACTTCAAGCTCTCGCCCAGAACCAAGTGCAGCCAGCCCAGCAGGCACCCAACCAGGCACCCCAGTCTAATTGGGGGAATTCATGAGGACAAGGCCTCCCACTTTTGCTGGATCAGTGGATCCCTTGGAGGCAGATGATTGGATCAAGGATGTGGAAAGAAAATTGGTCCTAGCTCAGTGCAACGATAATGAAAAGGTGTTGTATGCTGCTCATCAGCTCAAGGGAATGGCTGCCAACTGGTGGGAAAACTACCGCGCCGCCCATCAAAATGCACAAGCCATCACTTGGGAGGAGTTTGTCGAAGCTTTCCGCACTGCCCATTCCTACGGGATAATGGAAATGAAGAAGAGAGAATTCTACCAACTGCACAGGGAAACCTCAGTGTTTCCGAATACCTGAACAAGTTCACCCAACTGTCCAGGTATGCATCTGAAGAGGTCACCTCAGAGGCGACCAAGATTTGGAGGTTCACGCAGGGACTTGACCCCAACCTCAAGGTGCAGCTGGTATCCAATGACTTCCCAACCTTCCAGCACCTAGTGAACAAGGCCTTTGTCCAAGAAGATGCTCAGCGCCAGCTGTACGAAAATCGGAAGAGGAAGTTTCAAGCCCAGCAAGGAGCAAGCAGCTCTCGATTCCGCCCCAACGCACCTCACTATCACAAGCTCTCAGAGTCAAGCGTGCCGAGGACTCCCTTTTCAGGACCCCGCCCAAATCCACAAACTCCCCGGGCAAACAATGGTGGCCAACCCCCGCAGAACAAGACTTCAGCAGCAGGAGTGCAGTGCTTTAACTGCAAGAACATGGGGCACTATGCCAGCAACTGTCCCCAGAAACGCCCAGCAATGACTCCAGTTCGTTTCAATCTGGGGACTACGCCAGCAAGAGCTCCGACTGCAGGTCAAGGCCGTGGGGCACCACAAACCCCAAGGACTCCACAAGTGGTGAGCAGAGGGCATCTCAACCATGTGACCGCGGAAGCAGCCCAGGATGCACCGACGTAGTTCTGGGTAAGTTTCTTGTCAACTCAGTAATTGCATCAGCATTATTTGATTCTGGAGCTTCGCATTCTTTTGTGTCAAAAGATGTGGTTGAAAGGTATAATTGGGATGTGAGTAAACTACAGAACCCCATGCTAGTCCAGTCCCCTGGAAAGGAAATGAGGACTAACACAGTTTGCCTTGACGCAACTGTGGATATAAATGGAGTTAAGTTCTTAGCAAATCTTATTATAATAGACTCCAAGGGTTTAGATGTAATACTTGGAATGGATTGGTTAACCAAGTATAAAGGGCAGATAGATTGTGCTGATCGAGCTGTTACAATCACTAACTCTGATGGGATTCAAGTAAGGTATAAGTCAAACTCCCTACCCAGAGCAGGTGTAGTTTGAACAGTGTAAAGGGAGTGACTCTGGAAAAAGTACCTATAGTGAGTGAGTACCCAGATGTATTCCCTGAAGATTTGCCCGGAATGCCGCCAGACAGGGAAGTAGAGTTTGTCATCAACCTAGTACCTGGAACAGCTCCAATTTCCAAGAGACCTTATCGGATGTCTGCAAATGATTTGGCGGAAGTTAAGAAACAAATTGAAGAGCTGCAGGATAAAGGATTTGTAAGGCCAAGCTCGTCACCTTGGGGAGCACCAGTACTGCTAGTAAAGAAGAAAGATGGTAGTCTTCGCATGTGTGTGGACTATCGATCATTGAATGATGTGACTATTAAGAACAAGTACCCTTTACCCAGAATAGATGATCTGTTTGATCAGTTGAAAGGATCATGTGTATTCTCTAAGATTGACCTTCGATCAGGATATCACCAATTGAAGTTAAGACCAGAGGACATACCCAAGACCGCATTTGCCACCCGTTATGGATTGTATGAGTATACAGTGATGTCTTTCGGTCTAACCAATGCCCCAGCATACTTCATGAATCTGATGAATAAGGTGTTCATGGAATATTTGGATAAGTTTGTGGTTGTATTCATCGATGATATTTTGATATATTCCAAGAATGAGGAAGAACATGCCGAACATTTGAGGATAGTTTTGGAAAAGCTCCGAGAAAATCAGTTGTATGCCAAGTTCAGTAAGTGTGAGTTTTGGTTGAAGAAAGTAGCTTTCTTGGGCCATGTGATTTCGGCGGGAGGAGTATCCGTAGACCCGGAGAAAGTTAATGATGTGCTCAATTGGACACAACCAAAGTCAGTATCCGAGATCAGGAGTTTTCTTGGATTGGCTGGTTACTATCGTCGATTTATTGAAGGATTCTCCAAGCTCGCAAGACCTCTGACCCAGTTGCTGAAGAAGGAAAAGAAGTTTGAATGGAGTAAACCATGTGAGGATAGTTTCCAAGAGTTGAAGAAGAGGTTAACTTCTGCACCAGTGTTGACGCTTCCGGACATTAGGAAGGATTTCGAAGTCTTCTGTGATGCGTCAAGGCAGGGACTAGGCTGTGTACTGATGCAAGAAAGAAAGGTAGTAGCATATGCCTCAAGGCAGCTGCGACCCCATGAAGGAAATTACCCAACGCATGATTTAGAGCTCGCTGCCGTAGTGCATGCACTGAAAATATGGAGGCATTACTTGATTGGTAACCGTTGTGAAATTTACACGGATCACAAGAGTTTGAAATATATATTCACTCAACCCGATCTCAACATGAGGCAAAGGAGATGGCTTGAGTTAATAAAGGATTATGATATTGGAATACATTATCACCCAGGAAAGGCTAATGTGGTAGCAGATGCCTTGAGCAGAAAGAGTTATTGTGCCAAGCTGTGGATTAAGGACAGTATGCCTGCCCTTCAAGAAGAGTTCCAACGGCTCAACCTAGAAGTAGTGGAGGAAGGATTTCTAGCCACTTTGGAAGTTCAACCAACCTTAGAAGATCAAATCAGAGCAGCTCAAAAGGAGGACAAGTATGTCCAGGAGATCAAGGATAATATGAAGAAAGGAAAAGCTTCGGGATTTTCAGAGGATGAAAAGGTACCCTTTGGTTTGGGAAAAGAATTATTGTGCCTGAAAAGAAGAGGTAAAGGAGTTAATATTGAAGGAAGCCCATGAATCTGGATATTCAATTCACCCTGGGAGCACCAAGATGTACCAAGATCTCAAGGAAAGGTATTGGTGGTCAAGTATGAAACGAGAAATTGCAGAATACGTAGCCTTGTGCGATGTATGCCAACGGATTAAAGCTGAACACCAGAGACCTGCGGGACTTCTGCAGCCATTGCAGATCCCTGAGTGGAAATGGGAAGAAATTGGTATGGATTTTATAACTGGATTACCAAGAACCAAAACAGGGCACGATTCAATTTGGGTTATAGTGGATCGTTTGACAAAAGTCGCCCATTTCATTCCAGTAAAGACCACATACTCCGGGGATAGACTTGCAGAGTTGTACATGTCAAGAATGTGTGCTTGCATGGGATCCCAAAGAAGATTGTGTCAGATCGAGGAACCCAGTTCACTTCGAGATTTTGGCAAAAGCTACATGAACTTTTGGGCACAAACTTAAACTTCAGTACAGCTTATCATCCACAGACAGATGGTCAAACAGAAAGAGTAAATCAAATCCTGGAAGACATGTTGAGAGCTTGTGTACTGGCAAACAAGAGTAATTGGGATCAGAGTTTGCCCTATGCAGAGTTCTCCTACAACAATAGTTATCAATCCAGTTTGCAAATGTCTCCCTTCGAAGCCCTATACGGCAGAAAGTGTAGGACTCCATTGTATTGGAAGGAAACAGGAGAAGGACAAGTGTTTGGACCAGATGTGCTGAAGCAAGCAGAAGAACAAGTTCGTCTAATCCAGGACAGATTAAAAACAGCACAAACCAGACAGAAAAGTTATGCAGACAATCGACGTAGAAGCTTAGAATTCGTACCTGGGGATCATGTTTATTTGAAGGTGTCACCTCTCAAAGGAATGAGACGTTTTGGAGTCAGTGGAAAGCTAGCTCCCAGATTCATCGGACCTTTTCCTGTTGTGGCGAAACGAGGAGAAGGCTTACCAGTTGGAGCTTCCACCTCAGCTGTCAAAGGTGCATGACGTCTTCCATGTGTCTCAGCTAAGAAAGTGTCTTAGAGTTCCAGAAGAGCAGATGCCTCTAGATGAAATAAACGTGAAGGAGGACCTCACCTATCCAGAGTATCCAGTCAAGATATTGGAGGAAGCAGAGCGCCGTACGCGCAGCAAGGTTATCAAGTTCTGTAAAGTGCAGTGGAGCAACCATTCAGAATCGGAAGCAACTTGGGAGCGTGAAGAGGATCTAAAAGAAGAGTTCCCCGACCTTTTTCCCAGTCCATCCGAATCTCGGGGTCGAGATTCTTTCTAAGGGGGGTAGGTTTGTCACATCCCAAAATTTGGCTTTTTGAAAAATTTAAATTCAAATTAATTATTTTAAGGTAATTGGATTTTACTTGGCTTTTATTTGCCTTTCTGGATTTTTCTGGAATTTAAAAACTATTTTTAGAGCTTAAAAAGTAATTCAAAATATGAAAATTAAATATCAACAGTAGTTGGAAATAATTTTATTTAGTCCAAAATATGTCCAGAAGCTTCTGTGAATTTTTCTGGAATTTTTGGAGGTATTTTCATATTTTTTCTGAGGCCTAAATAAATTTCTAGCATTTTCTGAAATTAAAAATCATTAAAAATCTCTCCCTTTTTCCTCCAGCCGACGCGTGGACGGCCCAGATCCGCCCACGTCGCCGCTCGGCCGATCCGGCCCGCTTTTCCCCCTTCTCCCTCCGCCAAGCGGGCCCGGCCTGTCAGCCTCCCGCGTCTTCCCCCTCATTCTCTCTCTGCCCCTAGGGCCCCGGCTGTCAGCCACCCGCGTTCGCATCCCGCCATCCCCTCCTCTTTGGGCGACGCGTGTACAGCCCGCCTCATCTCGGCCGTCCCCGCTTCGCCCGCTCTCGGACGCCCGATCCGCCTCTGGGTCGCGTGGCAGCCATCCGCGCCGCCCGCCCGCTCCCTTCTCTCTCTCACTGCACGCGGGGCCCGCCTGTCGGATTCGTCGTCCCCCGGCGGAGCCGGCGCCTTCCTTTTCCTTCCCCCTCTTTCCTTTCTCGCCGGCCGACCGCATCCTCGGCGGACCCGGCCTTTTCCTTCCCCGTTTCTCTCCGGTTTTGGAATCCCCGAGGCTCCCCGCGCGACCAAATCCCGACGCCCGCGCCTCCCTTCCCTCTCCGGCCCCCTATTTCCTTTTTCCCCCAAACTTTCCCCACCGGCCACCGAGATCTCCGGCGAGGAATTAAGTGCCCGTGCTCCCTCCCCTGCCCCTATAAATACCCCCATCGCCTCATCTCTCCCCACACCACCTCGCAGCGCTCTCTGCCTCCTTCCCCGAGCCCCCGTAGAGCCCTGCCACCGGTGCCACCTTCCCCTCAGAGCTCCGCCCAACTCCGGCGAGCCTTCCCCGCCGCCTCGGACCCTTCCAGAGCCCGCCGCCGCCACCCCGAGCTTCCTCACGCCCAGACGAACCTCCCCGTCACCTCGGCTGCCTCTCCCCGCCGCCGGAGCGCCGTCGCGCCGGAAGACCCGAGCCAGCTCCGCCACCTCCTCGTCGCCGGCCTTCTCCGCTCGTCGCCGCACTTCGTTGACCCCTCCAACCGGACCCCCTCCGCGCCAGGATTACATATCACGCACCGCCAGAACCTCTCCGGCTCCCCTCGCCGCCGACGACCTTGCCTCCGTCCACGGCTGCCGGACCACCCGAAGGTACCCCTCAAGAGGGTTACCTACCCTTATTGGGTAGGCAACGCCTCCCCGCTCACTTGGCTAGCAGCGCTCGCTCGTAACTCCCTCGGCGCGCGTTCGAGCCTCCGGCTCCGCGCGCGGAGGTTGAGTTTTTCGTTTATTTTCCGGGCTGACAAGTGGGTCCCACCCGTCAGCGGCCGCCGGTCTGCGCTGGCCACTGTCGCCTGGGCCCCACCTCTCTGTGCTATCTCTGACAAGTGGGCCCGGAGTCCAGTGGGTCCCATGTGTCAGAGGCTGAGCCGTGGGCTCACTGTCCAGTGGGTCCCACATGTCAGTGACCGCCAGTGGTTACAGTTCAGTGGGCCCCACCTGTCAGTCTCTCAAAATAAAAATAGAAATTAAAATTTAATTCTCCAGTGGGTCCCACCTGTCAGAAATTTCCGAATTTCTCGATTTATTCAAATCTGAGATTTTCAAATGAGCATAACTTTCTCATTTTAACTCCAATTCCAGCCATTCAAATTTCTAAATTCATCTAAAATCATAATCTATCCAACTATGGCCTCTGTTGAATTTTTTGGATTTTATTTGAATTTTCTTTTGTATTTATTTGTTTTGTGCTTCGTCTTTCCTCGCGTAGATTCAAACGTTGTCGACGATCCCTCTTCACAGCAGCAAGAAGACCCAGAAACCCTGCAAGAAGGCAAGTCTCCTTTGATCATCTTGAGCCTATGCTTTCGAAATGTTTTTAAAGTATTTTAAATTGTATGCATTGCTATTTACATAAAAAGACACTAGTTCAAGTCTTTAGGAATTAGTTACTCCAACTTTGTTATGCCCTCATTTGACATTGATTGCCATGTACCTTGTCACCCTAGAACTCCCTTTGTCTCAATAATGAGATTACTATTAATCGTTGTGTATATTAGAATGGTAGAATAATGCTTAGTCGTGCTATCTAATAACTTTGGAAAATCTTGAAAATGGGAAATTATGAATTATTATTAAATCCTTGTGTTTGAAAGTGAAGTGGCAATTGGAGTTGTCACGGTGATTTAAAATAAAATAAAAATGTGAAAGTTGGTTTAGATTAGGGTGGATGGCTGTTTGGGTTGGTGCAGTAAGCACGAGAACTTGTTAAGTGTATGTTCCACCCTAGTCAATTAAGGACCGACGCTTGTGTTTGTCCAAACTGAGCATTAACCGTACAACCACAAGTCTATATGGGTACGACCTAGCTAACTAACCTATAAAGGTGTAGTTTAGATATCACCAGTGGTGTATTGAGTGCCAGGGTGTACTGGTTACTCATAGTGAGGGACAGGGTTTACTGTACTCATATGGCGCAAGAGGGGGCTTCAGATTGGGCGGATTTAACCCTTCTGCGGTGAAACCTCAGCGGGTGGTCTCTAGCTATACTGGAGTAGGTGAAAGGCTTTGTGATATTTTATCGGGGTCTCATGCCAAAGGAAGCATGTTGACTATTAAGATAATTTATCTCTTGTGGGTAAAGTTGTACAACCTCTGCAGAGTGTAAAACTATTCGAATAGCCGTGCCCACGGTCAAGGGCGGGCAAGGAATGCATTCACATGGTAGATTTCTGATTTTGGATTTAAAATCAAAAGTTTTGTATTCCGAGGGTGGAGGGAACTCTCGGAAGGGAATCCTGGCGGATGGAGCCAGAGAGGGTGGATGGAACCCGCAGTTTAAAACTTGACCAATGGTAATTGGTTAGCTAGTGTTGGTAGTTGGAACCTTCGCTAGAAAGTTAATTCTGTTAAAGCATTTACTTCATTAGAATAATGCCTTCGAAAATAATTAGTGGTAATTGAATTTTAAAATGTTGCTTTGTGCAAAAGAACCATATGGCCTTCTTTGTTAAGCCTTGCATCTATGCATTTTTCCCAAGACTTGCGGAGTACTTTATGTACTCACATGCTACACTTAAAAATAACATCTCAGAGGAAGTTGAAGCTCAATAAGGTGACTACGACTACTACTTCGCTTGTGGCTGTGATGGATTCTTCCCGGAGGACTAGGTCGCGCTTCCCCAGTCAATTGCCTGTGGCGAATTGATGGGTCATCCTCGAGTTTTATTTGCTTCCGCTCTATTTCTTGTGTGCGAGGTCTTAAACCTCCTTTGTAATAATGAGACCCGGTGGTCAGTACTCTTAATTATTGTAATAAATCGTTGATGGTGATGTTTTCCATTCTGTTTGACTGTGTGCACTAGCTTTGATCTGGGACTAGTGCTGTAATACACAGAGGGTCCGGGTTTGATAATCCGGAGGCCCGACAGGGTTTCTAAAGCTCTCTCCTCTAATGTAATACTCTTCATCTGCAATATATGAGCCAGTAAACAGGGTCCCTCCCCCAGCTATAGAAACCTTTTGTAATGGAACCACCTGAATCTTGCAAGAAGTCTGGGTAGCAAATAGAAGGTCAATGAAAGTGTGAGTGCTCCCACTGTCGACTAATGCCACCCTCTCTTACCCCCAATGCTCACCTCTAATGTATATGTATTAGTGCCCATCCATCCCTTCACAGCTTGAAGAGAAATCAGCATAAGTTGCTCCTCTGTCTCCGAGTGGGGAGAAACATTTTCCACATTATCCTTAGTGCTTTCATCCTGCTCAGTATCTGCTGTAGCTGCTACCTCCCCTTCTCCAGCTAGCAAGTTCAATTGTTGGTATTGTTGGCATTTGTGTCCCAAGAACCATTTGCCACCACAATATTTGCAAATCCCTGGGGTGAATGGCTTCAAGGTTGCTTCTTTTTTCTGGGCAGCAACATCAAGTAATGGTCTGTGCCATGCTGGTTGAGTATAATTTCTGCTCTGCCCTACATTAACATTGTGGACATTCTTCTTGGCCATAGCCCCAACTCCCTTCTCCATGTCTTTAGCCCATCCAATAAGCTTCACAAAGATTCTGTGGCTCAATGGCTTAAGGTAGTGTTTAATCTCATTCCTCAACCCATTTACAAAGCATTTGACAAAGAATTGAGGGTTCTGCAGGGGATTCTCACTCTTGTAAACAGCCATGAGTTCCTCAAATTTGTCTATGTAATCTGAAACACTGAGGTTGTATTGCTTCACTGAATGGAAGTTCTCCAACACCTCATAGCCACTATGTTGTGCAAAACGATCACAAATCATTGCACAGAAATTCTGCCAGGGTGGTGGGTTCCAAAGGCAATCCAGTGCTCCTTAACCACCTGTCGGCCCTTCCCACCATATACATCTGTGCTAGATCGAACTTGGCTTCATCGGGAACATTTGCCATAGCGAAGTATGTTTCACTCTGCCTAATCCACTCCAAAGGTTCTCCACCATCAAATTTAGGAAAATCAAGTTTGGGACCTTTGGCAATGGACTTGTAAAAACTGTGAACCCTATCATTGCTAGGATTGGGTACCACTATCTGGCATGGTAATGAGATTGGTGTTGATTCAAATAATCCCTAGGGTTCAGACGCCACTGATTAACCAAGTCAGGACCACCGTGGGAGTTCAGGTTGTTCAGAGTTGGAAGAGGAAACAAAAACTTGCGGCAGCTGATTCTGAACCCCCCATTAGGTATTGCAGAGTAACCCGTAGAAGGAGAAATGAAGTTACCTTCGGGCGTTCCATGCAATTGCACTCCCTATGTACTGTGGAGGTTGATCTGTCCCGAACCTTCCATCTCCAGTTCACCCGATTGAACCAGGTCTTGTAGATTTCTTGCTTCTTCTACCGGTCGTGAATTGGGTGCCCCTCTGCCTGTGGTCGGCTCAGTTGCCCTCGCCTGAGAGTTGACTAGCCCTTTGCAGTAATGATTCCACCCGGTTCATCTGTTCTTGCATGCCCATCACTTGCTTCTGTAAATCGCCCATCTGACGTTGTACCACGTCGGCCTTGAAGTTGGCCTCCATCACCTCCTGCCTCGCCGCCGTCAGCTCGGATGCCTCCGCTTCATTCCTCGCCAAGGACTTCGTCATCCACTTCTCCCAATCGAGGCGAGGCTTAGGGATTTTACCGCGGAATCAATTCCGGAACCCTCACCTAGCTTCGATTTCTTCCGCCGCCAAGGTTCGCCAGCGACTAGGGATTTTACGAGGATCCAAGATCCCAACCCAATCGCTCGCAACCACTTCCCTCCAAGGATTGATGTGGCTCTGATACCAGTTTGTCAGATCCCAGATGGAAATCCGAATCGGGAGTGGAAAAACAGGGAATCGGAGATTGAAAAGGGGCAAAATCTGGAGTAGGAACAACTAAAGAAAAACTAGGGCTACAGTAGAATTACCCTTGACGGCTCATGCCCTTCCCATTCCATTCAGAAAAGCATATATATGAGTACATAATCTGACAGTAGTCTTAAGACATGTTTACCAAATTAACAACCAGATTAACTGAGCGTTAACACAAATTACAGGTAATCTTTGACTACTAAACCAGCATATTGCCAAAAGCGATCTAGGCCGTTGCGATGGCTTCAATGGAATAAATCAGCATCTCCACCATTGGATGAAAATAACGTGGACGCAGCGAAACGTTATCTCTTCAGGCTTCTTTCCTTCTTCAGTTACTCCAAGATGGCCGAATTTTTTCTATTTAAGCCCTTTTTTTGAAAAATATTCACATTTAGACCCCTGGTGGTTTAATTCCGTTTTTGGACCCAGGGGGTCGGCGCCGTGACCCACGGCGCCGAGGTAACACGTCTCGGCGCCGTGGAGCACGGCTCCGAGGTGCCAGGCCCACTCCAGCCTGGTGGCCTGTGTGGCGCTGACGTGGCAGCACCTCGGCGCCGTGGATCGTGGCTCCGAGCTCGGAGCCGTGGGTCGTGGCGCCGAGCTCGGAGCCGTAGATCGTGGCGCCGAGCTGCCTGCCACGTGGCGCCGAGCTCCCTGCCACGTCTGCAGACACTCGGCGTCTAGGGTTGTCGCAAAAAGAATTACTAGTTGTATTTTGTTAATTTTGTTACTAGTTGCAGGAACTGTAATGATTATAAGTTTTGTTAATTTTGTAGTTGTGAATTACAAAACAATTTGAAAAATTGTAAAACAAGTTTATGTTGATTGGCTCGTTGTAGATGCATAAAAAAATATGGCAATTTTTTTAGGAACGATTGTGCGTAGAACGGTCGATATATAAAATGGTAAGTGACTTTTAAGGTATGATATGTTTTAAGGGTTTGCAATTCCCGTGGTTTTTGCAAGGTTTGGTAATTTTGTAGTTGTAATATGGGAACGAATCTGATGAAGTCGTAATAAAAGTTATGTTCATTGCAAGTTGGACATGCAAACCAAATTATGCTAAATTTTTTGCCGAAGGATTGAGCGTAGAAATATCGATGCATATAGTGGTAAGTGATTATTTCGAAGGTGAGTGATATTTTGACATGGCAGGCATGTGGCATGTGTGCAACTCTGTACTTCTAATGTTCAGAATTCCACCACTAGTCCTAACATGCATGCCTTAGGGAAAATAACTTGCTGGGTCTATTACATTTTGTCTACTGGGTGTAGCGTGGTTGTTTCCCCTTTTTGTCACGCCCTGAAGATGGCTCCGCTACATCCTTCTACCTGTCACTCTTGGTCTTGAGAGCTGCCTCCCGAGCTTGAAGCACCTCCTCCTGACGCTTGATGGCAGCTTCACGCAGACTTAACTTGCTCCCGCCTCCTTTGCAGCTCATCCTCCTTGCCCTTCAGACGGATTTGGTCCACCCTCACGCGGCGCTCTTGGTCAAGCCGCATCTGTCGTTCCACCTCGCGAGCCTGAGTCATCTTGACAAAATATTGTGCTTTGTTTTCCACCTCCACTGCCCGGTATTTGGCCATGCCGGCGACACACGATCCACCCATTCGATGAACCTGCAAGCCTATGTGTGGCGTGGTAGATGTCATCGATCAAGTTGAAAAAAGATAACGAGAAACAAATGATTTAGTTGTGGTCGTTACCACGAAGTCGTCATCCAGGTCAGGACATTTGAAGAACCTACGGCCGTATTTGGCTCGTTGTACTCGATCAGTCCAGACTCCCAACATCGTCCTAAAGCCGCAATGGCACTTCGGGCGCTCATGCCACTCCGGCACTCCAAATGGGTCGGACCTCCAGGAAGACATTGTTGTGCAGTAGTATTGTGATGCCTTGAGGAGGAGATGTGGTATGGAAGACATAGGAGGGAGGCCTTTATGTAGGCAGGTTATCTGGTGCAGTGGGCATAGTCCATGGAGAGGATATTTTCGCTTTTCCTGGATTCCAGTGTAGCAATAAATGGCCCTATGTAGGCTTTTCAGAGACTATAGTCTCGTAATAAATTCATAGTTCGTAGCCTTTTCAGAGATTGGACCATTCAAAGCCTAGAAGGCTAAAGACCTACGCCCCTATATGTGTACAGGCCTACAGGCCTAATCCTGTAAAGGCTAAAGACCTACGGCCTATATGTGTACAGGCTAAAGGCCTACTCCGTCACTGCCCAAAGCTGGCATATGCTGCCCTGTTTTCTCATGTCACTGTAGCAAAGCTGCCCTCTTTTGTACATCTCACTGAGCAAAAGCTGACCTCTTGTGTCATGTCTCTGAGCAAAGCTGGGGCGTGTTGTCATGTCCCTGAGCAAAAGCCTCTTTTTTTGGTGGTCACTGCATTAAGCTGCCCTGTTTTGCTATAAGTAGCAGGGTTGGGGTCCCATGACATTGTGAATCGAACAAGTAGTACCCTCTCTTTCGTGGTGAAACATACCATGTCTGAAGTCGAGGGGCCAGTGGGATTTGGGTCACCGAAGGACGACATTCCCTTAGAAACGAGGGATATGTTCGGTCCGCAGTACCGATTGATACCAAGCCGGCGTGCTCAACCACCGTGGCCGAAATGCAGACACAATGAGTACGCGGTCGTCCAGATCTTGGATTCCCCGAACGATGGCGGGGCGACGTTTCTTTCCGATGCTCACGCTCCGGGGTACAAATTAGTAATGTTACATTTTGTATTGCTTATGGACCCTCGAAGTTTACCGTCATTTTTTGTGCAGATGGCCAAATGCGACTTCTCCCACTGGATCGACTCTCCTCACGAACGGTATGTTGATCGTTATGTGGATACATTATGGGCTCGAATATGGGACTTGGAGTACCGAATAGAGAGTCTCACTGAGGAGAACAACGACCTCCGCGAACAGATGCAACGCGAGAGGGGCAACGAGGAGGTCGTGAATATAGGAAGCTCTTATGATCCCACATGTTGCTGCGCGAACCCGAGCTGCATATGTGCATGCCACTACCACGATGGACAACCACGTCCGAGGCGACCCCCTCAGCATTTCTCCATGTGGGTGCCATGAGGCTCGTTGGCATGTAGGTAAGAAGGTGTATGGTTGTGTTGTGTTTTAGTTGTTGTGTTCGTTGGTGTGTTGATGGCTGTAGTTACTTGGTTGTGTTGTCATTTTTTGGTACCCTCCATGTTTACCGTCGTTGCTGTGTTGATGGTTGTAGTACTTGCTATATTTTATGTACGTGCAATCTATGTGTTGTTTCGTGTTGTGACTGGGCAAAGCTGTTTTATTTTAGGTCGTAGCCTTTTCAGCCGATTGTGCTTTTTCAGGAAGCATAAATTCATAAGCAAAAAATTCATAGTTCGTATCATTTGCAGTAAACATAAATTCATTGCAGGAATTATACAACAACAAAGTACAGACTACGGATTCGTACACAAATATCACATGAATATAACATATACACATACATACAAACAAGTAGCTCATTACAACACGACCCACAAGCCTACACATAAATATCACTGCCTCCTAGCCTTACCCTTACCCTTACCAAGGGCGTCGGTGCCTGGGAGTGTAACGGCTAGGCTCGCGGCGGCGTCTGCGTGGTACAGGCTGTGAAGGCTGAGTCTCAGGAGCGCCTAACGAGCTGAGACGGGCCTATCTCATCGTAAGTCTGCTGCTCCACCTCGTCGTCGTCCTCACCCCCCTCGTCAGGGAAAGTGTCGCTCGTGGGGGATGAGCTCTGTGCCGTGTAAGACCCTTGCCGCGTCGGGTCTGCAAGTCGTGTCGTAGGCACGTCTACGTCCCTCCCCGCGCCGGGTGCTGCAACCACAACGACTAGCCGCACGACGTAAGCCGACCTGCTAGCCTCTGTCATCCAACATTTTGTTAACCCAACAAGATACGAAGATATTACGTACTAATTTTGTAAGTGGCTTTGTCGAAGCTTACCTCTAGGAAGGTAAGCGTCCGGGCGTCGCCGACTGTCCTGGAGAAATGCTCTATGTCCTGTACGGACTGCTTCAGGGTGTTGCCCTGCAAACAAGCAAAAGAATGGATAATTTACTATATGTAGTGATATTTATATCTATTGGAAAATAAGCAATGAGATTGAACATTACCACACGGTCCAGGACTGGTGTCGTCTCCACCTGCGTCCCAAGGCGAGTCGACTGGTCGTACGGCGTGTCTTCGTCGCCCGAGGACGCAATGTCGGCGTAGTCATCCTGAGTCCATTGGCCCTTAAGCTTTGACCGCGTCGCACGCTGGTACCAAACTTGGTACCGCCGGAAGTTCTCGTTGCTGTGCGGCTCGTCGTTGTCGTCCACGTGGTCCTGAAAGTGTCCCCACTCCTCAACGTACACGTGGTGGTGCTGCTCGAAGTCTGTGACCTTCTTCTGTCACCGACGATCAATCTGCATGTCACGTAAACCAAACGTTAAAAATAGAAAAAGCTCTGTGCAATTGGATTCCAAGGTTATAATTGAAATTGCATGCCACTTACTTGTGCAAGGCCACAGACGTGGAGAACTGCGCTACTGGCCCACAGCTGCCTCATACCAAACTGGCGTGCAACTCTATATGGCAGGTGATACTCAACAGCATAGAAACAGATAAGAGGGCACCTCTTCCTGTAGAGGGCCTCGTCTATGCTGCATAGTGCGCTGAACTGAATGGCCTCCACCTCCTGCTCGCGTACGGCTCCCACTTAACCTGCATTGAAACAATTTAACGTTAAAGGTCATATACTAACAAATGAAAATCACGATACCAAATAGAATTAACTTACACTGGAGGCCGTGAGCGCATCTAGCTCGTTCGTGTACTCTAGGTAGGCCCTCTTCGTCCGGGCGTAGGGCACTGAGGACCTGGTCCAAAGATATGCAAGTGTCGGACGTCGACGAGGAGGAACCTCTGCGAACCACGGACGAGGAGGCGAAACTGTGGGACGACCAACTGGTAGACGACACCACATCCACAGCTGGAGGAGGTAGAGGCAAACCACCTACTGTCGCGTTCGGCGAACTCCGACGACACGCCTCGCAGAGGTGGCGGTAAAGGAACGCCAACACCCCGGAAGCCCAGCTGTACTGCCCCGCCGTGTCCCAGTCGGTGAGGCAGTGGATGTACATCCACGACGCGCTGTCCCCGTTCCGTCGGGGAAGAGAACGCAGCCAAACAAGTGCAGGATCCATGCCTGCAATTATATGTGAAATGATATTAAATCAAACTATGTCAATTTAATCAAAAAACTCGATTAGACGATGAGTTGGCTCGATATCCACCCCTACCTGCAGTAGTAGGCAACTGTCTGCTCGTCCGCGTGTGCAGGACACTCTGCGAAAGTCTGCCGGAGCCATGTGATCATAACTGCAGAACTGCGATGGACTGCCTCAGCAGGAAGCTCTGTCCCGAGGAAGGCCTCTACTCGGGCTCTCCAACCAGCAGACACGCACGGTCCGATCACTGGACGGCCGTGATGGCGACACCAAGTATCTTCTGAGTGTCCTGGAGCGTAATAGTCATCTCACCGAAAGGGAGGTGGAAGCTGTGAGTCTCCGGCCTCACCTACATGATACAAAAAAGAGGACTACATGTCAGAGAATTTGAGGCGCACATAGCTGACCAACAATGAACATGCAAGTGGAGCAATGGTTTAGGAGAATACCTGTCAATCAGTGCAGTGATGGCCGGGGGGTTGAAGGTGGGCAACCCACGGCGAACCTGGTAAGAGATGGCGTCTAGGCCAGCCCTCTCCAGGAAGGGAGTGTACTCTCGTCGTACCGCATGTCCAGGAACCCGTCATGGGTTCGAGGACGAAGGATGGGCAGCTCCTGTATAGAATAGACCAATTTTTGTAGTTAATGCATCAATATAAACTCAAATTGTATAGGAAGTGATGAAGGCAATACCCCCCCTCCGCGGTGAGCCGTCCTCAGTGGCTCTCCTCGTAGTACTGGTCTAGCAGGTGGAATTGCGCCATCCTACAAAAAATTGAATTTGTCAGTCCAACATACAAGTAAACAAAAATTGAACATGCATAAAATATGGAAAGAATAAGAAATTAAATAATAAACATAGCAAATTACATATGAAAAAATAACTAGACGAACTATGAAACATAACGAATAACAAGCACTCGCACCTGACTAAGTGGCCAATGGCATGTGCGTGAATTGTGGCCAAGTCTACCACATCTGCTACATTGGTTCTGCTCGGGGTTAGTAAGAAAGGGGGTTGCTCTCCCTCGCGCTTGTTGTTCCTTGAAGCTGATCCATAACCATCTTGTGTCTCGTCCTTTTCCTGGTTCCACGTTTGTTCCAACGGCTACCCGTATCCGCAATGTATTTGGGCCCGGTGTACGGTGGCCACTCTCCCTCATCCCGATAAGGCTCGAAACGGGGGAGACCACGTAAGCACAAGGTTGTCAACACTGAACTCCCGAGGTATCTTGCTCTCGTAGTCAAAGTTGCGATGCCTCGCTGCTGTCACATAATGAGAACATGGAAAGTGGTACTGCCTCGGTTTACCACATGTGCATGAGAAATCAATAAGGACAACCTTATGCCTCCTTGTCGGCCGGAGCTCTCCATCGGTCGTTGTACCACCCCTTTCTACAACCTCGTAAGTGCCCGTGGAGTTGTCAAAACAATGTACCTCATGTGCCTCAGCCCTCGCCTTTGCCTTTTCAAGGTGGCGCTTCGGTTTTGGCGCCCATCTCTCTTGTTTACTCTGTAGCGCCATTGCATGTGTGTGTCTTTCGTTGAACCAGGCAACAAGCTTGTAAAAGGTGAATGATACTATAGCATTGACAGGCATACCACGTATACCCCTAAGCAAGTTATTGAAGGATTTGGCCATATTGCTTGTCTGAAACTCGTACCTCCAGCCACCATCGTCATGAGCCATTGTCCATTTGTCGACATCTCTCATCAATCCCGACAAACCACTGTCTACCTTCTGCGTTTGTTGCAGTATTAAGCTGCTCCAACTTCTCCTGGAAGAACTTGACCTCAAGCATTCGAGCGACCTCCTCGAACAGAGGAAAGTTATCCTTCGTACCATCCTTACGGAGTAGATTCTCGGCAAGATGCCGAGTGCACCAACGGTGGTGCAAAGGTGGATACCCCGGTATCTGCTCTTATACGGCAGCAAGTATGCCCTGGTGTCTATCAGATATGACACCCACCTCCCTACCAGGGCCGACCACGTGCCTCCGAACGAGCCGCAAGAACCATCCCCAGCTGTCTTTGTTCTCCCTCTCAACCAAAGCAAACGCCAAAGGAACCAACGCGTTGTCTGCGTCACAGGAAATGGCTATCAGAAGTGTGCCCTGGTACTTGCCAAGAAGAAACGTACCGTCAATGGAGAAGACGGGACGACAATGCCGAAAGGCCTCGATGGACTGAGCAAAGCACCAGAAAGCATGGAAGAATATCTGCATCCCATCTTGAGTCCATTCGGTTTGGTTTCGGGACGTACTCATAATGCATGCCTGGATTAACCGCTTTGATTGCATTGAAGAGTGCTGGCAACTGCAAGTACCCATCTTCCCAGTCCCCATATATCATCTTCCAGATGCGTTGCCTTTGCCCTCCATGCTTTTCCATACCTTATCTCGTATCCAAATTTCTCCTTAACAATCCCAGCAAGTGTCTTCACCTTCATATTGGGTTCTCCCTTTACTATGTGACACAGTGACATGGCAATAATGGTAGAGGTCAACTGCCGATGCTTCTGTTTGAGCTCTGCTTCGGCACAAGTGTGTGGGCCAACGATTCTTGTGATCTTGAACTTTCCCGTGTCCTTCTGTTTCCTAGCACAAACCCTCCATTCACATGTTTCCTTCTCGCACACAACTGTGTACCTCCGCTCCACATAAGAATGCCTCACCTTGAATGACCTTTTACGAATTACTGAATACTCCTGCAGCCACCTTCTCAATGCAGACAAGTCCACAAACATCATGCCCTTCTCAATTGTCATGCTTGAACCGGCCTCAGGAGCATCTAGCAGCTCGTCATCCCTTCCTTCTGCATAAGCCCCATGAGAATGCCTAAGATCGCTGAATTCATGAACTGATGGATCCCGGCCAGGGCAATAACGCCTGATCAGCTCAATATCACTTTCGGTCAGCTCTCCAAAAGGGCGGTCATCGTCAGAATCAACGGCCCTTGCGATCTCGTAAGGCTGCAGATCATCCACAATTTGAACATCCACACTGTTGGAGTCCCTGCAGACTTCTTCAACTTTGCCAGATGGAGCAACGGGAGGAACACCAATATTATCAGGAATGTCTCCTGCATCATAAGCACGAAAACGATGGGATTGAGACAAAAAAAACAACAATGACGGGAAAAGGCTAAAGTGTGGCTCGACACTTACTGGGATGATCCTGAGGGGCCGCCACAACATCATCAGTCCGACATTCAACTCGAACTGGTTGAGAAATCTGAACCTCGTTCGGGGCAGATAGAGCATCGGGCACCTCAGGCTCTTCTTCCACATCCACCGCAAGATCCGGTAACGGAGGGTCAAAGGGTGCCTGATCACCTAGTTCTGGTGAATAACCGTGAGGGGTGGGATCAATGGACACCTTCCGCACAACAAGGTCCAAACATTTTAACTCATTCCGCATAACCAATCTGATATATTTGTCCCACTCATCCTCACAACCAATTAAGATCAACCGCCTGAGAATTATGTCTTTCGAACCGTAGTGAAGTAACCCCTCAACTGTGATGCTCTCCTCGTTTCCATGACAATGTAGCTCCTCCCGAGCCCTAGCAACCAACTCACTAAACGACGGCCGATCACTGAATATCAGAGGCACCCTTTGCATTTCAACAAATCGAACATTTCCATAATCATCACTTGTCACACTGCCTCCATGATATATGGTGACTAGGTTGTCCATCTAGTTCATACAGAAAACATGGTGAGCATCTTTTGACAAAGAGGGAAGCATGGTAAAGGAATAACAAGGGGCAGTACATCTTAAATAACATTAGCTACATGTTTAACATAAACTAACTATTGATAATATCATGCACGATGCATGCACTCGAACTACCATGATCAGCAAGTCCAATTCTTACAAAGCTATTGAAGGAAGAAAGATTGGTAGGAGCAATCCAATTCAGAGGCAGAATTTTGCTACTCTGATCTGATCTAGATAACCCATTAAATGCTTCAAAGACAATGGTTGATAAAGACACGTAGCAAAAAGATTTCGGACTGCAGTATTCCCCACGGCTACCATGTGCCACACTCAATCCATTTCGCCAACAAAAAGTATTTACTTGGCAGTGCCAATTTCAGAAGATTAAATGTAAAAGCTTTGCCGCTCGGCAGATCTGTCGTCAAGCATCAGACAGCTACATCATCCATCATAGACTGGGCAGCAGCACAAATGCCGATGGTAGACAGAGCTAATAACAAATAATACGCACAACACCATAGCTACAAATTTATCATTACAAGAAGTCCCATCATCCATCCACCCACAATTAACTAATGTACAATTGCACAAACACAACTTCTTAGCAAACTCTTTTTTTTTCGCAAACACGCAATTTCAATTTCAGAAGATTAAGGATGCTGACCTTAGACGGGGGGAGGCGACCGGAGGCGCGGGGCGGCGGCCGGAGACGCGGGGAGGCGGGAGGCCAGGCGGCACCAGAGGGCGGCGGTCGGAGACACGGGGGCCGGGGAGGCGGCGGGGGCCGGGGCGGCGCTGGCGGCCCGGGGAGGCGGCGGGGGCCGGGGAGTCTGCGGCGGCCCGGGGAGGCGGCGGGCGGCCGGGGAGGCGGTGGCGGCAGGGGAGGCGGGCGGCCGGGGAGGCGGGGTGCTGAGGAGTCGAGCGGCGAAATGAACACGCGGGCGCTCGGCGCTGCATAAGTGGCCAGGGCTCGGCGCCAAGATCTACGGCTCCGAGCTCGGCGCCAAGATCTACGGCTCCGAGCTCGGCGCCACGACCCACGGCTCCGAGCTCGGAGCCACGATCCACGGCGCCGAGGTGCTGCCACGTCAGCGCCACGCAGGCGACCAGGCTGGAGTGGGCCTGGCACCTCGGAGCCGTGCTCCACGGCGCCGAGACGTGTTACCTCGGCGCCGTGGGTCACGGCGCAACCCTCTGGGTCCAAAAACGGAATTAAAACCACCAGGGGTCTAAATATGAATATTTTTCAAAAAAAGGCTTAAATAGAAAAAATTCGGCCAAGATGGCTGGTGCGTTTATCAAAAAAAAAAAAGATGGCTGGTGTTGACATTCAGTCGCTTCCAAATTTCCAATCGGGATTACAAACTGCCGAAAAAGATGGAAAAGGAGCGAAGAAAGAATCGCGGCTTCTTGTTTCGAACCATACGGACGCCCAAATCGAGCTTCTAGACAGAAAAAGAAGGAAAAAAGATACCACATTTCCAAGAAATGAGTCTCCTGGTGCATGTGATCGAGGCCCACGGCCTGCCGGCGATGGACGCCAACGGGCTCAGCGATCCGTACGCCAAGCTGCAGCGGGGGAGGCAGCGGGCGAAGACGAAGGTGGTCATGAAATCGCTGAGCCCCGCCTGGGACGAGGAGTTCGCGTTCCGGGTCGGGGACCTCAAGGACGAGCTCATCGTCCGCGTGCTGAGGACAAGTACTTCTCCGACGACTTCCTTGGGCTGGTCAAGGTGCCCCTGTCGGCGGTGCTCGACGCCGAGAACAGGTCGCTCGGGACACAGTGGTACCAGATGCAGCCCAAGAGCAAAAGTTCCAAGATCAAGGATTGCGGTAACGATATGTCATAAATTATGTTTGCTTTGCGATTCATTCAGTTTGTATTGTTTTAAGTAGTTAGTTGCCTCATGATGATGATGTGTTATGGTTGTGTGTGGTGGGAGAGGCTAATGTGTGTGTTTTGCCTTATAAATGGATATGCTATGGCTGTCAGAAATGTGGTACTGGATGAGTAGATTGTGCTATTTTTTTCACTCCTTGATTTTCATCTTCTTTTCGGCAGTAGTTTCTTACCATATCGTTGAATATGTTATTTACCCGAATAGTTTTTTACTCTGCCAAATTGCCCAAAAACTTCTGCCATTTTCAATACGATAGTGGATGTTATCCCTATCACGACAGTGAGTAGTTTTCAGTACTCCCCACTTTTCTCATTATCCTTTGCTTGATAATCTGCTCCCAGTTTGTGATGATTTAAATGATGCATTTAATCCATAAGGAATTCTAAAGAAATAGTAAGCTCATGATGACTTTTTGGTATTGATGTTGATATTACCAGTTTGAGGAATATTTTTTGGCTTAAATGTGTTGAATAATTGTTGAACAAGACAACTGTTCCTTGGTGTCCACGCAAGAGCATCTGGAACTCAGTTGTGAATTTCAAGATAGTTTGCTTCCTATTAGAGTTATGGCTGTCTTACTGTCTGTATTTACGTTCACCAGGCTGACTACTAACCCCATTGTTTCCTTGTTTTGGTTATTCCTTTTTATTCTTATTTGTCCAACCCTCTTCTTTCCGTAGCTAGCCTTTTCAGTTTTGTTGTCTATTGCCTAACTTTTAATGTGGGCAAGTATTTACATGCTGCTAATGCATTTTGTAGGAGAAATTTGTCTTACTATATGTCTATCTCAAAATTACCCTGAAGAGACAGCGACACTTGCACATTGTGCTTCAGACGACCTTGCATCAAATTCAGACAAATCACCTGAACTAAAGAAGGGATCTTCGCTAAATATTCCGATAGAATTATCCACATCAATATCAGGGAATGATGAAATAGAAATCGCAAAGGAGGATAAATCAAATGGTGTTTCATCGTTTGTCAATCGGCTATATAAATTTTTTTCAGTGAAACCAAAAGATGCAGAAGCTTCTGCTCCACCTCTCTCCAAGCATGACAGAAGTTAGGATATTCTCAAAGAAACACTGTCAACTAACTCACAACTTCCTGATAAGCAGGATTGTGAAACTAGTGTAAATATGTCTTTTGATGAACTACTAAAAGCCTTTTGAGACTCGGCATGAAGGGGACGAAATGCCTGAAAATTTGTTGGGTGGAGTTCTTCTTGATTGTATGCTGTTGCACTTAGTGACTTGAATGCACTTCTTTTCTCACCAAGTTCAGACTTTTTGCAATCACTAGCAGAGATGCAAGGAACTACTGGTCTTGATATTCAACAATGGAGACTTGAAAATGATGGTGAGATCTTGAAGAGGGTAGTAAGCTACACAAAAGCTCCCACTAAACTTGTTAAGGCTGTGAAAGCAACGGAGGACATGGCATATCTGAAGGCAGATGGAGTGATGTATGCAGTTTTAGCAGATGTCAGTACTCCTGAAGTTCCTTTTGGCAATACTTTTAGGGTAGAGGTTTTGACCTGTATAATGCCAGGGCCTTAACTACCAGATGACGAAAAATCTTCATGTCTTGTAGTCTCTTGGCAATTAAATTTTGTCCAAAGTACCATGATGAAGAGCATGATTGAAAATGGGGCAAAACAAGGCTTGAAGGACAACTACAATCAGTTCTCTGAGCTCCTGGCTCAAAAAGTCAGGCCGGTTGATGCAAAAGATACAACAGCTAATAACGAAGTCTTGTCTTCAGTGCAACCAGAGCAAGAATCTGATTGGAAACTGGCATTTCGAATCTTTGGAAATTTTACTGTTGTGTCCTCAATTTTTGCATTCATTTATGTCTTTGCACACATCATCCTTGCAAGTCCTAGTATAATTCAAGGTCTCGAGTTTCCTGGCCTGGACTTGCCAGATTCTGCTGGTGAAGTAGTTTGTGAAGTTCTTGTTCTACAAGGACAGCATGTCCTAAATATGATTGCACGATTCATCCAGGCTAAGAGGCAGAGAGGTAGCACATCTCTCTCCTTTCTGTTGTTGCTGCTATTGTTTTTCCTGGTGGGAATAGAAACTGTGTGCGTAACTCAAGTGTTATTTATCAGAATCATTGTGAGTAATGGATTTTAGTAGATAGATCCTACAGAACGTGGCAGTCAACAGTCCCAAGTTATCATGTAACTAGGCTTGCATACAAGTGCTTGTTTAGGCCTTTCCTGATAGGGGAGAGGGTTACTGTTACCTTTTCTTTTGTTCAACAAAACATGCAGTTCCTCTAAAAAAACTTCAGTTATTGTTCACTCTCATTATTTGCACATATTAACTAAACTTTGCTTACATGGTCTTTTGGAATGTATAGGAAGTGATCATGGAGCCAAAGCACAAGGGGATGGCTGGTTGCTGGCTGTTGCTCTGATCGATGGAACCAACTTAGCAGCGACCAAATCATCTGGTTACTCTGATCCATCCATTTGTTGTATTTACTTGCAATGTAAAGACAGACAAGTTCATTTAAGTTTCATACCCTGGAACCTCAGTGGAATGGTAGCTTTAGTTTATTTTTTGCAAATATTTGCTAGCCCATTTCACAGTTTGCTAGACATGCATCGTGAAGCCAGCTTCTCTGACCTATTTAGATTTTCCAGCATTTTACTTTAATTCACTAACTACATAACTTTAGAACTTCTAATTGTTATGAATAGCGCTTGTATTCATATGAGGCCAATGGGCCAGTATATATACACAAAGTACAAGTGGTAAATATGCAAAGAACCCCTCATAACAATGGGGAATAACAAACTATACATATATCTCTAACACCCCCCTCAAACTCATGGTGGATCAACAACACTGAGTTTGGAGAGATAGAAGCTGTGCTGTGCTCGAGTCTGGGCCTTCGTGAAGAAATCCGCTATCTGAAGCTCTGAAGGCACATACTGAAGAGTAATCACTTGATCATGCACACCAGTCCTCATGAAAGAAGCATCAACACCAATGTGCTTGGTGAGCTCATGCTTCACAGGATCACGAGCAATACTGATAGCACCTGTACTGTCTGACAAGAGAGGGGTCGGTGTAGTGACAGAAACACCAAAATCCTCAAGTAACCACCGTAGTCAAGTAATCTCTGCTGTCAAGAGAGCCATAGCTCGCAACTCAGTCTCTGCACTCGAACGGGACACTGCAGTCTGTTTCTTCGTCTTCCAGGCAATAAGAGAACCACCAAGAAAAACACAGTAAGCAGAGATAGACCGGCGATCAGAGGGATCGCTGGCCCAAGTAGCATCCGAATAGGCCTGAAGCTGTAACGAGCTGGAACGTGGAAAGAAGAGACGGCGAGAGATAGTCCCACGAAGGTATCGCAGAACTCGAAGAAGGTGGCTGTAGTGAACCTGAGTGGGAGCTGAAACAAACTGACTCAGAATATGAACTGGATAAGTGATATCCGGACGAGTAACAGCAAGGTAGACAAGACTCCCAACAAGATGACGATAGCGAGTCGGATCAGAAAGAGGCTCGCCATCAGAGAGTCGGAGGTGAACATTGAGCTCCATGGGAGTCTCAACAGTACGCTGATCAGTGAGAGAGGCGCGATCAAGAAGATCCTGAATATATTTCGCTTGGGACATAAAGAAACCATCTGGAGTGGAAGTAACCTCAATCCCAAGGAAGTAACGAAGAGGACCAAGATCCGACATAAGGAACTGCTCACTAAGACGAGCCTTGACAAAGGCAATGTACTCAGAATCATCTCCCGTAATGATCATATCATCAACATACAGGAGAAGAAGAGTCCGACCACGAGACGAAGTGTGGACAAAGAGCGCAGGATCATGATCACTAGCTGAAAAACCAGCAGCAGTGACCATAGAGGAGAAGCGCTCAAACCAAGCACGAGGGGCTTACTTAAGGCCATAGAGAGAGCGACGAAGGCGACAGACCATGCCCTCAGGAACAGAATACCCAGGTGGCGGATGCATGTAGACCTCCTCACGCAACTCACCATTAAGAAAGGCATTCTTGACATCAAGCTGAGAAACAGACCAGTGGCGAACAGACGCCACCGAAAGAAGAGTGCGAACAGTGGTCATGTGGGCCACAGGAGCAAAAGTCTCGTCGTAGTCAACACCATGCTGCTGCTGGAAACCACGAGCAACAAGACGCGCCTTATAGCGCTCAAGAGAACCATCAGAGCGAGTCTTAATCTTATAGACCCACTTACACGTGATGGGATGAGAATGAGATGGAAAAGGAACAAGATCCCAAGTACCAGTACGCTCGAGGGCAGCAATCTCCTCGGCCATGGCAAGCTGCCACTCAGGGTGAGTAACAGCATCCCGGTAGGAGACAGGCTCACGAGTAGCTGCACCAGCAAAGGCAAAACGGGCAGGAGGCCGAATCGACTGGCGATCGCGGAGAGCGTAGCGAGGAGAAGATGGCCCATCAGGGGAAGATGGAGCATCAGAAGAAGATGGAACATCAGGAGAAGATGGCTCATCGGAAATATTCTCAATACGAGGTCGACGAGTGTAGACGATAGTGGGAGGAGCCTGGGGAGTCGTAGGAGACAACACAGGCGGCGACAACGGCGGAGAGGCCACAGGGGGAATATGTGGAGACTCAGTAGGACAGGTGGATGAGGGCAAAACAGATATAGGAGTATCTGGAAAGGTCAAGAAAGACAGAGACTCCACAGAGGAAGCCGAAGGAGAGGCAGGACGTGGGTAGAATGGACGAGACTCGTCGAAAGTCACATCCCGAGAAACCCGTATCCGACGACCAACAGGATCCCAGCACCGATATCCCTTGTGCTCGGCACTGTACCCCAGAAAGACACACTCAACAGACTGAGCGGTCAGTTTGGTGCGTTCTCGAGGGGCAAGGAGAACATAGCAAACGCAGCCAAACAGATGAAGGGCAGAGTAGTCAGGAAGACAACCACAGAGACACTCAACAGGGATCGCACCCTTAAGAGCAGAAGAGGGCTGGATGTTGACGAGATAGGTGGCAGTGGAAACAGGCTCGGCCCAAAAGTGAGGTGGAATAGAGGCGGCGATCATCAGAGCACGAGCCGTCTCAAGGAGGTGACGATGCTTGCGCTCAGCGACACCATTCTGAGCATGAGCACCAGGACAAGAAAACTGAGCGAGAGTGCCCTGCTCAGCAAGGAAGCTGCGCAGGTGACGAGAGAGATACTCGCCAGCAGAATCAGCACGAAAGACACGAATAGGAGTGGAGAACTGTGTGTGTATCATAGTGGCAAATTGTTTATAGATAGGCAAGGCCTCACTACGAGAAGACATGAAATATATCCAAGTGTGGCGAGAGAAATCATCTATAAAAATAATATAATAACGATGACCCCCTTTCGAAACGAAGGGAGCCGGACCCCAAACATCTGAATGAACAAGATCAAAAGAACGCTGAGACACAGTCTCACTATGAGGATAAGGAAGCTGAATCTGTTTACCTAACTTACAGCCCTGACAATCTAAAGACACGTCTCCTGAGACAGACCCCAGAAGACCACGACGAACTAAGGACGACAGACGAGATCCACACAGATGGCCAAGACGGTGATGCCACTGCTGGAAAGAGCCGGTAGACGAAGTGGCAGAAGCGGAGAGACTGGCGGCGGTGGTGGCAGTGGAAGGAAGATGAAGCCAGTCAAGCTCCCAGAGACGCTGTGAGTCACAGCGCCGAGGGCCAGAACCAACCAGAGCTCCCGTGTGGCAGTCCTGAACACAACAAGAGTCAGAGTCGAGAATAACCCGATAACCAAGGTCAGTAATCTGCCCAGCAGAAAGAAGCTGCAAGGTAAGGCGAGGAACATGAGCAACAGAAGGAACATAAAAAGATGAGTTGCTAAGAGATCCTCGACCAGAGACAGAAAGAGATGTACCATCAGCAGTAAGAACACTGACAGGAGAATCAAGAGGTGTAATAGAAGACAGAGTGGAAGGATCAGGAGTCATGTGAAAAGATGCTCCAGAATCAAGAATCCACGGGGAGGTACCTGACTGTGTAGGAGGTGGTCTCTCAGTGCCCGAAGAGTCAGTAGCAGAACCTGCAGAACCTGTCGAGGGAGAACCTGAAGCGGCAAGTAGGCGTCGAAGTCTGGCTATCTCCTGCTCGGTGAGAGAAGCTGCTGAAGAAGTCGAGGCAGACGTCGTCGTAGAAGCACTAGTGCCAGTAGAAGAACGGCGTGAAAGATGCCGCTTCTTCTTGTAGCACTGGGACTCAGTGTGGCCATCCTTGTCGCAGTAGGAACAGTGAGGACGGCCACCTCCAGACGGAGGACGGCCACCACCACCTGTGGTAGCCGCTGGAGGAGGCAGTGTAGCAGGCGGACGAGCGGCGAGCACAGAGGGGAGTGGCATCAGACCAGCACCACTCAAACGAGTCTCCTCTGCGCGTATCTCGGTAAGAGCCTCCAGGAGAGTGACACGAGGGTGGCGTGCAAGGAGCTGGGCACGCCTTTGCTCGAACTCAGGACGAAGGCGAGTAAGGAACTCGTAAACCCGCTGAAACTCCAGGTCAGCACGTACATCCAGGCAGCACAGACAGGTACGACAGCCAGCAGTGCGAAGTGAGTCCAACTGACGCCAGACAGCAGAACTCTGAGCGTAAAAAGCGTCAACAGTAGCATCGCCCTGCCGAAGAGAGTGCTCCTGGCGGACCACGGACAGGTACAGGGCATCACCAGAGGGCTCGTAGCGCTGACGAAGATGAGTCCACATCTGGAAAGCCGAAGGGAGTCCCACAACCTCAGAAGAAAACTGAGGCTGGACACTGGCGATGAAGACAGCATCAGCCCGAGCGTCGTCATCGTACCACTGAGTGTAGACGGTCAGACGATCCTTGTAGGAATCCAGAGCCTCATGGTAGGCAGAGGCAGCTTTATCATTAGCTTCATCATCAGCAGCAGCCTTATCGGCTGTCGGAGGCAATGCAACAGGCGTAGGCTCCGTCGGAGGAATAGGGCAAGGCGGACAGGTGACATCGCCAGAGAGGACGCCCCAGAGACGAAGACCACGCATGTGAATGCGCATGTGAGACACGAAGTCGGTGTAATTAACACCATCAAAGATCACCGGGCAGCGAGGGAGGGAAACGGTGCCCATTGGTAGGCGGCGCTGGACGGCGCGGCGGTTAGAACGACGTTTTTTTTTGCTTTTTTTTCGAAACCTAAAACTTAACGGGCCTTCGGCCCGTTAGAGAACACACGCCCACACGCAGGAGGCGGCGGCTCTGGCTCTGGCGGCGCGGACGGCGCGGAGCGGCCGGCGGCGCGGGGGAGCGGCCGGTGCGGAGGGCCGGCGGCGTCAGGTGGAGGCCGAGCGGCGGCCCGGCGCGGGAGGCGGCGGCCCGGCGCGGGAGGCGGCGGCCTGGCGCGGGAGACGGCGGCAGCGGCCCGAAGCGGAGGAGCGGCCGGCACGGAGGGAGCGGCGTCGGGCGCGGAGGAGCGGCCTGCGCGGAGGGCCGGCGGCGCGAGGGAGCGGCCGGCGCGGAGGGAGCGGCCGGCGGCGTCGGGCGGAGGAGCAGCAGCGCGACGGCGATGCTGCGGAGGAGGCCGACAGGCGGCGGTGGAGGAGGCCGTGAAGGCCGAGCGGGCGGTGATGGCAGCGGAGGAGGCCGGGAGTCGGCGACGGCGGCGAAGGTCGGGAGTCGGCGACGGCGGCGGAGGCGGCACACGGGCGCGCGCGGAACCCTAGGTAAGCCAAAACCCTAGTTTTGGCTCTGATACCATGTTATGAATAGCGCTTGTATTCATATGAGACCAATGGGCCAGTATATATACACAAAGTACAAGTGGTAAATGTGCAAAGAACCCCTCATAACAATGGGGAATAACAAACTATACATATATCTCTAACACTAATAACCAAAACGTAACATTGGGCTCTATGGATCCTTTATTTATAATTTATTGCTAGGTAGAATTGCAATTGGCAGGTTTGTATTATAACCTTTTAAAAATTTACAGAAATTGTCGAATTTGATGCCATGGAAGATCCGCCATCAGTGATGGAAATAAAGGTGTATGATTTTGATGGACCCGTTGATGAAGTTGCCTCCCTTGGTCATGCTGAAGTAAATTTCTTGAAATCTAATATATCCGAGCTTGTCGACATTTGTATCCCTCTCAAGGGGACGTTGGCTCAAGCATGTCAGTCAAAATTGCATTTGAGAATCTTCTTGAACAATTCAAGTGGTACTGAAGTCATGAAGGATTACCTAGATAAAATGGAGGAGGTTGGCAGAAAGGTGTGGACTTTATTCTCCTATTATTGAGTGGGGCAGACGACATCCTATCTTGACCGTATTCTGACTTACACAAAATTCATTGTGCAGATTGCTGTGAGGCCTCCTCACCAGGGTTCGGTTTCTCGGCGGTTACCGGCCGGTAACCGGAAAACCCGGTGAGGCCTAGTACAATAAAAACCGGTCAAAATTCGTAATTCGAAATTTTGAATTTGTAGGCCTTTAAATTTGTTCCTGTGCTGCAAATGAAACATTGGATGCTTCATATTGTTGGTTGGGAGCATGCAAGGCCCATGGGGCATGGTACAAAGTGGAAAGTGCTTGTTTTTTGTTGGTGCATGTGAAGGGAGCAAAGTGCTGCATGTGGGGGACAAAAGCAGAGATGCTGCAGCAGGGAGTGGAGAGAAACGTAGTAGAAGCAGCAACAGGGAGTGGAGGGAGAGCAGAAATTGCAGCAGAGCACGGGAGGGAGAGGAGCAGCAGCACGGGAGGGAGAGGAGGAGCAGTAGAGCACGGGAGGGAGAGGAGGAGGAACAGCTAGTTAAGTGAGTCCATGTGCATACTCCACAGTCCACATAATTGTTGTTCTTGTTGTTCTTCAATTAGTTTACTTACAATAATACGAAATATACATGTTTTTGTTATAATAATAGGAAATATACATGAAGTGCTTCCATGTCCATACTCCTTTACTCTTGTTCTTATATAGAATGGCACCATAATAGGAAATATAAATATTTTTGTTTCTATATTGGAGAAGTTAGACAGAAGACATGGGTAAATCTTACTTCTGGGTTGTTGTATAATGTAAGACATGACTAATGCCACTGCATGATTTGTAGGTGATGACTGCTAAAAGTATCAATGTTTGAGACCATGGAGAGAGACTAGGAGGTGCTGGGTGGAAGTGCAGATATTGTAAGCTTATCATATCAGGCGAAGGTGTCACACGCCTAAAAGAACATCTTGTTGGAAGCACGTGGATGTTATTCCTTGCAGTGGGGTTCCGGTGGAAGTGTGAAGGCTCATGCTAGCAAGTATAGAAGAAACGAAGGCCAAGAAAAAAATTATTAGAGATGAGCGCCTATGAATGGAGCAAATTGCTTCAGAGCCTATAGCTCGTGGTCCATCACGTGAAGATGTTTTCGATGATGATAAAGGAAAAGCAGATGGAATGGACTCGCCGAGAGTCGTTTGAGTTGCACCAGCTCAGCAGAGGGCAAGAGCCCGGGGTGCGACATTTGAACATGGTGGTGGTAGTGGAAGTACCACAGGAAGGGGTACATGAAGTAATGCCCTTTCTAGGATGGTTGGCATGTCGAAGTCTATGAGAGTTTATTCTGATATTTTGCGCAGTCTGGCACCCGTCCAACCCCGCATTAACACAACGCTTAAAAAAGAAGTAAAGTCAAAACTTGAAAAATTTTGAGTTAAGTGATTCCATAGTAATGACATTGCTGGAAATAAGGCAGAGTGTCCTTATTTTCATGCTGCCATCATGGTTACACAAGAACCTGGTGAAGACGTTCCGTCACCTAGAGGCCATGAAATCGATGGGTCATACCTTGATGCTAATGAACTAGAGATAAAGGAGTATGTACAGGAGTTCAAAGAAGACTGGAGCATATATGGAGTATCTATCATGTGTGATTCCTAGACAGCACCTACACAGATGAGTATAATTAACTTCAGTATTATTAATTTCATGTTGTATTGCAATGGAAGAATGTTTTTCCATAAGTCAGTGAATGCGACCGGTGATGTACAAAATGCAAATTTTTTGTATCGTGAGATCCGTAAAGTTGTCAAAGAAATTGGAGTTAAAACATATTATGTAGATTGTAACTGACAATGGTGCAAACTACAAGAAAGCATGTCAACTGGTAATTGAGGAATATCCAAGTCTAGTCTAGCAGGCTTGTGCAGTGCATATTGTGAACCTCATGTTGAAGGACATCGGCCATTTCAAGGAGGCTGCTGCGGTTGTCAAGGCGACCAAGAGGATTTATCAGTTCCTATACAACTACAATCGCCTACATAATGAAATGCAACAAATTGGAGGAGAGATAGTTCATCCAAACGCCACAAGGTTTGGAACTATATTTGTTTTCTTGAATAGTTTTTAGGACAGAAAAGACAAGTTTATGAAGTGGATGGCATCAAATATGTGGAGCTCCAATCATTTGTGCATAACCGAAGGAGAATACATGTATTCCTGCCTCACAAGTAGACAATGGTGGTCTAGTATGGATTGGGTCATTAAAGTGGTAGAACCAATTTATCAACTACTGAGATTTGTAGACCAATAGAAACCTGCAACGGTGGCAGGAATGGTTGCAAAAAATATGAACTTCAATTTGAACTTAAAGTCGTGTTAAAAGAAGATGAGGCTACATATGCTCGTATTATAGAGCTAGTTAATAGAAGAATTGCAATGTTGAAGCAACACACATACATCGTTCTAGGTAAGTACATACTTTTCTAAACCATAACACATTCTGTTGCATATTTGTAATATTTTGTCTAATAGACTGTGTTTGAACAGCATCGTTGCTTAACCCACAGAGCCACAAACTATATGATTTGGGGAATAATGTAGCCCTCGTTAATGCACTGACAAAAGCAATTCAAAGAATAGCCGACGCACCCGAGGATGCAGTTCAGGCTCTAGTCAAGATAGAATATTATCGTAACCGACGAGGCCTATTTGCTTCAGATGAGGCTTACCTTGCTACTAGTCGTATGACTGCAAGTATGTTCAAAATATGTTCGAAATACATCAAAATCAACCATCAGTACATGTTCTACATATTGTTCATTTGACTTGCAGCTACAAGGTGGATGACGTTTGGAGCGGAGACATTAACACTACAAAAATATGCCTTGCGGATTGTCTCACAATGTGTTTCCTCTAGTGGATGTGAACGTAATTGGAGCACATTTGCTTTAGTGCATACCCAATTGAGGAACCGCCTTGGATACAAGAATTTACATAAGCTCGTATATGTCCACTACAATCTAAGGCTATGATTGCAAGTGCATGAGATTACGAATGAAGATAGGGATGTATATCCTTTTGGAGATCTCATTAATGACACTATGTACGACAAAGAAAACCCAATCCATGAGTGGCTTGACAGCTCCATGAGAAAATCAGAGCCTCTACTAGATGAGGAAGGTGATCCCCCTATGCCATCTACAATTGTAGTTAATGTCATCTCTGAGAATGAACTCGATAAAGCACTAGATGACCAACCGTTGAAGCAATGGACTAAAAAAACTATTGGCAAGACTAATGTTACAAAAAGAAAAACTTGTAGCCAACCAACTAAAAAATTGGCTTGAGACTTTGCCTCACGCAAACAAGGAAATAAGTGCCTGCTAAGAAGAAAAAGACATTAACGAGGATATTATAGGAAGCAATGAAGAGACATAAACTTCAACATCTGATGCAATGGAGTACCAATAGTCTGACGATAGTACCTCTTCGGCGTCTGATGATGGTGCTGATGGTGGGATATCTTACGATGGAGTACAAGACCAACAAAACACATGTCAATCATTGGAATTCACCTATGAAAAAACTTTCACGCATGCTACCCAGGATGAAGAACATGATTGTTATGCATCAAGAATAATCAATAAGACCTACATGAGGGCTAAGGACCGCCGACGAGATTATTCTCGGCCACAAGACTCCTTCCTACGCATCCCTTGGTAGCTCATACTCTTTTCCAACTTATGGGCGTCGAGATGCCAACCTATTATCTTCTAGTGATGATTCTCATACGTCCTCGGACATCTCTTCTAATCCTACTTACCATTATACAAATCAACCCAATGGAAGAATTATTTACCAGTAGGCGGAACCTGCATATTACCAACAAATTTATAATCATTGGGTACAACATGCCCATCCCACATACACTTGGAATCAATACAAAGCCCACCTAGCTCATTCTGAAGAACTTGTCCTAAATGATAACAATGAGTACATTGCACAACCTTCGTATTTCTCAACAATGTATGGTACGAATTGATCCTCCATTAGTGTTTTCACTTTTTAGTATACTACTCAAGTTAGCATTCATTACTGTTAACTTGTGTTTTCATTATTTCAGATGCAATATGACACTACAACAAGAGGGCTTCACCATATGGTCTAGGTAGTAATGAGCAATTTTTATGTACAACTTGAGGTCTTCATACTTCATTAAATACTTTTCATTAAATATTTGCATTACTCGACTATCTAACTACCATTAACCGAGTTTCCACCGGTTTTTCATCGGTTTTTCACCGGTTTTCCCAGTTTCTGACCGATAACTAGCCCCATCCCCCCCCCCCCATTTTCATTTCGCAAAATTTGACCGGTTTTTAACCGAGTTTTCCGGTAACCGGCCGGTTACCGGTATCGCCTGCCTGGCGGGATTTGACTCGGTTCCAATTTTTCGAACCTTGCTCCTCACACAATCTCAGTGTTCCAAAAGATCTTTTCTTTGCCACCAGAAGAATTTCTTATCAATGATTTTACTTGTCATTTAAAGCGTAAAATGCTCACTTAGATATGTTATTTGTATATGCTTATTTGCTTGTGATGCTTTTCTGTCTTATACTGTGGGCAAGCCTTCATTCAGTACCCTATTCTGACAAAGAGGGTTCAGTGTCCTCAAATTAAACAATCAGTCAAGGTTGGAAAAACTAGAACTGGGTCATATCCCGCCGGGCGGGCGGTACCGGTAACCGGCCGGTTACCGGAAAACCCGGTGAAAATTGGTCAAATTTTGCCAAACGAAAATTTGGAAGGAAGTTGATGTGACGATGGCCCGATCTTCCGAGAGGTACTGATAAGTCGATTGTGGAGATCTCGACGTTGATGATCCAAAAGCTCCGACCAAAACAGATCGAACCCCTCGCAATCACTACACCACTGCTCCGTTGGTTATCAACCGTGCCGAACACGATTGACCTCGCCAAGAAGGCTATCTCCTGCAAGCGAATCGAGAACACAAGCAAGAGAGTACAAGATGCAATCTGAAATTGCGAATAAATATTAAGTTCACAAGTTGGGGTCTCACAAACCGATGAACGGCGAAACTGTTCAAAGACAGATTAATCTAAGCAAAACCCCAGGAAAACTAAAGGGGTGTGGCCTCCTTAAATAGGGGAGGGAAAGCCACACTTATCTAATGAAAAGGGATGTGGTACTATTCCTAGTTACTGTTCACGCACGTGGTACTGTTCATGTGAACAGTACCGGCCCAAATAGCCCAAGTTACAAGGCCCTCGGCCCACTTTGAGTCGGACCTGGAAAAGTGACGTGGCTTGTTTCGCAGTTTCTGATCTGCTCGAGTGGATTTTGAAGGTGAGACCAGATCCATCTGAAAGTAGACTCCAAGATCTTTCCAACGAGTACTCACGGGCCCCGAGAAGCCTTCTGGATCAAAAGTTATGGCTGTTTGAAGTTGGCTTGTCAAGCTGAATCCGAATTGATCTGGAGGCCAAATTGGATTCCAAAACCTGTCCAACTTGAACCCTTGCTTCAATTGGTTCCAAAGTGATGTGGTGCTACAAATATATATATTTTCATCATTAGGTAGCATCATATTCGCATTTAAAATATGTTGAAGTTGAAGAAACGAATTCACCTTTAGTTCAATCTTGATATTGGCCGCTATGGTCGTACGTGTTGGTGGCGTGGTCACATCAGAAGTGGTTTGGGGCCGGTAACCGGACCAGTTATCAGTCAGAAATTGGAAAACTGGTGAAAAACTGGAAAACCGATGGAAACCCGGTTAATGGTAGTTAGATAGTCAAGTAATGCAAATATTAAATGGAAAGTATTTAATGAAGTATCAATGCCTCGTTGTACATAAAAACTGCTCATTACTACCTTGACCATGTAGTGAAACCCTCTCCTCCAAGTGTCGTGTCGCATATGAAATAATGAAAACACAAGTTAATAATAATGAATGGTAACTTGAGTAGTATACTAAAAAGTGAAAATAATAATGGTGTATCAATTCGTACCAATACATTGTTGAGAAACGCGAAGGTTGTGCAATGTACTTATTGTTATCAATTAGGACAAGTCCTTCAAAATGAGCTAGGTGGGCATTGTATCGATCCCAAGTGTATGTTGGATGGGCATGTTGTACCCAATGATTATAAACTTGTTGGTAATATGCGGTTCTGCCCACTGGTAAAAAATTCTTGCATTGGGTTGATTTGCATAATGGTAAGTAGGATAAGAAGAGATGTCCAAGGACGAATGAGAATCATCACCAGAAGATAATAGGTTGGCATCTCGACGCCCATAAGTCGGAAAAGAGTATGAGCTACTAAGGGATGCGTAGGAAGAAGAGTCTTGTGGCTGAGAATGATGCCGTTGGCGGTTCTTAGCCCTTGTGTAGGTCTTATTGATTATTCTTGATGCATAACAACCATGGTCTTCATCCTGGGTAGCATGCGTGAAAGTTTTTTCATAGGTGAATTCCAATGGTTGACATGTGTTTTGTTGGTCTTGTACTCCATCGTAAAATGTCCCACCATCATCAGACTCCAAAGAGGTACTATCGTCAGACTATTGGTACTCCACTGCATCAGATGTTGGAGTTTCTGTCTCTTCATCGCTTCCTACAATATCCTCGTCAATGTCTTTTTTCTTCTTAGCAGGCACTTGTTTCATTGTTTGCGTAAGTGAGGCAAAGTCTCAAGGCAATTTTTCAGTTGGTTGGCTACAAGTTTTTCATTTTGTAACATGAGTCTTGCTAATAGTTTTCTTAGTCCATTGCTTCAACGGTTGGTTATCTAGTGCTTTATCGAGTTCATTCTCAGAGATGGCATTAACTACAATTGTAGATGGCATGAAGGGCTCACTTTCCTCATCTAATAGAGGCTCTGTGTAGCTCATAGAGCTGTCAAGCCACTCATGTATTAGGTTTGCTTTGTCGTGCATAGTGTCATTAATAAGATCTCCAAAAGGATCTACATCTCTATCTTCATTCCTACTCTCATACTCTTGCAATCGTAGCCTTAGATTGTAGTGGACATATATGAGCTTATGCAATTTCTTGTATCCAAGACAGTTCCTCAATTGGGTATGCACTAAAGCAAATGTGCTCCAATTATGTTCACATCCACTGGAGGAAACACATTATGAGACAATTCGCAAGGTATATTTTTGTAGTGTTAATGCGTCTGCTCCAAATGTCATCCACCATGCAGCTGCAAGTCACATGAAAATATGTAGAACATGTACTGATGGTTGATTTTTATGTATTTCGAACATATTTTGAACATACCTGCAGTCATATGAGTAGTAGCAAGGTAAGCCTCGTTTGAAGCATATAGCCTCGTCGGTTACAATAATATTCTATCTCGAATAGAGCCTGCACTGTATCCTTGGGTGTGTCGGCTATTCTTTGAATTGCTTTTGTCAGTGCATTGACGAGGGTTGTATTCTTCCCCAAATCATATAGTTTGTGGCTCTGCGAGTTAAACAACAATGCTGTTCAAACAATCTTACATTGCAGTACAACATGAAGTTAATTATACTTATCTGTGTAGGTCCTGTCTAGGAATCACACATGATGAATACTTCATATATTCTCCAGTCTTTTTGAACTCCTGTACATAATCCTTTATCTCTAGTTCATTAGCATGAAAGTATGGCCCATCGATTTCATGGCCTCTAAGTGACGGAACGCCTTCACCAAGTTCTTGTGTAACCATGATGCAGCACGAAAATAAGAACGCTCTGCTTTATTTCCAACAATGTCATTATTATGTAACCACTTAGCCCAAACTTTCCCAAGTTTTAACTTTGGTTCTTTTTAAGCATTGTGTCAATGCGGAGTTGGACGGATGCCTGACTGTGCAAAATATCAGAATCAACTCTCATAGACAGACCTACCAAACATCCTAGGAAGGGCATTACTTCCTATACTCCTTCCTCTGGCACTTCCACTATCACCACCATGTTCAAACGTCGCACCCTTGGCTCTTGCCCTCTGCTCGAGCTTGTGCAACTCCAACGACTGTCGGCGAGCCCATTCCATCTGCTTTTCCTCGTCATCATCGAAGACATCTTCACGTGATGGACCACGAGCTACAGGCTCTGAAGCAACTTGCTCCATTCGCAAACGCTCATCTCTAATAGATTTCTTCTTGGCCTTCGTTTCTTCTATGCTTGCTAGCATAAGCCTTCACACTTCCATCGGAACCCCACTACAAGGAATAACATCCATGTGCTTCCCAACAAGATGTTCTTTTAGGCGTGTAACACCTTCGCCTGATATGGTAATCTTACAATATCTGCATTTCCACCCAGCACCTCCTAGTCTCTCTCCATGGTCCCAAACATTGATACTTTTAGCAGCCATCACCTAAACATCATGCAGCGGCATTAGCCATGTCTTACATTATACAAGAGCCCAAAAGTAAGATTTACCTATGTCTTCTATCTAACTTGTCCAGTATAGAAACAAAAACATATGTATTTCCTATTGTGGTACCATTCTATACAATAACAACAAGAGTAAAGGAGTTAAAAGACTTTGTAAGTTTGCTAACTGAACAACAACAAGAATAACTATGTAGAGTATAGATATGGACTCACTTAACTAGCTGCTGGCCTGCTGTTGCTCCTCTCCCCTCTCGTGCTGCTGCTCCTCTCCCTCCTGTGCTCTGTTACAGCTTCTCTCCCTCCTAAGCTGCTGCTACTCCTACTGCTTTTCCTCTCCACTCTCGTGCTGCAGTTGCTCATTTTTTGTCCCCCACCTGCAGCACTTTCCTCCCGTTCACATGCACCTACTGCTGCTACACTTTCCACTTTCTAGCATGTCCCCTGGGCCCTGGCTGCTTCCAACTGGCAATATGCAGCATCCAATGCTTCATTTGCAGCACAGGCTACCCAATCTACCCATTCAAAGGCCTACAAATTCAATTTTTTAATTTACAAATTTCGGCCGGTATTTACGCTACCGGACGTCGCCGGTTTTTTCGGTTACCGGCTGGTAACCGCTGGGAATCCAAACCCTGCAATCAGCTATAGGCGCAACTGATATTCCGAAATATACAAATCTATAGGTGGTAGTCACACTTTTCACCCACAATTCAATCTGGCGTAGTACAAAAAATGCATTCAAAATTATTCAATTTATGCACCCTGTTGAAACAATATATTTAACTTATTGATCTGCCTGAGTTGTTCCAATTATCGTGATCTGTGACCACCAAAAGGCACCAGAGGCTTTTTGTTAACCAGACTTTGAGATGATGACCAGTGTCGTATTTCACATGGCCATGTTACTGACTTTACAGCAGAGCTAGACATGAACTTCTGTTTTGTGATGCAACCGTGCTCGAGAGCTTAGACCTATGTTTGTAGCAGGGTCGTTTGTTTTTATCTACAAGAATTATTGGGTTCTACATGAATCTTTTTGGTCACAAAACAAAGTTCTTTTTTCTTTGGAAGATATTGAAGAGGTCCAAGTGGTCCCTGCAACCCTGTCTTTAATGGGAAGCCCATCTCTACTGATTATTCTTCATAAGGGCAGAGGAATGGATGCAAGGCATGGAGCAAAACAATTGGACAATGAAGGGAGACTCAAGTTTGACTCAAGTTTCATTTCCAATCTTTTGTGTCATTCAATGTGGCACATAAGTAAGTCCATTTTATTGGATGATAAACATGAACCCATCTTGTCATATGTGGCTAGTCATCTGTTTTTCAAAATTGCCAGTTGCACTGCTTTGCAGAACAATAATGGCACTCTGGAAGGCGAGGTCCTTGACTCTTGAACAGAAAGTTCAGCTGGTAGAAGAGGAATCAGAAACGAAAGACCTCCAAAATGAGGAAAGTGGATCTTTCTTAGGGATAGAGGATGCCAAAATGTTAGAAGTATTTTCATCCACAAAACCTTTTGATGTAAGATTCCTTATTCCATCCTGACAATGATGTGAAATCAGGGTTCAAAAAACTGGGCAAGCAGCTATAACTTTCTTATCATTCTAGTGAGTTCTTGTCTTGTCATCTTTTTGATTTAGTTCATTCCGATGTATGGGGATTTGTGCCTATTATCTCCAAAGACGGACATAAATTCTATTTAATTTTCATTGATGATTATTTCAGTTTTACTTGGCTTTTAACTATGACTAATCGTGGTGAGTTTCTTACGATCTATTGTAGCTTTGTCACGATGGTTCGTACTCAGTTTGAGTCCTCTAAGCGTGCTTTTCGCTATGATTCTGCTGGTGAATACTGTTTTGGTGCTTTCAGATAATGGCCGGGTTCTTTGGGCTTAAATTTGGCCTATACTTATATTGTCTACAGTAATTAGCTTTTAAATGGTGTGTTTTTTCAAGGCGAGGTCAATAGGAAAATTATAGTAAAAAGTGTACTAAGTTCAGTTGTACCGGCCAAAATCATATGCGACTATTTTCCTCCGCATACTGTCCCTCGCAAACAGTCAGAATTCAAATATTTAAGCTATAAGCCATAAGTCATAAGCCCAAAATAACCCACCCAATTTCTTTCTGAGCAGGGCACTCTTTACCGGTCTTCTTGTTCTGGTGCCCATGCCCAGAATGGGGTTACTGAGTGCAAGCATCGTCATCTGATTGAGACTGCCGCACTCTTCTCGTTGCCTCACGTTCCATCATAGTTCTGGGCTAAGGCTGTTTCTACGGCTGCATATCTCATCAATATGCAGCCTTCCACCGCTCTTAAGGATGTCAGTCCTATATAGCATCTCTACTCTAGAGCCCAGTACAGTTGCCTTCATGTTTTTGGTTGCACTTGTTTAGTCCTACTGCAGCGTCGTGAGCGCACCAAACTATTAGCCCAGTCAGTTGAGTGCGTGTTTGTTGGGCATTGTTTTGAGCATAAGGGTTATCGCTGCTATGATCTTTTTGCTCGATGGATCAGGATCTCACGAGGCCTTGTCTTTGACAAATCTAAACCTTTCTTCCATCGAGATTCGGCTCCTCATCATGCTTCCACTATCGAGACGATCTCCTGGTTGTCTCTCTCTGACTCTTCACCCATTTCTCCCCTTTCACAGCTATCCTCTAGTTTATCTCCAGTGGTTCCTTCTGTACCTCCACCTCCTGCAACACCGCCTCTTGCTCCTGCAGCACCACCATCTCGTTTCTCTAGAGTGTACTACTCCAGACGTCCTTATCCTTCACCAGACTCATCTCCTGGTATCTTGCCGACATCGACATCTGATTCCTCTGATGATGCTCCTCGTTATGCCCTTCATGACTGGACATCCCTTCGGCCTCCTGATCGTCTTGGGCTTACATCGACAACTCATGCTCTCTCTCTCATTGAGCCTAGTTCTTATCGTAAGGCTACTTTTCATTGAGTGGCAGCTCGCTATGGTAGAAGAGCTTGATGCTCTTCGACGTATGGGGACTTGGGACTTTGTACCGACACCTGTGCATGCTCGTCCTATCACGTGCAAGTGGGTGTACAAGATTAAGACCAGGTCTGACAGTACTATTGAGCGCTACAAGGCTCGTCTTGTGGCGCACGACTTTCAGCAGAAGTACGGTCATGATTATGATGAGATATTTGCCCCTGTTGCCCATATGACCATTGTTCGCACTCTTGTTGCTATTGCTTTTCTCAGCTAGATGATAAGAATGTCTTTCTCAATGGTGTCTTGCATGAGGAGGTTTACATGCAGCTACTACCTGAGTATTCTGTTCCAGATGGTCATATCTATCGTCTTCGTTGTGCTCTTTATGGCCTCAAACAGGCCTCTCGTGTCTGGTTTGCACGTTTTACCTTAGTGATTACCATTGTCGGTTTCACTGTCAGTGCCCATGATCCTGCTCTATTTGTCCATATCTCACCTCGAGGTAGGACACTGCTTCTCTATATGGATGATATGGTGATGATTCCTCATTTATCACATACGTGAAGAAGTATATCAGTGAGCAGTTTCCAATGACTAATCTTGGTTTGTTTACGCACTTCCTTAGGATTGAGGTTTCTTCCATGCCTGAGGGTTACTACCTCTCCCAGCATAAGTATGTACAGGATCTTCTTGATCGGTTTGGTCTGACTGATACTCGCACTGTTGAGACTCATATGGAGCTCTCCCTTTAGTTCGTACTACTGATGATGATCTTCTTGAAAATCATAATCGTTATCGCCATCTTGTTGGGAGTTTGGTATATCTTGTGAGCACTCGCCTTGATATTGCTCATGTTGTTCATATCTTGAATCACTTCATGGCTCGTCCTACTCATCTTCACTATAGTCACCTTCTTCGTGTTCTTCGCTACTTGCATGGGACAATCTCTTGTTACTTGTTTTTCCCTAGCTTCACCTCGCCACAACTTCAGACGTACTCCGATGCGACCTGGGCTAGTGATCCTTCTAATCGTCGTTCTCTTTCTACTTACCGTGTTTTTCTTAGCTCCCCTATGATTGCCTAGAAGACAAAGAAGCAAGCTGCAGTGTCCCGTTCGAGTGCAGAGGCTGAATTGAGAGCTATGGCAGCTGTGACAGCAAAGATTACTTGGTTGAGATGGCTACTTGCAGACTTAGGAGTACCTGTGAGAGGACCTATGACCCTTATGACCGACAGTACAGGCGCTATCAGCATTGCACGTGATCCCGTAAAGCATGAGCTCACCAAGCACATTGGTCATACACTCGCTCACAGGTACAAGAGGGAGTACTTGTTTTACATTTTGTACCCTCAGAGTTACAGCTTGTTGACTTCTTCAGAAGCCACGGACTAGGGCACAACACTTGTATTTTCTCTCCAAACTCAATGTGTGTGATCCACCATGAGTTTGGAGAGTGTTAAGGATACAATAAGATTGTTATTTATTTCCTTATATACCTCTGTCTGTAAATGGCATATTCTTCTGTATTCCTCTTTATACTCCCTATAAATATTGCCATTTAGGCCTCATAAATATACACACAATATTCATAACAGAGCACACAACAGAAGTCCCGGTTGCCTGATGAGAATGGATGGCTTGTCGAAAAAGTGATGACACTTGAAGGTATCCCAGTTGGTGAATATTTGAATGTAAGAAACAATTTCCTGGCATATATTATTTCTTTTATTATATAATTTTAATCTTAGTTGTATATTTGAATTATGCGTGATATTATATTGCATATTTGTCTTGTATAATTCTGACCTGCTTACATTGTTTTCTTTGTCACATTGCCCTCTTTTGATGGTTGTCATCTTTGTAGTCCAAACAGTTCACTATTTATATTATTTTCTTTTCTTTCTACACATTTTTTCATTTTTGGTTTTTAATTAGAAGGTTTCACTGTCAGACAGAAACTCAGTATCACACATATAGCTAGTGCAGTGGATATTGGCCATTTGTTCCTTCTCGATTGCTTTGTTTGTGGCCTACTGTGACTATCATAAAGAGGGGCATCCCAAATTCTGGAAAACCTGCGCATTGTCATTGCAAAACACACAAAAGCATCACATTATTTACATGCATATGCATTACACCTAAACAGGAAAAAATCAGTTTCAAATTTAGTTAAGTAGTTTTATTCTATGCAATGATCGTCTATTTTTTTCGCCATTTTGTCACAGCTGAAAATGTTATATTTTCCAACTTAGCCTAATTGCGCTGCCCTCACTCTTATCGTTTTTGCAGCTCCATATTCGATATCAATTGGAGCAGACTGCGTCCAAGCAGAAGACATGCACTGTCCAAGTATCTATTGGCATAGCATGGTTAAAGAGCTGCAAAAATAGAAAGAAGATCACGTAAGAGGTAGCATCCAATGCGTCTTCTCGCCTCAAGAAGATATTCAGCCAACTTGAGAAGGAATGCATACCAGCTAAGTAGGAAGCCATTTCTTTTCGCATCCTACTTTTTGCTGGTGCACATATGGATCACCTGGAAACATCTTCTGGTGATATTTTGGTTTTGACAACACCTTGTTCCTCATACTGAGCAAGGATCGGTACATAATGAGAAAGGTTCAACACAGGGAAGATTGTACCATGCCCTCAGAAGGGCCCCATTGCAAGATTCAGATTCAAGAACTAACAGCAGATCCAGGAATGTGGTTTAGTTCATCATGAATACACAAATGCTCACATACTATTCTGACTTTAACGAAAGACGAGGGTTTGGGATCTTTCCTATAATCTCCAAGTTGGATTAGAAGCACTGGGCAGTGCCCCTAGAGTTGTCACTCCCTAGAAGTAAATCACCATTCTTTTCTATACTTGTACTCTTGCAAAAGTTACATCTTCTGTTGTTAACTTATGAACAAAAAGGAAATGAAAGAAATACCAGAACTACTGTTTCTTCAGTCGCACACTAGTTTCCTAAAGCAGAAGAGTTCTGGGTAATTGATTTCATGGTTAAGCGCAGTCTGGTACATCATTGGTGTCGTTACATGGGTTGATCTGTTCAATGTAATTTTTGTGCTTTTCGTTGATAAAATGTAATTTTTGTTCTTGCTGTGTTTTGAACATGAAGACGTGAGGTTGACACGGGTTGCCCAAATCCAGTACCGTCGTTTTGAGACTAATCCAATTTCCTACCAGTAAATGGATCATGCAGGGATGTTGCCTGGAAAGACTCATCAATGGTCTCAAGTCTCTCAAGAAGCACGAACTAATGCCCAATATGAGGTGAACTTCTGCCCTTTTGTGTAACAAGAAGCACCATCCATCGCATAGTTATCACATCATTTACAAACTCGGCCATGCTTGCTCGGTAAGATAATGTGTGAAGCCAGTCTTCATTCCATCGTATATTTTCTCAAGTTAGCGGACTACTAATATAGGAAAGAGAAAATGGCACTTTGCACCATGTAGGATGTAAGTCTTTCACTTTGCACCAGATTTGTTCTATATGTTCACATTGCGAATTTTCTTAAATAATTAATTTTGAATTTTGAATTACAATATTATATCTGTTTTTTTTTTTGCAATTTTAATCATATGTCGCTTCGCGGTTGAATGACTTGGGATAGTCGTCCAACCGTTGGACGACATGTAACACCCCGGCCCATTCCCTGAGCCCAAATGCTACCACCACTCTAAAACTGTACCATTTACATTTATTGCAGCTAGGACCTAGTAGTAATTCCTTTGCTCGACTCAACAACACGATAAGCTTACACGCTCACCGGTGGGCATTGAGGCAACTGTACCCATTTACCAGCTATTAGAAGAAAGACTTAGGCCACACAATACGAAGCAATTCTAATAAGATACAATCTTAAAGCTAACTGCCCTGGCCCAACATTAAAGTTTGATCATGACATCTAGAGGTGATATGTGAATTACGGTTGCATGTGAGAATATATATGTGCTACTCTCGTCCATGCATGTCGTTTTCATCATACACCTAAAAAACAACAAAGGAAGGATGAGTCTAAAGATTCAACAAGTACATAATAAAATAGTGCCGATAATATAGCAATTCAACAAACCTCATATTTGGAAACTGTAAGACACAATATCTGTAACTGTCAGTAAAACACATATCTGTAAGCTGTAACCATAATATTTGCACATGTATTATTGTCCCTTGTTTCCTTCGTGCAGTGCAATACACTGCGATGCAACACGATGCAATGCATCTATGACTATAATTTATACTGGCCCCATCCTCTTTCATACGTGGTTCCAAACTCCACTCCTGGGAAGTGCCTACCGAAGAAGGATTTTATCTTCCCACTCCCATAGGATGTCTACCGAAGGTAGGTTCTATGTATGAGTGCAATGCACAATACAACACACTATAATCATGAACATCCAACTTTACTCAAATTCAACTCCCATGAAATGCCTACCGAAGTAGGTCTTTAATACGAGTGCGCTGCACGACGCAGCACTCTTTTAACATTAACAATCAACCATTCACATCTCTCATCACCATACAATCAACATGCAAACAAGGATATCATTTCATAAAAAATACTGTAAGGCTAGGCATATAAAAGCAAGTACTAGACATTCATCACAATCTACTCTAGGCATGTAAAAGCAAGTACTAGACATTCATCACAATCTACTATTCTACCATGCGCTTGCCTGTTTATCTTTGTGGATGATGCGTGGATGGCGCCAAACCCAAGCCTCCACCTGAACAAGCATCAAACCACCTTAACACATCATAGCAATACATGCACACATACGAACGGCGGCGTTCCTATGTGCAAACTGACACGTGCTACACTTTTTCACTAGATATTGTCCCGCTGTTCTAGGTGCTCGAACGACCGTGTCTTTCAAACCTGAACCTAATATAGCAAATATTCTGGGTTTGGTAACCTACATAACTCTACTCACATATTCTTGTCTACCATAATTTAAATATTACACATCTAAAACTCCAATTTCAGCCCGAAGGCTGAGCTATTCCATACTGGGCAGTATCCGACTTTGACATCAACTTGCAATTCGAAATGCTAAAAGTGGTATTCTAGCCTTCTATAGAGCTTTAAAAATTACCTCAATCAATTAGTCCATACTAATTAACTCGTACTAATTAATCCATATAAATCATTCATTCTCCTCATAAAAGTGGTGTTCCAACCTTCTATAGAGCTTTAAAAATTACCTCAATCAATTAGTCCATACTAATTAACTCGTACTAATTAGTCCATATAAATCATTCATTCTCCTCATGCACTCAGCCAGAGTACCCACTACTACTTACCGACTTTCTAATTATTCACTGAATAATAGTCGGTCACGCATGTACCAACACAACCACTGCTACTACTACAGTATTTCTCACAAACAATACACACACTCTCTCTCTCTCGCTATAAATTAACAAGATCAACAATAGCAGCATCAATTTCACCGTCTAAACATCCATTCCAATTATTGACTCCCCTCATTGATCACATACACTAACAAGTGCTTACTCTAATCGGTCACTAATTAGTCCGGTCACTAGTTATCGACTCACTAATCAGTCACTGAACGCTATTCAACAATTTGGCCTCTACATGACTCAATCTTAGTAATCGATATTTTGGCTTCTACACAAAATGATAAATAAGCAGAGAAATGGTTTCGAAGTGTTACCTTAGCTCTAAATAGCTAGATCGGACCCCCTTCTTCCTTGTCCTGGCCGGATTTCGCAGATCAGGCGTCGAATCAGATTTTCCCCTTCTTTGTTTTTCTTTTTCCTCTTCCTATTCTCTTCTTTATTTTTCTTTTTTGGCTGGCCCCTCTTCTCTTTTCTTCACTCGATCGGTCGGGCAGCCTCCTCTTGTTCTCACAGCAGCCTCCTTTCTTACCCATCCTTGTTTCTTCCCCCTTTCCTCTCTCATGGCCGGCTCCCTCTATTCCTATTCCCTCACGGCTGGCTCCATCTCTTCCTCTACACCTCTCACCCACCTGTTGTATCCTATATATATTGCCCGTTGAGCCTTTTGAATACATACACAATATTCATAACATGATATCAGAACAAAGTTTAGGGTTAGGGTTTACTGTAGCCGCCGCCGTTGCCTTCTAGCCACCACTCTTCCACATCTGCTGCCCTCAGGAGGAGCCAACTCCGCTCCCGGGGGTGGCCACTGGCACTCGTGCTATCACTTGTGCATCTCCATGGTCGCCTCTACTAGATCTGGCCTCCTCTGTGCTCCTAACCGCTGACCTGCGCCCATGTTGATGCTTCGTGCCACTTGTCCATGCTAGATCCGACCGCCTCTAGCCCGCATTGGGGCTACGCGCCACTAGCACGCGCCAGATTCGGATGTATCTGGCCTCACGCCAGATCCGGCTACCGTGCCTCCTTCATGCTAGCCTATCCTGTTTGGCATCAGCACGCTTGTCACCCACCAGTCACCGCTCATCGCCCACCCGGCCACCGCCCGATGCTCGCCCGCTCAGACCCGCGCTCGCTGGCCGTTGCTCGTCGCCCGTGGGCCACCGCCACTCCCGATCTTTCACGGTGGTAGAACAACTAGATATAAGTGGAGCACAAATTACAGGATGCAACTCGCACTAAGATAGATGATTCCACTCCTGTACACACCACAACACACGATCGATAAATAGAGATAAAAAATCAGCGGGTAAATACCTACACCACATTAAGAATTAAAACACCAAGATGAAATTCTAGATTGAAATTCACAAGAACACAGTAGAACAAAATGAACCCTAATGCTCAAAGGTCAACATACACACGCGTTTTAATTCATAATGTAAAAGTCTGATTGCAAGGGACGCAGGGCATAGCCTTTTATTGGTGACACAATTGACCCAAACCGTGTGGCCATAGGCCAAACACAACGCACTCACCTAATGACGTGTAGAAAATAACTAGGTTGGTTTTATGAGAAACCACTAGATTTAGAAAGAACTTAACTAAACCAACTAAAAAAACTAGTAATCTGTCCACTTAAACCTGTAAATAGGTACTCTCTCTCTGAAGGTGGCCCGCACCCAAATGCATGCAGAGATAGGTAAGTGCGTGGCTTAGGTTTTGCACGCGCCAGCCCTAGTCGGTACTTGGCAAAAATTGCAGTGTATGAAATCTGCCCTGGCTTCCTGTTTTCTTGGGATTTTAACAGATAAACTTTCTATTGTCTGGTAGCCTGAAAAACATATAGGGAACATGCTCCTGATTCGATTGGTTCCCATGCACTAAAAGCTGTTAGGAAACCTGGGCTTGGGCCAGCAGCCCTGATCCATGGTAAGTATCTCACCGAAGACTATAAATAGGGAGCTGTATCGGCATATTTTGTACACATGCAATCAAAAATTAATAAAGAAAGACCAGAAGTTCTCTCTACCTCTCTGTGTGATTTCAATCTATTATTCTGTCTTCTGTGATTGATTCATTTCATTCTAAACAGAGAAATCGATCGGACTAGTTGCCAGCGACGATTCCTCAACAAAAGCAATCCAACTCGTACTAAAAAAAATTAGCACTTGCACTTCTTGGATGTGGTCTTTTAGTGGACGGCCACAACAAAAGAAGTAACCAACGCATGTAGAATACTTTTTGGACTTAGTTTCCTTGTTATCTACAAGATAGTGGTGGGACTTAGTTTCCTTGTTATCTACAAGATAGTGGTGCAACACCTGAACTCTAATTCCGTTGTTAGCTCGCGTATCTTGTCTCCTTCCAAACCTGACTATGCAAATTCTGATCCATGGAACTTATCCCACACGTGTATTTCTTATCCCACACGTGTATTTCTCACATGCATAGACAGCAACTACTTCTGTGGCACAAATATGTACATGTGGATAATTGGGCCGCATCACTTTATACGTCTTAACCTTTCTTTTCTTGATTTGTCTTCGATCACCGGCTCCATGGATTGATCTATCTTTTGCGTATGTTATATTAATTTTCTCATGCAAATTACCTTCGTTTTCCCCATTAGAAAGAAGCCATCCTAAGCTTATCTGTGGCATCGGATCTGCGTGATCTTGGGTTTCTTCAACAAATTAAAGCTACTAGAGGTGATTAAAAAAATGGCGCAATTAATAAAAAAACTCGCAGTAGTATTTCCAGCCTTACATGTGTATGCAATGTTGCAAATTATCCCATTCCAGTTAAGAGGAGATTGCCTTCGTTCTTTACGGCAGTGTGCAAAGAAAGATATGCCCTTCTGTTCATGACCTTTGTCTGAAAATAGGTGGTTCATTGTTTATGCAATCCATGAGAAGGGCTGAAGCTTGCCCAGTTCTTCCTTGCTAGTAGTGTCAGCATGGAGATATTGTTGATAGAATATTAGGTTGGGTGCACCCATCTACGATGCTGCTATGCACAGATAAATATGCTTTCGTTTGTTGCTGCTGTATCCGGTTTTCTTCAGATAACAATAACATACTGCTGTCATATTACTTAGTTGATGTGTCATTTCAATTGCCTAACGTTGACGTAAACATATTTGTTTCATCAGTCATCACGTCTTTGCTTGATTCCAAAGTTCAGTAAATTCTAAGGGGCTTGTCTTTCATGGAAGATGTTGCAAATGTCCGTCCATATGTGTGCCTGAAAGGTCAAATTTCCAAATTACAATCGCAAAGCATGCCAACCATGCCTAATGCGATCAAACTACTCATGTTATCATATTAGCAAATATCTGGGGAGTTGCTAAGTTGCTATTGTTAACGTAGCTAGATAACACACCAAATAACTTTCAGAAGTTGTGCGAGGCACCAAGCTGACATGGCTGTCATGCCAGATGACAAAATTTTCTCATTAAGGCTTTCTATTAACATAGCTAGATGAACACCCCAAATAACTAAAGAAGTTATGTGAGGCACCAAGCTGACATGTCTGATGACAAAATGATCTCATTAAGGCTTTTGGTAAGGTCATTACAGCTTAGAACCTTGCTATAGGATTGCCATACCCCCATGCAATTGTTCTTGTAATAATATTTCAGGAATATGAACAAAGAAAATTGAAGTTGCAATATAAATACCCATAAGTATGAATAACGCCATATAGTCTGCACAAAGTAAATTATTTCAAGTTACACTGAATCGGAGCATATATAAGTTCAAACTATCTTAGTAAGATTCTGTACCAAAATGAAAGGTAACATTTTTTTGAGCTAGTACAACAACATTACTTGTTATGAAATATGAAAGAAACCTCAAACATCTTAAGTTCGTAAAAAAAACGCATATTCGAGTACATTCTGAGTACAAATAATAACATTTGAGTCAGTTTGAAGGTCACAGTATTTGAGCAGAGCACAGAAAGTTGGTGTCCAGTTACATGGGTACCATCACCAACACTTAAAGAGAACAAACTTTACAACCACCAGTTTATTTCTGACCTGGTATCTACACATGCATAATTGCAGAACAAACTCCGCATTACGGAATATTTCACATAATAAATACAACAGCAGGAGATTTCACATCTACAGCCATCTTTGCCTAGGAGTCCAATCTGGAAGCATGCCGCCAAAAACTCCACAGGAAGGGTTGGTGGATGCCACATAGTCAGTAGGAAGGAGATGATAATGCAAGAAGAGTCTGCTTAGTTGTATTGGATTAATGCACAAAAGGTGGAGAGTGACTCAAATCGCTCCTCCGAAAACAACAGAAGACAAATTCCATCCACTGTACAGAAGGAAAAGGAGGAACAACATCCAAAAACTTCTGAAACAGTCAAATCTTTTTGACTTTTTTTGTCTCACTGATTGCTTTCTGTTTTTTGCTTTTTAAAGGCAGCTCTGCCACAATTGCTTGGAGTCTCGGTGCTTTTGTGCCAGCCGCAATAAGCATTGTTCACTAATCTAACACGGGATAGTGGTTTTTTGCATTCAGTAGCTCCTTGTTTGGCAGAGTGGGTCATAGTCATATGCTTCACCGGCCTTAATAAACCGTCCCTTGACCCTCTTTCTCACATCTGCCCTAGCCTTGCGAGAAGCATACCTGATCTTCTTGTCAAATCTGTCAGAAGGGCCAATATATGAAAGATAATCAGCTAGCTAACAAGGAAAATAGGAGATAAAGACCCCTAAAGCCAGCAAATGTGAGCTATAGGCCAGTAGCATGTCAGAAAAATAATATGTTAGAATCCGAAGTCTGACGAATCATAAGAAATGGTTACAAACAATAATTTATATGTGGGTATATCATTATGATATCTTTTAGCAGAAAATCTTCAAAACGGGTACAAGTGACTGCATTTTGCCTACCAAAAGACATGTTTCACATTTGGGGGTTGTTTGGACCTTGGGTAGCAAAGCCAGATTTGGTTAAACTAGTTTTAGATCCTAACCACCTAAGACCTTGTTTAGTTAGATTAGGATAAAACCATGATAACAAGATAACAAAAGCTGGTTTTTCCAAAACTCAAAATGATAGTTTTATGGAAACCAGGTTCTAACTTTTTCCGCGAAATGCAAAAAAAAAGTACAATAGCTAAATAACGCTTCTAGCCAAACAATGTTTTCACTAAATGCTATCCTAGCTGAATAACAACATAAAATTCATATTGCTAAACTTACCCAAAACGTGTCTTCACCAAATCAATTAAGAAAACATGTGATCCAAAGACCCACTAAGGATGCTATAAAATGAGTAACCTATTGATTATGCGCTGAAAAATTTGTACAAGCTACTGTTTCTTGTTGAGTTCGTCTATGGTTACAACTTACAGGTCATTACATTCGTACAAGCAAACGTGCAACAAGATTAGTAAGAAATCACTTACTTTCTTCTCTTCTTCTTCTCCTTGTACCGTGTGATAGCACTGTCTCTGCTAGCTCCAGCAAATGAGCCCTCAGGACCAGGAGGATGCCAAGGAGGCTCACCCGTAAGGAGCATTGATGATACCCCACAATCTTGGTAGTCTCCAGCACTGCTCTCTCCAGTCAAACCGGAAAAGGAAAGAGAGATACTGGACCTAGCTTGCCACACAGGAATACAAAGACTGGAATCACCTTTTGCTCTTGGGTTTGACATCCCAGAGTCACCAGATAAAGCATTGCTAGCTGCTGGCTGCATCGGTTTGGGCTGCTGAAAAGCATGAGACATGATACCTATAATAACCATATAATGAAATACAAATGTTGAAAGTTTAATCAACTACAAGCAAAACTAAGTATGATACAACTTCCCAGTGGATGGATTTCAGAACTGACCACATTCAGATGTTTATTGATTACAATTTACAATCCTAGTTGTGATTATTTAATATTTATTGAACATAAAAACCACATACACTAGTTAGGAACTCCCTGGCCTCCAAAATTAGCATGGGAACACTCTGGAATGAGGAAAGGTTTTATACAATTAAATTGACACAGGCTTGCCACTCAAGGACTCAAAAAGTCTCAAACAGCAAGAGGACAAAAGTATTCCTACTTTTTTTTCACTTCAGAAGGCATGCTTGTTCTCAACAGTTTATCAACCATACACTAGTTAGGCACATGAATGTGAAAAACTATAACAGATTTAAAAAAACAAATGACAGCAAACTACAAACCTCATCAGAGTTCCCAGCAGGCACTTCTTTCATTTCAAAGTAACTGTCGATCCCAGCATCATCAAAGAGTTGCTCTGTTTGAATACGAGAGGTACCAAATAGTTCTTCATAATTTTCAAAAGTCAGGTCAACATCATCCACACAGAAATCTTCATATATGCTGTCCTTGCTGAACATATCTTTGTCTGGTGTATAGGGCACCTGCACAAGGAAACCCTAAGCACACATTAGTGATTAGTGACAGATTAATATTTGAAGAAGCATGGTGCAGTGTGAGTCTGAAGAAAAAGGGCCTACAGATTTTGCATATGATGTACACAGAAAAACATATGAGAGAAGATCAAATTAAGTCCTTTGTCAGCACATCTGTGATGTTCCCTCTTAATTCTTGCTGCCAAAAAGAAGGCAGAATGGGGATAGCATAGGAACCCACCAAGAAGTGCTTAGGTAAGATTTTTTAGCATCCAAGCTTGATTCCAATGTGGATGCTACATCATCAAAATAATACAAATATAGAAAAGAAATGGTGCCAAATTTTACTTGATGTAAGGATAGGCATATGTGAGTTATTTAAATCTGCATGAAGTTACACAAGCAAGCCTAACCTTCTCAGTGAGACTACCAGTTCCATAACAAATTTGTGTAATATGCACAGTTTTCCCATCCTATGGCTTGTGTTATTATTCATTTTTCATCTATTAATCTCTGATCGAAGTGCACCCAGATTTCAACAAGGTTCATTTAATAAAAAAATCCATTCACACACAATAAGCGTGCAGAAAACAGATCGCACAAAAAGAAATAATCGCAAAAAAAGAAATAAACTTAATAACATATGGTAGTGTAAGCAAATGATAATTGTCAACTGTAGGGAGGAAAGCTGTTGGTTATCTTACATCCATGGCACATGGGGAATAGCATATGCAGCAGCAGAGGTGAATTACTAATTCTACATATGGAGGTATATGTGAAAGCCTCATAGCACCTTAGCTGTTGTCGAATCCACGGATCCAGCTGTCTGATCGGTAACAAGTGGAAGGAGATTCACACCAGCTTCAGAAGATAAGCCTATCAAAGAATTATGCTTGTCACCAGTGTCAAGAACACTAAGTGTTGCGCTAGCTATATCTAACAAACTGTTGTCCCCTGCTGCATTGTCTTGATTACTGACACCACTGTCACTGATGCTCATCATGCTTATTCCTTGCTCGCAATTTGGCTCAGGAGCTACATTAGGGATATCCAAAATGAACGACCAGATTCTTGAAAGTTCTGCAGATGATGGGCACCCTGAGTAGCAGTTTACGGTTTGCCTTTTGTGTCCAGCAGCTGAGGATCCAGCACTATGCACATTCCATTCACAATTTTGGCAAAGTGAGGTGTTCTCTACTAGGCAGCGGACCATGGCAGGCTGTGAAGCACACCGATCACACAGTAGGGTCCTTGTATGGCGCCGTGAAAGAGCATTAGCTGAATGCACATTGCGATCGCATGACAAGCACAAGGACGCTGCATCTGATCGGCAGTAAACCATGGACCTCTGCTTCCCACAGAAATCACAGAGAGCACCCATGATTTATGTTGTTGGCAAAATTTAAGCCAGCTTTAGGAGCTTTTATGTGGCCAACAAACCCTTCTTCACAATATTGCTGGATCAATCAAATTTACAAGAAACCTGAGCAGCATTGACAAGCAGTTATTAAAAAAATTGCTAATACATCTCTTTAGGATCGAAATAAGAATAACATCATAAACTACTTCCTGGACATTTAATGGTGTGTACATGACACCGACAACACGACAGAAATTTTGCTGCTTGCAGTTACTATGACAAAGGCACCCACCCACACAGGAGCCACATTTTTTTATTCAAACCAATTTGCTTAAAACATGTAGAAACAAGCATGTTCCACCCACCAACACCTTGCATCAGCTAGTAATAATATAAAATCAGAGATAATATAGATTTATTTCCTAATTGAGACAAATTGCCGCCATCTACATTAAGACAATTTTAGGTTTCCATGGACTCATCAATCCGTGGCCTCCGCCCCAATTTGCCGACCAGGGCATAAAGAACAAGATATCCCACTAAAAAATTACAGGCAACTAGTCTTGGAATCTTCTGCTCTCGGTACATATTATAATTCCATCTCGCCAATCATTGCTTGCAAGTATATATTCCCCGAGGTCACTAGGTACTGCGATTCCTAGAAGAGATAATGTGCGCGAAATGGGAGCCAACCACCACAAGACACCAAAATAACTCCATTTCGAGTCAACCATAACATTGGTTTTATTAGAAAAATCTATTCTATCTCAACTTTTCCAAGCAACGAAGGACAACATGCAGTGCGCAACACCATAATAGGGGGGGGGGGGGGGGGGAATAATATCAAACAGAAGTGATTGGACTAATGATATAAGCAAACAAAGACCGCACAATGCTAATTTTTATTGGGGTGAAACTATTCTCAAACAGTAGAAGTTTTTTTTTTCTGGCAAAACCATAAAAGGGTCGATTTGCATTATCAAATCCTAACATCGTTGAGAGCCCAAAAGGGAAAAGAAATGGAAAAAAAAAGTCATGGACTTATTTGTGCACCTTCCAAAAAATTGGAGTTATTTGTGCAAACAAAGTGGTAAAGAAGCTTTATATATTTATATTCCTCGCAAACAAAACTGTTTATAGAAGTTATATTTTTAATGAAAATCAAATATTTTCAGGAAGCGTGCACACATGGATCCATGACAACAAAAAAAGTTATTAACTATCGACCTTCTTAAAAGCGGCAAATCACCTCTTTTGCACCTAAGCACGCTATGCCTGAATAAAGCTAGAGAAACAAAGATTTTGACAACTCATACAAGCAAGCAAGAAAGAATTTATTTTATTAAAACCCTGAAAAAAAGTTATGTTACAGCATTCAAGTTTTCCGCCTGCAGATACAAAAACATGATGCTCGCATGTATTCAGAAGAAATCATTTTACGCATGTGTTACTAAAAATAAAGGGAAGATTTGGGGGGAAATCGAAATTACACTAGAGGAACAAGGCTATTGTAGTGTGTAGAACAGTCAATTTTTACACCCTTGAACCGCACATCTGTAGTCACAGACTCAACCAAATCCCACTTCCAAACCCAAACCAAATCAGAACCAAAAACCGAAACTAAGCTCAAATCGAAGCCAGGTGCATAAGCAACAACGCAAGAGACAGCAAACGTTCAATAAAAATCAAAGACAACCAATTTTTTTTAAAAAAAAAAGAATCCCAAATTCTCCGTAAAAAATCAAAGAAGAGCCCAAATCGAACAATCGGAGCCACCAAATCCCAACCAAATCAAACCTCCAAGTCCAAACCCGATGCAAATCCAACCCGAGGCAACCACCAAACGCAAACCCACGGAACCCATCAGATGCGCCGCTCGTGGTGTCACCAAATCCAAACAGAAAACATCCTAGAGAGGAGACGACAGGAGAGGTATCACGCACCGGAACGAATGATCCGCAGCCCCTCAGATCCACCCGTGCCGAGCGGCCGGCTCGAGAAGCCCCCGCCCCGAACCCCAGCGGGGAGCAGCCAGCCGGAGAGATCAATCCAGAAGCCTCTAGTAGAAAGGAGCCAGCCCCGAACCCCAATAAAAAAAACTTTTCTAGAGAGAGAGAGAGAGCGCCGAGGAGAGAGAGGGAGAGGGGAAGCTAGAACAAGAGAGAGAGAGATGCAGCACAGAGAGAAGGGAAGAACAGCTCGCTTTTACGCTTTTAAGAGGGAGCAGGGGCGAGGCGGTGGGGCCCACCGGCCTACGTGGCACAAGGATAAAGGCCAAAGGGTATCTCCTCCCCACGCTCGCTTTTACGCTTTTCCGGGGGCAGGACGGTCACTCGCGCAGAGGATAAGGGAGCCGCACCCGCCTCGGGTCGCTCGGTTCTGGAAAGCGCGGCGCCCGCTACGCCTGCCCGGCTGTTCCACTCACTGACAGGTGGGACTGGTCTGAGATGGGACCGGGCTTTCAGCGATGTGCGATGGGCTAGCTGGGGTGTGGCGGACTGGGGTGGCGGCGCTGCTGCGCGAAAAGTTGCGCTGCGCCTGCCAGCTTGACTTGTCCGCGCAGCAGCCCATGGTGCGCACGGGCTGGGGCACTGGCGGGTGGGCCCGGGGTGTACCAACGAACAGTGGCGTCCTGCGGCCCTGCCGGTTTCGGGTGGCTTTATCATGGGACTCTGGGTTGCGCGCGTACGAGGCTGGAAATGGGATATTCCGTCAGCAGCAGCACACAGATGTCGCGTGAGTTGGTACGTGGGTGTTTAAATATTGAAGCCCCGCTTGAACCCATAAATTTCACGGAATTTTTATGTAAGACCGATGCCTCTTCTTTGCTGTGAATAAAAAAATTATATTATATTAATACCTTAAGTTGATATGGTTAAAATCGATTGTCTGATCCACGTGCTCGGCCGTGTTTTATCTCCATATCCTCAGCTCTGTTGTGTGCTCAATAGAGTTTTTTTTTTCTTGTTAGAGGATTTTTATAGCGGTGAAATTTATATTTTTAGTAGATTATTTTTTCTGTTTTTGTTAGAGATTTTATGTGAATGTGCAAGGAGGAGTTAGGGGAGGCAATAAAGATATGTGATTTTTTTTTCGTATGGAATCTTTAGTTGTAAATGGGTCTGGTATATAGGAAGTTTGTTGTCTAAACATCTTTATTACAAATGGATAAAATATGACTCAGCGTTTGCTCAGTGAACTTATCTATTTAAACTATAGCTAGGAATCGTAAATTGCATATATGCCTCCTACATGTGGTTAACAGTTCTTGCGAACAAATTAAGCATATATATATATATATATATATATATATATATATATATATATATATATATATATATATATATATATATATATATATATATACTATTTGATCCTCTTTGTATACTTGTATGCATTTATTCCAGAGCTTCTCGCTCCTAGCATATTCGGTAATCGGCAATGAGAGAGGAAAATAAAATTGATTTTTGTGCTGTCTAGATGCTGCCACATATTAGGTGCGTTTTTTTGTTGTGACTTATAGTTTTTAATCTTACGTCCTGCTTATTTTGACTTGATCTTCTCGCTTCTGGGTTATTTTTCACTATTCATAAAATTTATCTTTTTCTAAACTTTTGGTTTTTTTGAGTTTTTTTACCGTTGGTTTTTTTGAGTTTTTTTACCATTTATTTTTTCCATTATTTGTTTGTATTGTTCGTGATAAGCTAACATATTTTTTCTTTTTTTAAATTTAATTACGCCAAATAAGCCACCTTCAGCTACAGTGTAATTTCAGTTAGCTACAGTGCAATTTCAGCTATAAGCCACTATTGTTCAGCCCAACCGAGTGGGGTCTTAGTGTAAGCGTTTGTGCGAACGAATTGAACGCTGATAAACTGTTTCGAAAATACTGTCCCGATAAGCCACTTTGAAATAACGGCGGAGAAACCGTCCCTTTTATTTATTCGAAAAACTATAAACCAAAAAGAATGGGTCATCATCTATTTCAAATTTGCTACTCGTATTTGATCACATGATCTGGCAATTTTTTCAATAATTCATCCACTGTATTATTGCGATGGTAATAATTCAATCGCAAGGAGTAAAACATAATTTTAGGCGCAATCATACCCTTCATATAGCCGGAAGGATTCGCGGCCGGCGAGGGCCTCCACGTCAGCCCGCGAGCGCGTCCGGCCGGCGCGTGGCCAGGAAAATTTCGGTACGGTCAGGGGAGCGGTTTTTGCGAAAAAGTCTCTGTATTTTTCTGAAATTACGTAAAAGGTCCTTTTTCCTCGCTAAAAGGTCCCTGGCATGTTTTTTAAAATGTTTTTTTGCGAAAACACCCCTCCACTTCACCGAAATTTTGTGTACTTTGCAGGATTGCGCCCCGCGTTTTCTAAATTACGTACGGGTCCTCGTTTAGTTACGTACAGGCCCTCGCTTTTTTACGAAAAAGACTTTGGCTTTTTCGAAAATACACATGTGCCCTCGATTTTTTTTAAAAAAGTCCTCACGAATCATCGCCTCTTTTACTTCGGTACACATGGTGGCTGGCGCGGCGTGGCGTCGTGCCTATGAGGCTAGTTGGTCTCAAAGCTCAAAAAATAAATATGTGTGCAATTTAGCCACCATGCATGTTTATCCATCCAAAGGAAACCGACGTATCATTTTGCCCTGCTAGGCAGCCAGCTTGAGGAGATAAGGAGTACGTGTGGCATCGATGATCGATCGTGGCTTGAGCTGTACGGGACCAAGTACCTTTCCAGGAGTAAAAGGCTCCATCATTGCAGATGTGGACATCAAAATGGAGCTACTGCTCCTCGTTTCTTTGAGTGATGCTTTAAGATCTAATTTATATTGGCTTTTGTTTTTTACTTCTATTCAGAATAATTAAAAAATTGCTGAAAATTAATATAAACATCTGATTTTTCGAAGCGGTCTCTTCACTCTCTCACCACTGTCTCGCTACGAGGATAAGACAAGAATCATAGGTGTATCACACACCCTACTCCTCTCGCTCATGTGTATGCATCTTTTCCTCACTTTTTTACTGTTTGTCCCTCTTTCTAAAAGCTATTTTTCAGCTATTAATATTTATTTTCAACCGCTTCTAAAAGCTATAAAAAGCTATTAGCAAAACCAGTATGAACACACCCTCCCACTCCAAGAGGTTTCAATTTCTGGTTTTCAGCTTCTAGAAGCCACTTAGAATGCTTCGGTTTTTTACTTTCATTTTTTGGGTTTTTTTTTAGCTTTTTTTGTTTTCCTTTGTGATATCCATGGAGATATAACGGTATTTTCATTCTTTTCTCATTTTTCTTTATTTTTCCTTAATTCAATGACTTTAAAAAGCTAATAATCGCTACAATATAATTTCAATTAAAAACTAGACATCGCAGCCAGAAACTGTAGCCACAAGCCGACTAGAGCGGCCCATAAGCTAAGTAAAGTTTTAATTATGTTATCTTGCAAAAGAATTAGCGCATGATTTCAAATGACTTCGAAAACCCTTTTGCACGGGCTGAATCGTACTTGCCACGCCTATCTTTTGTTGACAAAATTCGGCGGACAAGTGATTCGCCAAACAGGATCAGTGGACTGTACATGTATCGAACAGCTAAATCGTTGGAACGATATTTATTGTATAGATTTAACCAAATTATCAACGCAAACGTTTCGTTTCGAATATACTTCCTCGGTTTTAAAATTTTGTCGCTGGAATCAAAATCAGAAAAGTTCATCCTATCCTTTTTTTTCTGTTGAGGAAAGGTTCACTTGATTTAGTGCTGGACTGCTGGATATCTAGGAGGACAGATGTCGTTGCAGAACCCTAATCCAGCTGGGGTATACTCGACACTATACGGCCTTTTTTTGAATGCATTTTCACAAATGGATCTAACCCAAAACTATTTTCACAAATAGCTTTTTTTTAGCACCGCTGGGCCAGTGGAAAAAAAGCTCGTTAGTGGGGCTCGTTGACTCGGTTCAAAATTATTTCAATTATACTTGTTAATTGGTTAAACATTAAAATGAGTTGATTTCAAATGAATTTGAATTTTGCTCTAGCTCGGCTCGGCTCGTTAGCTCATTTCTAAAAATACTTTTAAATTATACGTAAAATGATAATAAATCAAACTATGTCAATTTTAGAAAAAACTTGATAAGACGAGAAGTTGGCTCGACTTCCACCCTTAGCTGAGGGTAAACTGGTCATCGCTAATATTATTAGCTAGCCTAGGGGGCACGTCAGCCCATGATCCAGAGTGGGAGCTGCACTGCCTCCGCGCCATTGCATTTGGCGCGAAGTTTGTTGCGAGCCGTCCGGCTAATGCCACGGCGTCTGTTCTTTTGGTAGCGCTGCACAGGTTGCTTTCCACTTCTCCTTGCTCGTCTCCTTGCTTGACACATGCCGAACTCAACTGATGGCTTGCCCTTTACCCATTTCATCAATTGCATTCGCTACCACTGGATGACATGTGGGCTAGCCATGCGTGAGCTTTTTGGCCATGCATCCTCGATTCCTCATGCGGCATCCACGCAACTTAACGATCTGGCCCGCTCTTTTCGACTTCGGTTTCTGGTTTATTTTTCACTATTTCTAAATTTCATTTTTTTTTCTAATTTTTTTAGATTTTTTTGAGATTTTTTACTGCTTCTTTTTTCGTATTCATTTGCATTACACGTGATGGACTAACTCGTTTTTTCTATTTGTAAATTTTTTAAATTTAATTATGTCAAATAAATCACCTTCAGCCACAGTGTAATTTCAATCAGCTACAATAAAATAAATCATAACCTACAGCCCAACCAAACACCACCTAATATTCTGGCCAGCATGCCACCAACTAAATTCCCATTCATTCTTGGTTTTAGGAAAACATTCTTATCTCTTGTTTGGTTTGCAGTGTCAGAAATCTACACCTATATGGATTATATGGAGTACGGATCATGCATGTGTGGCCGCTACATCATATGCTTATGACGTACGCATAATTACACACGTGACCCAAGCCAGCGCAGGGAAGGGAGGCTCCGGCCAACACCTCGGCCCTGCATGGGTACTACTCAAAAATAACTTTTACAGGACATACCGTGACATGACAAACTTTATCTCTCTACCCACTATGTGAGTACGTGATAGAGAATTTTCAAGCTGCTCAATATTGTAAGAATAGAACATGAAAGATATTATGCTAAAAATATCATCACAGACAGACAGTTTGAAAACGTTATCATATATAGTTTTATAAGCTATCTAAATTTATAAGTCAGTAATGATATGAGGTCATCATTAACAGTTTTTGAACCATCTGTGATACGTACTATCAACTCATAATCGTCTGTGATAGTTGACTTTCACATACAGTTTTTAGTAGAAACCATTTATGATATCTCATATATTGCAGACGGTTTCGATTAAAACCGTCTGTGATATTCTTTTGTATTCCTAAATCTATTACTGTTTATTGGTTAGCCTCAGGAAATGCTAGTTATGTCCTCTGAAACAAGTAGAAACACATTTTACAAGCAAATATGTATACATCCAATTCGCATTTATTTCAAAAACACGAACATCCATTTCACAAGTGAATCACAGTGAACAAGATTAAACAACCTAGTGAACAAAGTGAATCACAGAGGACAACCATCAATGACAAAATAAATCATTTGTACAGAGGGTATGGCAAAGATCTACATGAACCCGAAACCCTAGCTAGCCATCCATGTATTTCGTAATTTTAGATCTAAGCATCAAGGAAGAGATGGGAGGACATCGGATAGGGGATATCACCCGCAATGAAGGAAGGGCGGCAGTAGCATCACCTTTATGTCACGAAGGTGATACTGCACAAGACACTCTTACGACACTTACGACAAAAGTGTCTTGTGCAGTGAACCGTGGCGTCACAACCGGAGGCGGAGGAGCTAATGGCGGTAGTCGGCATCTCGAGGGGAGGAAGTAGAAATAAGGAGTGGATGAACTAGGAGTAACTCCTCCGCTCACGTGTTCTTGGAGTGAATGGACAGGTGAGATTGAAATCCTAGGGGAGATGCCACGAATCGGTGTCGTCGTATTATCATAGATGGTTCTAGTAAAGAACCGTTTATGATAATGGCACATATCAGAGACGGTTTGGTATACGAACCATCTGTGATAATGGCATATATCAGAGACGGTTTGGTATACGAATAGCCTATAATAATGGCACATATTAGAGGCAGTTTGGTATACGAACCATCTATGATAATGCTTAAAATGTGCGCTCTACTCCCGCCTATTAATATTCCAATGCATACTTCCACACAGTTCTGGCTTTATATGTAGCACGGTGCACAATTCCTTGATACCACAAACTCAATCTCTTCTAAACAGTCATCTCCCTCATTTTCTTCATCATATTTCTCAATAATGGTATCTACCATTTTTTTATCTTCTTCCTCTCATCTATCCATCATGAGTTGTTCAGCTGACAACTTACGTCTGGAGTAGCTCCTCCACTCACGTCCTGCTCTTCTTCCTTGAGTCGCTTCCATCCGTCAGTTGGACCTCATCATCCGTCGTCGATGGAGGTGTTTCTTTGCTGCTCAGGAAAGGAAAACCGCTTTTAGCCTTGTTCTTCTCTTCAATGTGCGTAAAGCAGAAAAAGCTCTTGTAGCAGTGGAGACACATAGATAACCATGTCGATCAAGCAAAAGCGGTCGATATTGAGGAAGCTTATCATGAGATCCTCTTTGAGATTATGGGCCATGCTAATGATTTGCCCAAGCTAGAGCAGAAAGTGGAGAGGGCAAGGACAATCTTCACGATATTCGAGGACACACCCGCTAATCCTCTAACTCCAAAAGTAGAAGAGGAAGCATATGAAGCCAAGAAGACCAAAATCTGGGATTCTCTTTTTTTAACGTGAATTTGTCTTTTATAAAAGTGAGTGGTCACACTATTTGGCCAATATAAATGAAAAAATATTGCATAAAGCTGAGTCATATGTATGTTAAATTCCTACTTATCACTTCTAGCTCAGTAGCCTCTGTAGTTCATATGACAAAGGACGACAACAAAACATAGGCGATTGTAAATAAAAACCGTCTGTGATATTTCATAGACGGTTATAATTAAAAGTCGTATGTGATAATGGGAGACATCATATATGGCTTTTAAATCTTACCATCTGTAATAGTTTTATAGATGGTTCTTACCAGGAACTATCTGCGATAGTTATGTATCACAAACGGTTCTAGCCATCATTACAAACATAGATAGTCACGCTTGTAAAACTATCTATGATAATTATAATAATGACGGTTATCGTAAATCGTCTATGATGAGGCATCCAATATAGCCTAATTTGTAGTAGTGATGGAGAAAAAATGATGCCATCGAAAAAGTTCGAACCAAATATACCTTGTCTATAAGAATGGTGCACTTTGGTAACAAAACATGTCATACAATTTCTAGGTATCATTTGCCCCACACTAATTATAACGGTAAGATCCTTTGTTACCTAAAAGGAAACCCAATCTTTCCAATTGTTAAATGTAAAGTAAATTTTGTAAAATCATACTACCTTTGATAAAACTATCATAAAATCATACTTTTAAGCATCAGTTTCATAGAACCATGCTTACTTTTGTATAATATTTCACAAAACCACACTTTTAAGTAATGTCAATCAATATGCAATGGGCCTAACATCCTGAGCCCACTTGTCAAACTAACGAGACCATCCTATCTCCATTTGCTGATGTGGAGGTAATCGTCACGTGGATAAGAATTGACTCATTAGCCACTACAATGAACTGGTCCATAGAGACGTTTTCGCTGTGACGCCTTTTCCTACGTCTCTATATCTAGAACTATATGGCATATAAAGATGTTTTTTGGGACATTTCTAAAGTTGTCAGAAGATTATTTTTTCTAGAATTTTGAGACATTTTGGGACACGCCTCAACGTTTAGGAGTAATAATTAACTAACTTTGCATTTTTATTTTTTTGTATATTACTTACTTAATTACCGTATTCACAACATCCACGTCTCCACATCGTTGCATGATCTAGAATCCCTTGTGCTGCCGCTCACCCTCTCCTATCCTAGCGCCACCGCTACACGTCCTCTGGCTGTTGCCGCTCTCCACCACCCCCTGCATCTATTTTCTCATGATCTGGAATCCCCAGCATCGCTGCTTGCCCTCTCCCACCCCAACATTGCTTGCCTACACCTCCCCAACCAACGCCGCCGCTCCCTATGCCTCCCCAACCGACATCGCTCCCCTGCGCCTAATGTTGTTGCAACCTCCACCTAGATCCTAACTCCACCGCTCAGATCTGGTTATCTTTGATCCCATTGCTCGAAGCTGATCCAGCTACCTCCCGATGGTCAAGGGCGATGTACAAGTCGTTACCTTCGCGAGCTTGCTCTACTTTGACTTCAACATGGCCGACATGCCCGCATTGAAGGACAGTAATGGTCAAGGTCTCAAGGGCTAGGGGGCATAGAGAAGAAGGTAAAAGAATTGGATGACATAAGTTCATTTGTCATCTAGATCTTACCAACACATTTCACTTTGCAATTTGAACCATGTTCTTTATGTTCCAGCCCAGATAAACAGCTACCTCTTGCGTATGCAAAGGATGTGATATATGCCATGGCTTACATGAGTTTAGTTTTATAGAAACTTTGTCAGATGCCTAATTGGACTTTCACTGTATGGTGTAGCAGGCATCTCTCCTATTGATAGTGTTCTTGGTTTTCTAAAAGTTTTGTGGTAATTGAGGTGTTCAAACAATTTGCAGTGTGTTGTGGTATGAATCTATAATGCCTTCCTCCTATATAAAGGTAAGAGGCAAACTTAACACATCTACTAGAATGCTAAGCTCAGCAGTGCTTGGATTAGTGATATGTGCAATTTGTTTGCAAGGCATTTCACCAATTGTTTACCAAAATAACAATCAAATATATACTAGTTCATATTCTTCAGTAATGATGTTCAAAAAATTACTTTCACTTTGGCTGCTCCTTGAAAATTCAATAGTGTCACTGCTTTCCTAATTTTGTTGTTTTTGGCTTTTCATAACTATATTTGGTACATACTTCTTACAAGATAATCATACTATCAGTAGCTATAACAAAAGAAAGCTCATTGCTTCCCTTATTGTCTTCAAGTTTTGTATTCAATGAATTAACTAAGTTCCCATTTCTTGGTGGCTGCTTTCAAATTGCTTTGCCTTCACTGTAATAAGATAACTAAATATTGTTTCGTTTATAATTAGTTCTAATATGTCATGTATTTTTGCCTGGTTAATACAATTTGGTTCTAATTATCTCATATAATTGAAGAGAAGCTTATTCAACATCGCTTGGGATGGTTTGGACATATCCAACGGATGCTTCCTAAGGCACCGGTATGTAGGAATTTTAAGACGTACCGAAAACGCAAGAAGAGGCAAAGGTCGACTAAGACTGACATGGGAGGAAACAGTTAAAAGAGATTTAAGAGATTAGAATGTATCCAAGGAATTAGTTTTGGATAGGAGCGTATGGAATTTAGCGATCTACGTACCGGAACCATGATATACAAAAAAGGTTTAGGGATGGTGTTTTAGGCTGAATTAGTTTTTTCAACTTATAACTTATGGTATATGATTTCTCACGAATAAATAAATAGGATGACTTCTTCATCGTCGTTTTAAACGGCTTGTCGGAACAATCTTTTCGAATCGGCTTATCAGCTTATCGGTATTTAGTTTATTCACACAAACACTCACGCTAAAACTAAAAACCATACTATAAGCTACAGCTGAAAAAATGCACCACTATCGCATTCGATACCGTAGCATGCAAAAAGGGGTAATCTATGGAGCAATGGGGACACTTGAGGAGGCCCCGGCAGAGATCAGGAGCTATGTACAAAATAGGTATGATCAAGTAAAACTTACACCGTATTCGTGTACTAGCCAAACCAACTTGTTACTGACTGAAGACATAATGGCCCTGTTTTTTTTGGTTTTTGGTTTCTTCGAAAATCGAAATAAACAGAGTAGTTTCTTAAAATAAATTCTCCAAACAGCTTTTTGAGCTTAAAATTGTGTATACCTCTCGGGTCGGTGTCTCCACCGTCAACTATTGTCTCAAAAAAATACAGACAAACATTATCAATCATCACCAAAAACATCAATCGCTGTAAAAGAAAAAGGAACCAATATATAAACTGCCTTACAGGAGACACGACACCTGAACAGATTATTTTAGACAAAACTAAGTAAAACATTTGTTCGAGTTTAACTAACTCCCTCTAACTCGTATACGGGCCTGTTCTTTTTTGCTATGGCTTATGACTTTTGGGCTGTTCGTGCGAAAGATTACAGAGTAACAGAAACTTATGTGTAGTTTTGCCGATATAAATGAAGTCGGTATAGTATGTACTACAATTAATTAATAGATCTTATCTTGTAAAGATACTCCGTTTAAAAACTAGTTAATGTAAAAAAACCAAAAAATAAATTTTAGAAGTTAAAAAGAACATGCCCTACATCCAACGCATGAACCCAATAAAGTAAAGAAAAAAGAATCTGAAAGCTGGAGCTAGACCGGTAGTGTGTAACCGAAATTTTTGTACGGATAACCTATTTTTTATTCGAAAATACAGAAATATACCCGCGACAAATTTTTTTACACAAATAGGCTCGAGTCGCCAAACCATTGGGCGAATTACACTTGTCGCCCCACCAAAACGCGACTTATAAAGAATCTAGTAACCGTTGGGCGATTAAATGCAATCGCCTCCCCGTTAAGCGATTCAATTGAATCGCCCCCCGTTCGGCGACATAAAGAAGAGTCGCCCAACGGCGGGGGGGGGGGGGGGGGGGGGGGCGACTGCATGTGCATACAGCCCGACGGCCAAGCCCCTTTCTTCCCCACGCCTGCTCGCCAATCTACCTCTAGGCGACTGCATGGATCCTGTTAAGGGTTTTGTGAATTTTGTAATTTGAAACTCGTAAAAAATGTTTAATATTTGTCACATTACTTGATATAGAAATAATTTTCTATACGAAAAGAAGAGATAATAGCATTGTTTGAATTTAAATGAACTTTATAATATAACGCAGTAACATACCGCGTATTTATCCATTACATGCATGACATACACCCCTCACTCCCCACCCTAAGGTGCTCCATCACCGCGCCCGCGTCCTGCCATACGGCCCCGCTTGGCCGTCCCCCGGTGCAACGGATTACGAGGCGGCGGGGGACGAGGGTCCGAAAAAGTAAAACGATCAGGTGGGTTTCGCACCCGCGGCTGCGCCGGTGGAGTCACCTGCACCTCCGGCTGTGTGGCCTCCGGTGCACCGGGGAGGCCACCGCTGGAGAGAACCTCCGGTGCTGCGTCGGAGGACGGCCCAGGCCAGTCCGCAAAAAACTGGTCCACCTCGATGTGGCCCGGGGAGAAGCGTCCCTGCTGCTGGTAAGGACCTGCAATAGTAATATCGTTAGTTCGTTGCATGTCGTCTTAGGTTAAAAACAAGCTCGGACGATGTGTACCCGTACATGGCGCCATGAAATCATCCGTGTGGAAGCCGGGGATGTACGTAGGAGGTCGTGACCAAGGAGAACTCCCTGGCAGGTCCGGGGGAGGTGGCCGTGACCAAGGAGAACTCCCTGGCTGGTCCGGGGGAGGTGGACGTGTCCACGTAGAACTCCCTGGCTGCTCCGGGGGAGGTTGCCGTGGCTAGTGGTGAAGAGCACCCAACCAAACAGCCACAGCAAGTAAGCCTCCAGGTGGCGTGCGACCTGGTAATCGTCAGCATCTGCAACCATGCGCTCAACCTGAATGCGAACAAGTTTTTATTAGTATGTAATTGCACAAATAAGAGTTTCGAAGACGCGATCGACTTGAAACACCACGTACCCGGTACTGTGCCAGCCACCTCAGCGTCGGTCCATGCTTCTGCCTCTCGTCGAAGATGTGGTGCTGATCGGCCGGTGGAAGGACCCCCTGGAATCTGCCGAGCAGGTCCTCGCGCCACTCGGCGGGAGCCTCCGGTAGGAAGGCAGCGTCTCCCGCGACCGGAAGGCCAAGGAGTACGGACACGTCCTGCAGGGTCGGCGCCATCTCCCCGACTGGTAGATGGAAAGTGTGCGTCTCGGGCCGCCAACGGTCCACCAAAGCCGTCAGCAGGGAACGGTCGAACGGGAAGCGTCGTGATCGCTCCACGCCCGCCTCGTCCCCCTCCCCGGCCAAGGCACCTCCGTCCTCATCCGTGGCCTGCACCATCCGGGCAAGAGGGAGAAGTCCGGCATCCCGCAGCCTGCAAATAAAGTGAAGGTCAGCATTAAATAAAGTGATGGTAATACTAAAACGTTGGCGTAGTGCAAACCTGGCAGTCCAACGGGGGTCGAGTCCCCAGGCCACACGAGGTGTGCGTGTCCGGACCACTCCCAACTCAGTCGACTCGTCCGTGCTCCCCGGTGGCGGCGCACGACGGGAAGCGCGGTGCACGCGGTCCAAGTGCTCGTCCAACAGCGTGTACCGCCAGTCACCCGCCATAACTGTAAAATTATCTAAATGTAAATTTGTACACTACATTTTCTACAATAATACATGAAAAATAGTATACAAAATTTCGACACAACAATTTTCTACATTTAAATTTTCTTCATTTCAATTTTGTAAACTGCATCTACATTTGTACATTGAATGATCTACAATAAATTTCTAAAGTAAATTTTCCACAATGATACATTACAAATATTATACAAAAAAACTATATTTTTCTACATTTAAATTTGTACATCTAAATTTGTAAACTGCATCTACATTTCTAAATTTAATGTTCTAAACTAGATTTTCTAAACTAAATATGTAAACTAAATATCTAAGCTAATTTTCTAAACTAAATATCTCTACTAAATATCTAAGCTAAATTTGTAAACTAAATATCTACACTCTACACTACATTTTCTAAACTAAATTTATCTAAACAAATTTTCTAAAGTAAATTTTCCACAATAATGCATTACAAATATTATACAAAAAAACTATATTTTTCTACATTTAAATTTATACATCTAAATTTGTAAACTACATCTACATTTCTAAATTTAATGTTCTAAACTAGATTTTCTAAACTAAATATCTAAGCTAATTTTCTAAACTAAATATCTAAACTAAATTTGTAAACTAAATATCTACACTAGATTTTCTAAACTAAATTTATCTAAACAAATTTTCTAAAATAAATTTTCTAAAATTAGAAAAATACCTGCAAATCCCGCGGCTTCTCCTCCTCTCCCTCTCCTCCCCCTCTCCTTCTCTTCTTCCCTCTCCTCCCCCTCTCCTTCTCTTCTTCCCTCTCCTCTCCCTCTCCTTCTCTTCTTCCCCTCTCCTCCTCCTCTTCCTTCCTCTCTTCTGCTCTGTCTTCTCGCGCGGTGGAGAGAGTGAATGGCGAGCGAGTAGGCGTGGGGAAGAAAAGGGGCTCGGCTGTCGGGCTGTATGCACATGCAGTCGCCCCCCCGTTGGGCGACTCTTCTTTATGTCGCCGAACGGGGGGGCGATTCAATTGAATCGCTTAACGGGGAGGCGATTGCATTTAATCGCCCAACGGTTACCAGATTCTTTATAAGTCGCGTTTTGGTGGGGCGACAAGCGTAAATCGCCCAATGGTTTGGCGACTCGAGCCTATTTGTGTAAAAAATTTTGTCGCGGGTATATTTCTGTATTTTCGAATAAAAAATGGGTTATCCGTACAAAAATTTCGTGTGTAACCGGCCAGTTTCTAGTGTGTTTCCTGTTGGCCTTTTTTTGGCGCTTATATACTAGTAAATTTTATAAAACTATAACTTTAGTGTTAGAGTTGTAGTTTTGTGAGAAGTTTTGCTCCTAAATATGTATTTACGTGAAATTCAAACTCAAATGCATAGTTTTCTTATAGTTTTGCCACAAAAGCTATAATATTGTGAAATTTATTCTTTTTATATAGTTTTCCCTCATATTATGCGAAATTTGCTCATTTTATATAGTTTTGCCTCAATAGCATTGTGCTCTTTCGGTCTACTATACACATCAAGAATAATAATTCTTAAAATGAGTACGAAAGCATCACTTTCCAGCCGGTATGATACATTCATAGCAAGGACCGATAACCAGCCCGTCGAATCATCCTAATAACATACCTCCCCAGACTAACACCCAATGTCCAGAATCAATACACATTGTCATCGTCACGAGACCAAACAGTAAATTTAGAAACACTTTTGATCAGATATAAAGACCATCAAAAATACGAAGAGATTCAGAAAGAAACACAAAAATGATCCAAATATATTCAATATAAGTATCTATGATTACAAATGACCTCCCCTTCTCCACTTACAAGGGGTCATATTTATAGAGTGAGGGGGAGAGATAAGTGAAGTTAGAAGTTTGCTTTCGGAACCCAATTTACTCCTAAGGATATCTTCATCCTTTACGTGATGTGGGTCCCACCATGTCCGAGAGACGCTGGGGGTTGGCTCACAGCTGACCCTGGACCTCGTCCGGGGTTAGCTTCAGACCCCGCTCATGGACTTCGCCGAGGTTAGATTGCGGACTCCGCCCGAGGTAGACCTATGTACCTTGCTCAGGGCTATCCTCTGGGTTCGACCTCCGGACCTCCTCTGGGGTTGGTTTCTAGATTTCATTTTAGGTTGACCCGCAGACCCTGTGTCGAATTGGCCCCTGGACCTAATCTAGGGTTAGCCTCTGGACTTCGTCCATGGTGGGGTGGACTCCGGATCTTGGCTAAGGTCGGTCTTTAGGCTCTGTATTAGTTTCCCAAACCTCGTATGGGGTGACGCAAACCCCATCTGAGGTCGACTCTGAACTTCGTCCGAAGTTGATCCGTGGATCAGCCGGTTTAATCACCTATCGTCTGGCCATAGGGTGGCAGACAGTTGCCGCCTGGTGGTGAGATGGCAGGCTGCTTGCCGTCCGCTGGCAGGACGACAGACTGCCTACCATCCGCTGGCGAGACGACAGGGCCTACGTGTCCGTCCTCTAATGTTGCTGTCCGGTTATCGGGTGGTAAAAATATTATTTTTGTTAATACGATAGAAATACTGCTATTTTTATAATTACAGTTACAAACAGTACGGGATATTCCAAAAATTCGGGAATCAACGCTTGTAGACATGCAGACCAACACAAAAATACAGACCATCAAGTGTAGAAGTGAGCCAGCAGTATGTACTTTTTTTAATCCCTCTCACCAGACAAGGTCCTGTGCTGCACCCGCACGACACGCATTTCACGCAGCGTCGCTGGCATCCGTATCGCACAAATGCAATTGAGGCATGATGTCCCGGGGACCGGGATGTCGAAGTGAAGAAGTCCGGATGGTCTCCGGGACGCCGAAGTGAAGAACCGCAGAGGCGGTCCGTGACGTCAAGGCAAAAAATCCTGGAGGGGGTCTGGGTCGCCAAGGTAACGAACCCTTGGAGGCGTGAAGTAGTACAGATCTGGAGGGCCTCTGCACGGCGGGCTTGGACGAAGGCTGGGATCGGAGCGTGGAGGCGACCCAGAGGCCAAACCGGAGCATTCCTCTTTATGAGCAGTATGACTTCTCACTGAGTTTCTATCGTCGCCGCTAACTTTCGTTAATATGAGATCAGACAGTAAATTTTAAAAGTACCTCTCATCGGATACAAAAACTATCAAAGATATAGAAGAACTTATGAAAAAACACATAAATAATCTAAGTGTACTCAATATTAATATTTATTATTATAAATGACCTCCTCTTCTCTACTTACAAGGGTCCTATTTATAGAGTGGTAAGGAGAGACAAGTAAAGCTATAAATTTGCCCTCATAGCATAGCTTACTTCTAAGAGTATCTTCGTCCTTTGCGCCATACGTGTTCCGCCATGTCAAAGAGACCCAGGGGGTCAACTCGCGGTTGACCCTAGACCTCGTCCAAGGTTGCCTCTGGATCTCGCCGAGGTTGGCTCGTGGACTTCGCCAAGGTTGGATTTCAGACTCTTGACCGGAGTAGACCTATGGACCTCGCTCGAGGTTGGCCTCTAAGGTCGACCTCTGGACATTCTTTAGGATTGGTCTTTAGACTTCGTCTTAGGTTGGCCCTCGAACCTTGTTCGGAGTTGGCTCCGTATTTTACACAAGATGGGTTTTCAGTCTCGTCTTAGTTTCCCGGATCCTACCCGGAGTGACGTAGATCTCACCATGGGCGGACTCCGGACTTTCATCCAAGGTTGTTTCACGGATCTTGCGTGGGATAGATTCCCAATGTGTGATGCCACGTCAAAGTTGTTGTAGACCCGAGATAGCTCAGGAACTCTCCCTCAACACACATTTTTACAAAACTTTTTACAAAGTTAGCCCAACGATATAAATTAGATCATATTTGGATCGGTTTAAAGCATAGATGCGGATCTAATCGTCAAATGTTTCCAGAAGCGCTTTATAACACACAAGTTTTGCACCACGAATAACCGGATCGCTGTGCTTGCCTTCATTCTGAACTCCAAAGCAACAAGAACAGAAGGAAGCAGCACAACAGCTGAATGTTAACCTATCGCGTTAGAGCGAAATGACCCACTGCAAGTCTTGGATTGGAATAAGCTAATCCCAACCTCGTTTTCACAAGATTCGTGCCTTAACAACTTTATTTTCACAATATAAGCATACAAGGAAACTCAGATACAGAAGCACAACAAACCTTTTTCACTCCATATCCAACGTATGTCTAAATCTAAACGGCAACAAGCGTGAGCAGAGGGAGGGGAGCTCTATGAAGGGTTGATCAGCAACTACGTACAAAAATATTTCAAGAATAACAAGGGCATGATCATCAAGTACATCTTCATCCTACTAGGGTTACCGGCCAAAACATCTCGTTACCGAAGACAACAGACTTGATGAGATAAATTTCAATCCGCTAGATCCTCCAGGGAAGTAGGATATGGTGTAGTAGGCAAGAGCCAGAACCTGGAACAAAAGCAAGGAAGGTCACTTGGCAACCATAGGCAATGCACGCTGAATTGTTTTTCAGAGCTAGAAAAGCATGAGAGAGAGAGAGAGAGAGAGAGAGAGAGAGAGTTCATTTTTCCCCTAAACGCAAAGGCTAGTAAGATACTGCTCATGAAGCCATGGCTCTGATTAGGAGCATGTTCTAGATGTGGAGAAAAGGAAAGGGCAAGCTGGGCATAAACCATGCGGCTCATATTCACAATATACCATAAAAATGCAAAAAGATAAAGATTAAATCAAAATTTTATCAAAGGAAGGACATACCTGAAGGATCGAGAATACCACTGACAGGAAATAGCTGTGAAGCACTATAGAAACATAAATTGTGCCAACCATGCATCCAATAAATCCCACTGTAAACGGTAGCCTCTGAAAAAAAGACAGGTAAGTTCTCTTATCAGATACCCTATGCATTTGAAGATTATGTTTTGAAAAGGTCATTTGAAGATTATGTGAACATAACTATTTAAGAAAACTGAGCCAGTATAAAAGCCATTCACTACTTTGCATCAACGACTCTTGCACCATGCTTATGGGCCTATATAGGTGCTTACTACAAGTAAAATCCACTCTATCCAAATGGAAATGTTATTCCTAAAACAAATCTCCTCGCTGGATTGGAGAAATAAGAACCAGACACCTCCGTGCATCTATACAAAGCATCTGTTGCCAAAATACAAACAAATTATACCCAACAATGCAGACCAGCAATTGCACATAAGTCAAATTGTACTCGTCCACATGCGCCCCGGAGACTTGAACAACACTAACAGAGAAGGCTAAACCACACACAGGAGTGGGAAGATGGATATACAAAAGTCATGGTAGAATAGTGAAGGAAGAAGTTTACCATGTAAGTGGGGCTGCCACGGAGGTACTATTTGGCCATGGGAAGGAAAGTAATACTGTTGACAGACCAGGCGAGGGAAGAGGCTGACCAAAATAAAAGAATGCCATATTATCTTCTATATTTTAACCCAATTTGGGCTAATACAACTGATTCCAGACCACAGTTGTATTTCTTTCAAGCCTATCCAGACAAATTCACCGTTCTTAAATCTTAAGTATTTCTTAGAATAGATTAGATTCTCTGTGTCATTGGCCAATACAAGTCTTCCAGGCATGCCCATGATTGATGATCAGTCCCAATAATTTAATAACAGTTTTGAATCAAGGAGAAATAAGCCATAGAATCAGCTGAATTAAGGGCGTGTTTGGATGCCTGTTGCCCACCCTGTTGCAGCCAAGATTCACTTGAAAAATCAAAAAGGGCGGCATTTAAGGGAATTTCTTTGTTTAGTTGTGGATTGTCAGGTCAAGCTGAAGTCCCCAGCCTTCCCTTCCTCTGTAATCTTGCTAGCTTTCTAATAAAGCTGGACAAAGCCTTTTGTCTAATCCGAGAATATTGGATTGAGCCCAGAAATCTTTTTTAGACAAAAGACTTTCGGCCTAGCTTTATTGAAAAGCTAGAAAGCTCAGAAATCTTTCTGGATTTAGCCAAAATACTTAACGACTTTATAGGATTGAGCTCAGATATCCTTTTGGATTGAAACAAAATAGGTGGGAGAAAAAAATGCCAAGAGGTCTTTGTTCTGTTGCACCTTGTGCTGGGACTTGGGAGAGCCCAAACCGAGAGTGGAAGCTAAACAAAAGAAGCCAGACGGCACCATATTCTTATGGTGAGCTTGAGTGCCGGTGAGCTCACTGGAAAGATCAAAAGATCCATCCACCCTGCCATCACAAAGTTCTCTCAACTTCCACTACTCTCACTTCTTTTACATCTGTTCAGATCAGTAGCTACTTCATCAATCCTTCATTCTGTTAGATGTTTTCATCTTTTTCTTCTCTCTTTTGGGTCTGAAGTTACTTGGAATTGGACAGCTGCAGAATCCAGGTACAATGTTAATATGGTTCTTTGGCATTGGAACTGAGTATTTTAAAAAGGACTTTAAAGACCATTTCCCAGTCGATTATACTTCAGGAGTCCAAAGATATGGAGGTGCCAAAGACATTCTTCCCAGGACAGTTCTAGAGTTAGAAATGTCCTTGAAGTCAGTGAATGGCAAGAGGATCCATTTATATTTCTTTTTTTTTACTATGCTTTTTGAAATATGAGTTTGTGCATTCTTAGACTAGACACTAGAGTTTGACATACCATATTTTGATCCAAGAAAAAGCATGCTTGATCTGCTTGCTTAATATTTTATAATGTGTCCTTTCGGGATTGTTGTTCAAAATTTGGGCGTCCAATATAGCTCAATTGTTCATATATTTTTCTCGTCGCAAACATTCTATATAGACAACAGAAGGGGCATAAAAAGGAATTCCTGAAACCCTACTTACCAAGAGGGAAAGTTATACATGCAAACGTCTATGTAAGAAACTCAATACAAAGAACTCATGCAGACTTAGAGCTATTCAGTCCCCTCATAAGAAAAAAAAAAGGGTACTTGGCTCCAATTCTGGGCTTCGTCTAGGGGAGTGAGTGATGACTGATGATAACTTTTTCTGTTATCATGCAGAGATCCAAAGGTGTCTCATGATGGGAGCCCTTCGTATGTGTAATGTAATTCATACAAAGAAGCTTGTATGCATAGCTTTTCCTTTCATAAGTTTAGAATGCCCTATTTAGAAATTTGTGAAAGAATCCTCAACAAATCAATCCATCTAGGATATTAAGAGCACAAGAGGATTAGGGAAAAAATATTAAGGGTATATTGTCTTTATTCCAGTCAATTCATCCAAGCATTGTCTTGTCTCTTTTATTCCAGTCCCATTTGTTCAACTCCACATGAGGGTTTAGATCCCATCCAAGTCTATCTAAGGATGGATTAACTCCTAGGGTTCATGTTCCACAGGGAGCTTTTTTCCCCAATTGAGCTGAAAAATATAGAAACATTATACACGAACTAAATTGAGAAGTGGTTTTGCACTACCAACATTATGAGCACATGGCAGATCAATGAGTCAACCAGTGGCCGGGGGCTAGCCATCATCCGCATCGGCTATGCTCGTCAGATATGCTACAGTTGATCCTCAAGGATCTTTCATTACTATGCAACTCTAATGATGTTCAGTAGCAACCAGCAAATGACAGTCTTTAGCTGTCTGCAGTGAGCACCAAGTTACTAGTTGTGCTCACCAACAAATTAAGATTTGCAAGTTGTTTCGTCATGTTCAAAAATTGATGTAATGCCATGAGTTTTGACCGAATTATCTCCACTTCCTCGCTACCAAACAAGACTACAAATACTACTACTAGCAAATGGCAGCAGTTTGCAGCAGTATAGTAGTAGTACCTCTTTGGATGTCATGTGGGCGAGCTGGCTCGCGGGTCCTTTGAGCGCGAAGAGCGACGCAATGATGAGCACGCAGCCGAGCGTGAAGCAGATGGCGAACTTCTGCGGCATGAGCACCATCTGTCAGATCCCAGGGATGGAATCCGACTAGGAAGCGAAAATCTCAGAGATTGTGAGTCTGAAATAGAGGGGAAAGGAGGGAACTGAGACCTGTCGCTACTGCTACTGCTAAGAACTAAGGATATGTCGGCAAAATAGCTTATGCCTTCCTTCCAGTGTTAAGGTCTTTATATGGTTACAACCCAACAGTATGCTTAAGAACAGATTACAGCCATAACGCCTAATTAACAAGGATTACACTAATGCAAGTAGACAAATAAAGATACTAAAGTCTTCATTAATGACACTAATGTAGACCGTTGATGCATCCATCTGAGGTATGAAGAGATCTCAGCCGTCGGTATACTCGCCGTTGAACCCAACTGAACTCTGGGAACGCTTTCTTCAGACTGAAATGCATCTTCCAATTACTCACAGATTTCAGGGTCTGACATTTCCTCCCCCTTAACAGCATACTTGTCCTCAAGTATGTTCTCTAGGAAACCAAGATCTGATTGTCTGGGTATAGAACTCAAGGAATGTTCCTTTGATAAATTAGCATCTTCCCAAGTTGCTTCTTCTGGAGGCATGCGAACACGGTTGCTCATCTGGAGTAATCTTCAAAGTTCTGGATCCTGTAAAAGCAGCGACCAGTACCACCAGATGTTGAATTGCATAGTTTACCAGTTGGGTCACCAGCATACAGCCCCGTAAGTTCCTCAAGATGGGAATTGTACATCCTTGAGTCATCGCCCACATTATCAGTGGAAAAGAGAAGTGGTTTTCTACAGATGCAACTCCATATTCATCCACATTTCTAAAGTAGCTGTCCTCAGTATATATCTTCCCCGTGTGAACTGCTAAAACTACCATATTTCTAAGGCCACAAGCTTTATATGACTTGTTAGCTAAATGAATCAGATCTCCAACATTTTGGTCAGAATCAAATGTTCCAAGGAAATTCCTTTTGTCCGCAGAATGAGTGCTTCTCATAAGTCTAACAGCGGTAGCCACCACATCAATCATACTCCAGTCAATGCAAACTCTGCAATGAGAGTCAAGAGTAGGATACACTGGTAAAACCAAATACATATTTGCATTATTCCACATGAACGTATCGTTTTTATTGAGAATGAACTCCCTGGAAGTGTTGGAAGATTTTGATCCAGTAAACAGCTTTCCAAACAAACCATTAAAGATAAGCCCTTGGAATAGTTTTGCTTGCTCCATCTGTCGATCATCCAAATCAAGAGGTCCGCAAGGAGATACTGAAGCTTTTACCGTCTTGTCATGCAGATATAAATCAATCTCCAAAGTAGCAGCTTCATTTGCTATACTTGCATCAATTAACAGAACAAAATCAGAGTAATTCTGGCCAACTTGATCACCAACAAAATTCAATTTGTAGCCTTGAAGCTTAATAACAGTTTCCTTGGAGGCCCAAGTGCCAGACAAAGCACGAACTCGGGTTGTACCATGTAGCTCCTTTCGTTTGGTTGTACATGCGTCAAGGCAAACAAGTTGTTTTGCTTTGCGCACGTCTCTTGCTTTTGGGCCCACCAAAAGTTGAAACACAGCACTAGATGGTAAAGTTAATGTACACTCACAACCATCACCATGATGAGTGAACTGAAATATAGGTCTTGGGATATAGTACTTATCCTTCAGAAGCTTCTCACAGTATCTGTAAATAACACTAATGCTGGAATCAGCAGTTACTTTTGCTCCTACTGTGCCTATGTGGTATTCATTTATTTCTTCAGAGGAGAAGAAGCCAGGCAATAGATCCTCAGACTCTCTGTTTGAAACAATCTCAATCATTGGAGTCTTACTTCTTAAAATGGCAGATATCAAATCATTTTGTTTCACATTTCCCCGTTCAATCATGAGTATGTATTGAGAGTCCTTCTGGCGTGCTCGTCCAAGTGACTGCACATAACTACGGGTAGTACGTGGCAAATCAATTCGTATTACACATGAGCAGTCTGGGACGTGGATACCCTCTTCTGCAATGTCTGTAGTAAATGGTAAGTTGACCTTTCCAGAACGAAATGAATCCAGTGTGTCCTTTTGCATTTTATGCTTCAGAACATCAACTGAAGAACTTCCTCCAGTAAGAAAAGAAACTGTGTAGTGTGAGAGATGTCCAATTTTCTGCATTGTACGCTCAATGACTTTAGCAATGATCTCTCGATTCACAAAAATGAGGCATCGGACATGATCAAAGTTACAGAAAGAGTCAAAGATTTGGATGAGTTCGTAAAGCTTTTGGGAAATATAGCCCATCTTTGTTGCTTCCACACATCCTCTTTCCGAATTTAGAAATGCGTCAATACCCTGTTGGAGGCGTTTGTCAATTAAATGCAACATTTCCTCAAAAAACTTCATATGAAGTGCTGAAATTTCTGCAAACAGGCACAATCCATTGGCATCACTTTGTTGATATGTGGCATCAGAAGCTCCCTTCAGCCAACCCTTTTTCTGACCCCTTTCAATGCAGATTTTGATAGCCCCACTAGCACAAAGCAGACCAACATCATTAAGGCAATAGCGAATTTTTCCGAAAGAATTTGAGAGACGCCTCCGTGATTCTTTTGTTATTTCATCTGCATCCAATGAAGAGAATTTGCAATACTCTAACATCAGCCTTATAAAGTAACAATAGTGACTTTTAGGCAACATCTGAGCCTCGATATTGTAGAGGACTGCACTCTGCTTCATATGAAAATGAGTTCCATCCTCAGTCATGAGCTCATCCAGAATCTCCTTGCTAATCTTTCCCTTGATAGTTCCATTCCTTATGGATGTAGCCAGTTCAAAAAGCTTCAAAGGTGTTAATTTAATTTCATCTATTGAGTGTTTTTCATTTATCAGATAAGCAGCAAGGTCCTTTCCAAGGTGAGATCTGATACCCTTCCACAGAGGCTTCAAAACCATATCAAAACTTTCTATACCATAAGGTGTAGCAGTCCCAGCAAATGCAGCAAGAGAAGGTGCTGTGATTGTCCTCACTTTCTGGTTCTTATCACTCAGATCATGCTCAATGATCTCGACTATGGACTTCGGATGAGGCAGATCAGCACAGCCCATGAGAATAGCAATCTGCTGTACAATCTTGATACTAGTATGCCGAACCTGCCCGGACTTCTTACTCTGACAGACAGCCTTCAAGAATGGCAGAAGGGCAGAAATACCCCAAGTAGCCTGATCATCACATTCACACAGGATATAGAACAAGAACAAATCAACATCATGGTATAGTGTCTTGTGATCAAGAAATAACTTGGCTAGATAACAAAGGTTCTGTCCATCAACCTTGTTCTTCTTACCATCAACATCAAACATCGACAGAGTTCCATTTCTATAGAATTCATCGCCTGGGAGATGTTTATGATCACACTTCTTCAAAACTGTATCATCAGTAAGTTGTTTGTAAGCATTCCTCTTTGACACTGCTTCAGCTCCCTTTTGCATGCCCTTGGCCCTCCCATAAACTTCACAAAGGTTTAAATCTGGCCAAGGTGGAAGTTTCCAAAACAGTCCAGTACACCTCAATCTTTTGTCAGCTCTTCCCACCACATACAACTGAGCTAAATCAGACTTTTGTATTTCTTCAATGACAGGTTTAAGGGGGTATACCATAGGAGTATTTCCAGAGCCAATGAAATGCCTAATCTGCTTATCCAAGGTATTAAGAACTACCCCCTCAATTAAGACATGCTTCTCTGCTACAGCACTAACCCCCTTCTCCATGTCTTTTGCCATTTCAGGACCATGACTAGGGTTAGGGTTGTTCAGAGTGGGAGAGGCAATAACAGCATGCGGCTTTGGATCTTCACCCCAACCAGTGGCAGCTAGAGAAAGACCAGTGGAAGGAAGTTTGGAGTTACCTTCGGGTGTGCTCTCATCCGGCAATTGGTCCTGTTCCCAACCCGTTGCGACTATCTGCTTCAAATCATCCACCCTTCTGGCCATCTCCCTATCCAGATCACCCGGTTGACCCAGATCTTGCATCGGCCTTTTCTCATTCACTCTTGTTTGGGGATTGATCATACCTTGCAATAAGGTCTCCATCCGATTCATCCGCTCTTGTAAATCTCCCATCTTCCGCTCCAGTACGTCCAACCTGTAGGTCGTCTCCACTTCATTCCTCGCCATTGATTTGGTCATCTTCAACGGATCGAAGCTCAACTTAGGGGATTTTACCGCGGATGAGGATCCGGAACCCTAATCAAGCGTCAATCCGTCCGCCGCCACGAATCGGAAGCGGTTGGGGATTTTACGGAACCCTAGCTCCCAACCCAATCCGCTCCGACCACTTCGCGCCGAGGATCGTGCGCTCTGATACCACTTTGTCAGATCCCAGGGATGGAATCCGACTAGGAAGCGAAAATCTCAGAGATTGTGAGTCTGAAATAGAGGGGAAAGGAGGGAACTGAGACCTGTCGCTACTGCTACTGCTAAGAACTAAGGATATGTCGGCAAAATAGCTTATGCCTTCCTTCCAGTGTTAAGGTCTTTATATGGTTACAACCCAACAGTATGCTTAAGAACAGATTACAGCCATAACGCCTAATTAACAAGGATTACACTAATGCAAGTAGACAAATAAAGATACTAAAGTCTTCATTAATGACACTAATGTAGACCGTTGATGCATCCATCTGAGGTATGAAGAGATCTCAGCCGTCGGTATACTCGCCGTTGAACCCAACTGAACTCTGGGAACGCTTTCTTCAGACTGAAATGCATCTTCCAATTACTCACAGATTTCAGGGTCTGACACCATCACGGGCAGGAAGAGCGCGAACGCGATGAACACGAAGAAGATGCCGCTGGTGAGGAAGAGCCCGAAGTACATGAGCGCCTTCCCCGACGGGAAGCTGCTCGTCGCGCTCTGGAAGCTCCCGGGTAGCTCCCGCACGCCCTTGGTCACCCTGCAACCCGCGGATCAGAGAGAGCTAGCCAGCTAATCGCGCCCAGATCTCAGCTCGGCGAGTGGATCAGATCTGAGGGTTTTGGAGGGCTTACACGTTGAATGTGCCGGAGACGGTGTCGTTGGCTGAGCGGACGGCGGCCTCGATGTCGAAGGGGACCTGGGAGGCGGAGGAGGAGGAGGCGTCGGAGCGGGAGGCGGCGTAGGAGTTCCAGTCGGCGAGAAGGGAGGGCTGCGACTCGCCGGCGGGGGAGGTGGGGCCGCCGGTGAACCAGGCCTGAGCCGTCTTCTGCATCGCGGGGGGAGGCGCGCGGTGCGTGCGAGTTGCGGCGGAGGGAGGGAGCGAAAGAAAACCAGAGGAAAACGATAGTTTCCGTTTGGAAAAGGGAGATTTGATGATTTGCCCTATCTTACATTGTGTTTGATAAAATACTCTGCGATGTGTCACTTATATGCTGGTCTTGGACCCACATGTAAGTGAGACATCATAAGGCATTTTATCAAACTCACATAAAAGGTGTGATAAATCATCAAATATTTCTTTGGAAAATGGTTTCTTACTGGAGAAGGTTTTATTTTTATTTGGGTATTGCTAGCACCCGGATGCTAGCATGGTACGGTCGTTTGTAATAGTTCGTGTCTATGAATACAATATTTTTCAGCTATATTTGCAACAAAAATGTTCGATGAAAATATCAATGTTGCACTAGTTGTTACTGATTGTTGCGTACATGAAATCAAAATATTACATAATAACAGTGTGCTCGGGAAGCTGGCTCAGTGAGGCATTGACTTGGTTTGTGGTCACTAAGAGAGCACAGAGAGGAAGTAGACAGCAGCGGCTGGATCTGGTGGTGCCGTGTTTGAGGACAGCTGGATTCGGTGGCATCGCGCTCAAGGACGGCCGGATCTAGCGGCGCCACGCCCGAAGAGAAAGTCAATGGCAATGACCAGATCTGGCAGAGCCGCACCTGAGGACGGCCAAAGAGAAAGTCGGTAGCGGCCCAATCCGGTGGCGCTGACGTCAGAAACAGGGTGACTGTGGCTCGCATGGAGTCAGGCGTCGCGCAGAGAGAGGAAGAGAGTGAGCGAACGGGGAGAATAAAGAGAGTGAGTGAACGGAGCGAATGAGGAGAGAATGGGGTTGGGGTGTCGTGCTGTCCGATAAAAATCTTCCCTCCGTACGTATGTGTAGTATCAATTCTCTTTTTATTTCCCTTCCAGTTTATGCTTTCAGACTTTTCTCACCTCGTATTATGGCAGTGAATGCATCCTTGCAAGAAGCCTGGAAGCTTATGTTCTTCTTCCAATATGAACATATGCCTTCTCGAACACGTTTCTTTACTCCCCTTATACCCGTCTTGCTCTAAGGATAAGTCAAAGGGTCACAGACACATTACATACTCTATTCCTCTCGCTCTCGTCTCGTGCATGTATCTATCTCACTTTGTGCACCACCCGCGCCCTCTTTCTAACAACCACTTTTTTAGCCGCTATTATTTATTTTCAGCCAAAAAATAATTAGCTGCAGACAAAAGTCATCAGCAGAAGTTCCATGTAAATCATTCTTGGGTTTTACCTTCATAAGAATGAAGCATATATATAGACCTACAGCTTCGTTCGAATTTTCTGAAAAATAACTGTCTCGGTTTTATACATGAAATTTCTAAAGAATCCTTAAAAGCTTTTTTTAAGAAAAAAAAACTTACTATCTTTGGATTGATACTACACCGCTACTTAATTTCTTAGTGGATCCACTCTATTACATAAGTAGATTCCTAAATTGTGCCCCATATTCTATTCTTTCGTGTGCAATTACCAAATCTTGAATCTAATGGGTGATATATGGTCTGCAAAATGTGCAACATGTAAATCATAAGAACATATATGAAGAAATTGCTCGGTGCCCAGGAAAACCATCGTCCCCATCACCAAAGCCACAATGTTGCAATATTCTTAAAAATGTAAAAAAAAAAGTAGTACACATAAAATACGTAAAACTGCAAAAAAAAACAATTTCAATTTTGTCCTGGTACCAAGAACTAACAAAGACAAGTGGTATTAGTGATGAATGAAATTAATTTTTTGCAGGTTTACGGAACTTTATGTATTCCATATCTATAATTGCTTTTGTCATTTTTGAAATATTGCAACATGGTGGATCCGCTAATAGGGACGCTGGTTCACCAAAACTGCACTAATATGACTACTCCGTGTTAAAGATGGTTCGATTTTTCGTTTCTTTCGGAACTTCCTTGGAAGAACGTGTTACACGAAGTTTATATTGGTTGTAGCCTTGTAGGTTGTATTCATCTTCCCCAGGAAATTTCTAGTACTAACTGTGATCGCTGTAAGGACGATAATTTACATGAAAATCATTTAAAAGGGATGCTTTTGTTCTTGTTCTAAAAGTTTTCATTATCATAATCATGAGCAACATGAAAGTGGCACATTAAGAGAAATGCTAGATCATAACCATGTATATAATATCCCTAAATATGTCCAAATTAATTAAGTGCTACTATTATTTTTCAAAATTGAGCAATTTAGCCAAAAGTCAAATTTTCAAAATTATTAGTGTATAATTGAAAAACTAGTTGAGAAATATATACAAATGCATTTCAAAAGTTTTTCAAAGTTTTTGACTTTAGAAAAATTGATTTCAAGTAAAATTAAGTTTCTAACCCAAAACTAGTAATATAGTATCATGTTTTGGTTTTAAACTCAAAATTTGGCCTAAATTAATTGTAAAAAGAATTTAAAAAGTGTTCAATACCAAATATCTAGAGTTGGCTATTTCAAGCATTATTTGTATTCAAAATTTTTCTAAAAGGCCAACTAATCAAAAGTTATTTTGTTTTAAAATTCATTCAAAATCCTAATTGACCTAAGTAGTCACAATCTAGCACTTAAATGAGTTTTGCCATTTGAGCCAAAATTATTGACATATATATTAACTCACAAGGGTATTTACAACTCATAAGTGTAATTGGATGCTACAATAACCCTTATTTACTCATTTTTGCAATATTAAAGATTTTATTGAAAATGAATTTGTTTTTGAAAATTGAAAGCATAATTTGTCAAAAACTATATTGAAAAGAGAAATGCTCCATGAGTGGTTTATGCTTCTTTGTAAAAAAAAACTTTAGAGCATGTTACAATATTATATCAAACATCTCCTCAAAATTCAGATCTTATATGTACTTTCAGTCGAATTCTGGAACTACCGTAGTGATTTAAGTGGTACTACCACTGAATGGTACTACCGCGGTTATAATGGTGGTACTTCCGAAATTTCTAACAAATGACTAATTCGCTTCAAAATTCGATTTCCAATTTCCCTAGCTATTCCCTTTGCTTCTCAAAGTCAAGTTGATCCTTATTAATCCTTACTAGCTACCCTTAAGTATTTCTTAACTAAATATACCATTTTGCTCTCAATTTGACTCTTTTTCATAAAATGGCATCCTTTCCATAAAGTGGTAGACTTTATATCACCTTGACCTCGGCATGAGTTTTATCCCTGTCTTTACAAGTGATATCATCTCTTTCCTTCAAGTGGTATATATCAAAGTGATATCTTTTTCCCCTCTTATCGAGCAAATCTTTTCTTAACCAAACTCTCTCACCAATGTGATATCTTTCGTTTATGATATCCACCTTTACAAGTGGTGTATCCTCAAATGATATCATCCTCTTCCCACAAGTGTTATTTCAAGTGACATTTTGTACAAGTGGTATCAAGTACTTACAAAATGGATTTAATCATATTGATATCCTTTAAGCTCATAAGTGGTATGAAGTTTTTACAATTGGAATTAAGTGTACTTGGTATCATTTATATTTATAAGTGGTATCTATTGTCATCACAAGTGGTAAATATCAAATTTCTTCGAATTAGATGACAAAGACGAAGTGAAAGTTTAAATGGGGAGAGATGGCTAAAGAACAAGAAGGAGGAGAATCATTTTTGTATTAAAGGAAAAGAATATGCCAAGAAGACACTTTGTGTAGAGGGGAGTTTTTTCTGTGAAAAACTTATATAGTACTTTTGGATTCAATCTTAAAAGAGGTAAAGTATTATTATTGGAAAAAATATTTTACCTAATTTGCCCAAAATATTTTATAAATCTTGTGAATAAATGTGTTTAATTCTCATTTTCTTTATTTAGCTTTCATGAAGTGAAAAATTGATTTATGAGCTCTAGTTAAAAATCATTCTCTCTTATGCTTTCAAAGTGCATTTTAGCATAACATATGAATGGCAATTCCTTTTTCAAAAATTCTTATTTGAAAAGTTTTTTAGGAGTAAAAAATTCATTTCTGCAAAATTTGGAAGCATTGCAACTACTTTTGAGAAATTTGTGTACTTTTCTCATTCGGACAAAATGCTAAAAATTCATATTTTTTCATTTTTAATTTTAATTTCTATTTCATATTTAAGATTACTGATTTCCAATTTTGCAGGATGTTAAGATTCAAAAATTGAATTTTCAGTTCAATTATTTAGATGCAATTGTTTGATTCTCGGTTTGAGTTTAAAATTTAAATTTTAGTTTGGATTGGAGTGTAATTTAAAATTGGTTTAGAATTCATAATTCATTGTTTTATATTATTCCCATATCTTTTATTAACACCATTATTATTTTTCACTTTGGATATTATTCCTCATTATATTTATTTGCATGTAACAAAACTCAAAAGATTTCAAATAAATATTCAAAAGAAATTTGAATGCCAGTAAATTGCAAGAAATTTTTTTAAAATTTTCATATTTTGAACACTTAAAATTTAGGATGTTACACAAGGTGATCTTGTACAGCCGGTTTGGTCATCTCTTCACCTTGGCAATGAGGTTGCGCTATTGATCATGGACGTGTAGAACACTATCTTCAATCAGCACACTGCAGCCACCCTCATCAAGCTGGCCAACGCTGATGATGTTGCTTTGAAGACGTGGGATGAAGTACATGTTGGTGAGGGCGCGGTATCGGTTCTCTTTTCTCGCGAACAGCACTGTGCCACGCCTATGGATCTCAACCGCCAAGCCGTCCCCAAACTTGACCGAGCCAGTGATCCCGCGATCGAGCTCAGAGAACGCTACGCCACATCCTGTCATGTTATTCGACGCTCCAGTGTCGAGATACCAGGAGATCTCCTCATTATCTTCATTGAGGAAGATCGACCTAGCGCGCTCCTCATTGAGGAAGACCTGCCTGCTGATGTGTTCTGGCTTGGTGGATGCCCGGGCGATGTCCTCTTCCACCGCCGTTACTTGGGCCACCAGGAGAGATGGCTCATCGTCGGTGTTCTGCACCAGATGCGCCTCCTTTCTTTTTCTTGCGGCAATCGCGAGCCCAATGCCCTAATTTTCTGCAGTACCTGCACTCGTCCCTCTTGGGGTTGTCAGGCCCACCGCAAGAACGGGTCTCATTTCCATTGCTGGAGGAATCTCGCCCGCGCCCACCACGCAGCTTGCCACGGTGCTGAAAGAGTTGAAACTGTTGGACATCAATTTGTCCCAATCGCGTGCCTATACACGTGCTCGCCACTCCTCCTCTGTGAGGAGCAAACAAGTTCCCTTGTCGTCAACACCACGGTTGGAGTAGCACTACTCCACCACTCAAAGCCAACCCATCACCTCCTCGATGGAGAGGGCGCTGATGTCGAGGAGTGTCTCTATGGAAATGGCCACCTAAAGGTAGCGATCTGGGACCACCTGCATGATTTTCTTGAGTACCTCTTCCTCCCAGATGGGATCACCGAGCAGGTGGACGTTGTTGGCAACCCAGAGATCCTCATCGAGAAATGATCAATGGACTCACCATCTTTGAAGGAGATACCACCGAACTCCTTGCTCAGTTGCTGGGCATTGGTTTTGCGCACACAGTCAATGCCTTTACGCATGGTCTTCATGGCCTCCTAGGCATCCTTCGCCATGTGCTTGACGGCGAGAGTCGATAGCATCTCGGCTGGCACGGCGCGTTGAATTGCTGATAGTGCAAGCCGGTCATCGCGGTAGTTTGCGTCATCATTTTCCATGGCCTCCCAAAGACCTTGCTTCTGGAGGTTGACTCACATGACCAGCGCCCAGTCATTGTAGTTCATTCGTGTGAGCATGGGGTAGACAACAGAACCTGAGGCCTCCTTGATAATGCGCTGGATGATGAGCGTGTGACCGCCGTCATCACGGTGCCACGGTCGACGCGGAGGAGGTGAAGGCGAGCGCGGGCGGCCTTGCTGCAGAGGAGTCATCGACTGCCTTCCTAGCAGAGCTCACGACGCAGACGCGTCTTTCAAATGATCACCGAACATCAGCTCTGATACCACTTGTCGGAGTGGACACGAACGCAGTCGAATGACCACGAAGTTGTTTATGACCACTCCTCATCGCAGCAAGCCGATAGTCCGTTGCGACTTATGACCACGTGTACTCATTATGACTACGAATACTCATTTACGACTTACGGCTTCGAGTACTCAAACACTCGGGGATACGTAGCAACACTAAGGGGAAACGCGAGGATTTTGTGCTGCTCAACTTCCATAGCATTTTTTGAGGACTCTATTCTCGAATTTAAGCATCAAATGAGTACAGATCATGGCTAACATGGCCCCTTATTCGCACGCCACAACCTACACGATCCGTGCCATCCCACGAACCAACCATGACGCACGACTACAAACTAAAAACTGATGAAAAAAACACAATTGTTCCCATGTGAATGCAGCACACATCGAACATCTGACACACACGGCCAGAGGCCATGCCCAACTACTGAACTCACTAAAGACAACTTGATCAAACCACTTGACAAGCCCGCAGAGTGCCTCCTTGCACAGCAGCTGCGGCCATGCGTTGAGCAAGGCGCCCCGTAGTGTTGTGCGGCCCTCCGTGGCGTCAGCCACGAAGCGCACCATGGCGACCAATTGTCGCAGCTGGCGGCAGTAGTGGTTGATGCGGAAATTGCCACCCCAGTTGGCCGATGAACCAAACAAGTCAATGCCGTTTTGGTACCTGGCCATACCAGTCGGTACATATCATATCGTCATTTAAACCAGTATAAAATAGATCTAATATCATACCGATTCCAATACCGTTTAATATCGATTTATACCGGCTGTAATAGCGGTTAAATACCGGCCGTTGGTAATATTGGAAAAAAGCTTCTAGCATCTATTCCCGAGAAGCAAAAGGCAATCCCTGTCCAGTCCGTTTTAGAGAGAGAAGAAAAAGAAGCAGCAAAGTAGTAATCGATTTCCGATGAGGCAGAGGCCGAAGAGTCAGAACTGGATGGTGTGCGTAAGGGGTCTGTCATAGAGGTGGGACTTGGGCCGGGCTTCTTCGGGCCAGCCCGAAGCACGGCCGGCACGGCCCGACCCAAGCACGGCCCGGCCCGACACGAGGCGGGCCGTGCCGGCATGGCACGAACGGTGGGCCGAGCCGGGCCTCAAAGTTCGGCACGGTGGGCGGCACGGCACAGGCGATCGGGCCGTGCTTGGGCCGGCACGGCACGGCGGGCCTCTGGCGGCACGGCGGGCCCCGGGCGGCACGGCAGGCACGGACGGGTCGGCGTCGACATCGAGCACTCGAGCTTGGAGATGACACAATCACACAAGACACAACAACTGACACAACTACACAAGCAACTAAGCAAGCATACACACTGAGTCGCTGACATTAACACACATGCAAGCATACACACTAACTGACGGCGGAGGGGGAGGCGGCACGGTGGCACGGACGGGTGTCGGGGACTCGGCCACTCGGGGGCTCGGGGCAGTCGGGCGCCGAAGGAGCCGGGAGGGGGCGGAGGCGCCGGGCCGCCGGGGGAGGGGGCGGACTAGCGGAGTCGCCGGGGAAGCCGGGAAGGGGGCGGCGGTGATGGGGACCATGGGGCGGCGGGGGAGGGGGCGGTGGGGAGGGGGCGGAGGGGGAGGCGACGCGGGAGGGGGAGGGGGCGGCGGCCGGCGGGGGAGGCGGAGCGGGAGGTGGCGCGGGAGGGGGAGGGGGCGGCGGCCGGCGGGGGAGGCGGCGCGGGAGGGGGAGGGGGCTGCGGCCGGCGGGGGAGGTGGAGCGGGAGGGGGAGGGGGCGGCGGCGGGGGAAGCGGCGAGGGAGGGGGAGCCAGCCAGCCGGGGGAGGCCGAGGGAGGGAGGGAGCTGTGGGGGGGCTGAGGGAGGGAGGGGCCGGAGGGGGAGGGGGAGGGGGAGGCGGAGCCGGGGAGGGGCCGGCGGCGGAGGGGGAAGCCGCGCGTGGGAGACTGGGAGGAGAGGGAGAGTCCGGCGGAGAGACATAGACTAGAGAGGGGAGGGCCGGAGGGAGGGAGTACCGAGGGAGGCTCCTTTTGACCGGTCGGAGAGGGACGGCCGGACGGGCTCACGGGCAGGCCACAGGCGGGCAGCACAGCAGAGCCGCAGAGGGTCTGCGACATGGCAGCATTGGAAAGGATGGCCAGTCCGCCGGTGGGAAAAAAGATGGACAGAGAGTTGAACGTTTGGACTTTGAATAGATGTCTATCTAACTTTGGCAGATAACGTTCGCAGACAAGAGACAATGTTCATCTAACTTTGGCAGATAACATTCGCAGACAAGAGACAACGTTCATCGAACTTTGGCAGATAACGTTCGGCAGATAACGTTCGATTTTATAGTTATAAATGCACTCCCTTCGGCCTCCGCCAGCATCACGGATTCTATAATCACAAAACTTCATTCTTCACTCTTTCCGTCTCCGGTCTCCGCTCTGCAATTTCTTCCCAGCAACACAGAGAGCTCCATTTCTTCACTCTGCATCATATTTCTTCACCGAGCTTCTTATTTATTTCTCTCGCCTTAGTGTAAGCTCTTGCCGTCGCTCCCCTAGTCCTCCTCCGACCCCCATTGATGCTCGTCGGCTCTCGCCAAGCATGGAAGACTACGGCATGGATGACCGTCATATGGACGGTACAGAGGGCTATGAGGAGTACCAGGGCGCAACGGGCACACCAGAATTCTCTCCACCGTCCACGGACGCCAACATTGGATGGTCTGCACGAAGGGCGGAATGTTGGAAGCATATGACCTAGAGCCAGGAAATCCGAGACGGTGAAACGGTAGATATCGCAACTTGTAATTATTGTAATGCTAAATTAAGTGCTCGTGCAGCTGTAGGGACAGGACACTTGAACCTCCACTACAAAGCATGCTTACGCAAGATGGCGGCACAGGGCCGAGGAGGAGGAGGAGTACGAACACAGCTAAACTTCGAGGCCGATGGCTCTGTAAGTACTTGGGTGTACAACCCGCTTAATGCACGGGAGGAAATTGCTAGATATATAGTTTCAGAAGATCAGCCGATTAGGATGGGTGAAAGCCGCGCGTTCGAAAGAATGATCCAACGCGGCTTTTGCCCACAGTACCAACATGTTAGTAGGAGGACTACTACATCCGATATTTTACGGATGTATAAAAAAGAACTGGTAGAGTTAAAACAACAATTCCAATAAGTTCAATATTCTTTTGCCATAACCTCCGATATTTGGACATCATCCCACCAAAGAAGTGCATACCATAGTGTTGTAGCTCATTATTTAGATGATAATTATAAACTAAACAAAAGAGTCATAGGATTTAAACTAATAAATGAATCGCACACGGGAGAGGCAATTGCGGAGCGTATATTATATGTACTTGATGATTTTAAGATAGATAATAAAATTGCTTCTATAACTCTAGATAACGCATCGGCAAACACAACGGCTATGAACATCCTCACCCCAAGATTACAAACATATATTGGTGGTTATGTCCTCCACCAGAAATGTGTATGCCATATCTTGAATCTTGTTGTTCAAGATGGCATGCAAGTAATTGGTCCATATCTGAACAGTATCCGTGATGCTATTCATTACATCGCAAGTTCTCCACAAGTGGTAGCTAGGTTCGCGGAGTACTGTACAGCTAATGGGAAAGAGCCAAGAAAATTTGACCTTGACATGAACGTGAGGTGGAACTCAACATATATCATGCTAAAAAAAGATACAAGGTTACGAAAATATCATATCTGTTTTTGTCAATACTAACTGTCAAAATAATGAATTGCTAGTTACTAATTCAGATTGGCAGGTTGCTAGGCATTTTCGAGAGTTTTTAAAACCTTTTTATAAAACAACAAAAGTTTTATCTGGTATTTATTATCCTACCTCTTGCTTAGTTATAGAGTTTATTTGGTTAATTGCAGATAAAATTGCTAAATCTAGGGACGATGCTATTTTAGGCCATGCCGTCGTAGCAATGGAAGAAAAATTTGTTAAATATTTTGGTTCCCTTTCACACCTTTATTGTTTTGCTATTATTTTTGATCCTACAAAAAAGTTGGTAGGTTTACAGGAAGCTATGGAGGGGATAGGTGAATGTCTTGGCTTAGATTTTTCAGAAGCTTTTGAACATGTCAAACAGGAGCTTTTTCATGTTTTTCGTTTGTATCATGATAAGTTTGCCAGCAGCGGAAGATCGGAGGCCTCACAACAGACGCAACAGGGGAAGACAAGCTTCGGACACTTGTAGAAGAAACTAAAGAGCAAGTCTACTTCTTCGTCCTCTCAGTCTCAGGCATCCTCCAAGTGGAATTCTATCTCGGAGTTGAACCACTATTTGGAGCATGATTTTGCAAACATTGATCCTGATCTTACTGATGGATGCAAGATAGACTTGCTCGAGTGGTGGAAGAACAACAAGCGGATCTTTCCTGTGCTGTCACATTTCGCACGGGATGTTCTCCTGGTATCCCAGTGTCCACTGTCTCTTCAGAAGCGACGTTCAGTACGGTAGGGAGAATAATAGAAGAGAGAAGATAATCCCTTACGCCCAGGATGGTGGAGGCAATCACATGTGCGAAAAACTGGGAATTAGCCAAAGAGCGGGAACAACATCAACTGGAGGATCCCGAAATCGTACAAGCGTATGCTGACCTAGACATTGCCAAGTAGATATTATCTACGCATGTTGTAATATTTTGTATATACATATATTGTTATTGTACTCTTTTCCTTACTCGGGAAACCCCACTCTGGGGCGTAAGGTTTTTAACGAGACAGTAACATTGTATTTCTAAAATATTAAGAAATTTCACTTTTTTCCGAAATATTTATGTTGTTGCGTGCCTATGTTTTTATGCAATTAATTTAATTTCAACTAGTTTTAAACGAGGCGGGTACGAGAGAAAGGAAGATGACGACCGTCGCCACCGCGTTCGCGTATAGTAATTTCGGGCTGGGCTTGGGCTGGCACGGCACGAACGCTGGCACGGTGGGCTTTGGGCCGGGCTTGGGCCTGGCCGGAGACGACATGGGCCGGCACGGCACGGCGAGATGACTGGGCCGAGCCGGCACGGCACGAAGCGGCACGAAGCACAATGGGCCCGGGCCGTGCCGGCACGAAGCACAATGGGCCCGGGCCGTGCCGGCACGGCACGGCCCAAGTCCCAGCTCTAGGTCTGTGTGTGTCATTTCCACGAAAAGCAATTACTCTATGCAAACAAATGTACGTGTCATTTCCAAGACAAAAACGGAAGGTGCATTTAAAATAATATTATAAGTAATATTTGATGTACATATAATTAAATAAATATATACTCATATTATCATATTAAATTCGAAATAGTACACCGGTATAGACCGATACTAGAACGTATCATTTCAAGAACCAAACTATTATGACCTCCTATACGGTATTGATAACTTTACGATAAACTCCTTCAAGAAGAGGATCTTCGTCTTCTTTGTGTACTCGTCCAACAAGGATAGGGCGCATCAGCATGGTGGACTGGCCAGCGGTGGCAGCCAACTTTTTTTTTTAAAAAAAAAGTGGCAGCCAACTTGTCTGCACAAGAGGAGGATTATAGATTCAGAAGGACAAGAGGAGATGAATCGCAATTTGGCAATAGGGATCGATCGCGATTGGGGATGGGAGGATTAGGGATAAGCGACTGGGCGGACTAGATCACTGGGCACTACACTGGGTCTTTGCAAGCCGGCAGCATGGCACAGCCATACAAGCCAAACGAGCTGCGCGAGCGGCTCGAATATGGCTCGTTTTTTTGACAAGCTGAACAACGGGTTTGGCTCGGTTCAAAAACCCACAAGCCTGAACCAAGCAACTCACACGTCTCGAGCTACTTTCTAGCCTAGCCCACCTGCCTACCTGCATCTGAGATCAACATACCATCCCAAAGACTCTATAGGCAGGTAGCATACAACAATTCGTACACCTTCCATAATTTTGGAACTATATGCGACTGAATAAGGAGACACCCATGGTCCCCAATGGAGTTTAGGGCCTGTTCTTTTTAACTGTGGCTTGTGGTTTTTGACTGCGGTTTATAGCTTTTAGACTGTTTGTATGAGAGATTACAGAGTAATAAAAACTCACGTGCGGTTTTTACCAATATAAATAAAGTCAGTAAAGTATGTACTACAATTAGCTAGTAAACCATATCTTAAAAAAAACTCTGTTTAAAAGTTAGTTACTGTAGAAAAATCGAAAAGTAGCTTTTAGAAGCTGAAAAGAACCGGGCCTTACACACATGGAACATTGTTGTGTCTGGTTCATGTTGTGAAGCAAGAATCAGTGCCATCTATTACATCAAACATGCTATTAGGGAAAGCATTATCAGTATTCAGAACAACAGCCTATCAAAACAAGAAAAAAATCAGAACAGCAGAGTACACCCTCGTTCAAGTACTTCGGCATAAGCTAGCAATAGAAACATAACTAAGTACGAAAAATCAAAATGACACCCATTAATTATTTCCCGGAGAATAATAAGCTGGTATAGCATGTGAAAATACAGTAGCTGGAGAAGCCTACAGGCTACAGCAATGCCATACATCGATCTAAATGTGCCAACAAAAAGTAAAGGCAAAATGGGCATTTGTGGTCTTCTCGTTCGAGAAAGGCTTGAAGCGGTCTTTTCCTGCAGATTCTATTAAAAGTGGTGGAAAACTTGTTCACAGGTCAAGCAACATAATGCTCGATATAACGCTTGATGTTCAGATAGAGATAGTCCCCAGCTAGTCCCCAACCTGATTAGAACTATCTTATGTGGATGATCATCTTGTTGAAGATAGCCTTGTGCTCCGAAAAATATTCCAGCAACTCATCTTTGGTCACCCACACATAGTCCTGGCATTTTTCGATATGGAGTTTTGTGGTGCCGATCACTTGTGACTTGAAAAAGAAACGCTGCAAGAAGCATAACAGGATTAAGAAACGGTTACCTGACAGTGCATCAAACCAACATATTTTTTCAAGCAGACAAGTCTAAATAGAATGGTAAAAAAACAATGTTGAGAAGTGATGAGCAAACTCGGGCAAGAATCCGCAATGGTGTTATGTCAACTAGAAAATCGGGCGCGCTTTGCGCGCCTTGCCATATCATCAATTGCAGAAATTAATTCAATTGCTATGACATAATGCAGTCAACATAAGTAGATAAAAGGTAGACATAGTGCAGTCAACATAAGTAGATAAAATTGTAGTCAATTGCTATGATATAGTGCAGTCAACTTGAGTATCCATTAGCATTTAGGAAAAAAACAATATAAAAGGTAGAATTGACCACAAAGAGAAGATTTACAATTGAAAGTACACTACAATGAATCACAACACCATATGAAGCAACTTATCCCCATCAACTCATCTAATCCATCATCAGAAGCACTCTCAGAGCTGTCAGATTCCTCTTTTTTGCTTTTGTGCACCAGTCATCCTTATTTAAGGAGCAGGGTCTAAAAGAAGGCATAACAAATTACGTAGATAGTGCCCACACATTTTATAGCACACAGAAACAAGCAGATACATAGTTGGGCAGTGTATGCACAACCCTTGCAGTCCACAGGGTTGACATACGTTACATGCTACGATCAGAATTCGTCACTACCAAACATAGAGATGGTAGTTTAGAATACTGATCCAAATGAACATTGAAAAGACTAAAGTAGTTCCATAATGCTAAAAACTAAATCAGAAGCAAACAGCACAGCTTGCAGCCATGAGGTTCCAAAATATAACATCCATCAGATTAGAACAGCAGGTAAGTTCATGACACCACGTCAGATGCCAAGCAAAGGCTGATCAGTGATTACAAACACACACATCTTGCTGCAGCTGGTAGACGCAAAAGTACTGAGCCCTCCTGTGCCTAAGAATCTTTTGGTGCCCTGTAAAGGAAAAGGGCTTTTGTGAGTAAGGAAATACACATGATGCTATTCTATATCAAGCATGAGAGCGTAGGCAACAAGAAAGCACCTAGGCTTGGCAGGGTCATCTGCACAAGCATCACCATCATCATCTCTAGCGATATCATCTTTGAAGAGCTTCTTTGCAGTATTTGTTTTAGGCGTTGGGCGAGACCTATAAGCGAGTTGTTATGTCATGTATGTATATGTAAGGGTGGATCCTGATTTGGGGTAGAAAACAAAGTAAAGAAATGCATTGTCAGTGGGTCTAACCTCTTTCCTGTCATGCTCCCTCGAGTCTTCGTTGAATCTCCAAAATCAACATCATCAGTAGGCTATGGTGAAGCAGGGCAAGGAAAAAGGACCATGTTAGTAAAACCATCTAGGAAACCTGTAAACAAATAGGCTCTGTTGCTGTAGGAAATGAGTAGTTACTCTGAGCCATCATATGTAGAAGGAAATATGAACTGCTGATGCACAGAATCTACTGCAGAAGGTGCCTTTAATATGTTCTTGATGGAATCTAACATGTTTCCTAATACACATTGGGTTTCATCTTAATACAGTTTGGCATTAAGACTGATGATGCACAAACAATCTGGGAGTGGCTTTGCAGTGCAAGGCTTTAACCATGGGTTTTTTTAATCAGTTATCGCTTGTTTTTTTGGGGGAATTAGTTGGTCTCTCAAAATATGCTTACCATAATGATTTACAATTCATCTTTACAATATATATGTGCTGTTGGTTAGCTGCTTGCACTAAAACATTACTATCTGAAGCCCATGCTTCTCTTGTACTATTTATTGAACCGCTATGGATTGAATTATGATATGCGGCCAACTTATTCAGAGCAAGAGCCACTCAGTTCTATTCGACTATGAGTATTATCTGTACGATAGTTTCCCTATAGATGCACCCATGGTATATGAACCACAAGCTGATAATGGTATGAAGCATGATTACGTGACACAACTAAGTGAAATAAGTGAAAAGGAACAGACAATGTTCTATTCAATGTTCTACGAAAGAGAAAAGCATGATCTTTGCCACATGAACAAAACCTAGGAAAGAACACTAAGACACAAGTCCACCTGAAGACTGGAAGGCAAACATAAAGATGTCAGGTGTAGTTTGATCTCAAATATGGTGTAAAGCCAGAGAGAAGTGAAAATATTACACCTATCAAGAACACACATGACCCAGCTCGGACTGAATGTTGCCCAAAACAACAGAAGAAATAGCTTGAACTGAATGCCAACATTCCATGATTGTAGTGATATCAGTAAGAAAAAATACGGTACATGCACAAGATCTAGTTTATCTAAGACTAACAGCAAGCAACAAATTAGTACAGTTTTTTCTCCTCAGGAATGTGGACACAAAGCATCACACTACCATGGTAGCATGGATCCTACTAATAGAGCACATGTCCAGAGACATTGGAGTATGGATAAGACATTGCAGACATGTTCAACTTCTCATATACTTGAAGTTTACAGAGGTTCAGCGAATCAAAATGTGTTGTAGAACTGAATATAAAATGTGTCAAATGTCTTATTGAGATTTTGAGACTTAGTTGATTTCAATCAAAAGTTGAAAACTTAAGCTTTAAAAGCTAAATGAGTGTGGCATTTAATATTCTACACATCTTTGAATTACGAAAGGCTGGTAATTGCTTTATTATGTTATTTTGCAGGTTTCCCACTCCTGAGAAGGCCCCTAAGATGGGGAAACTTGATGAATCATCAGTTCCACAAATCAATAAGAATCTCCAAGGGGTTGCAGGTTCAAACTTTCCAATATTGCAGGTTCAAAAAGAAAAGGAATGGTCTCAGGAGTAAACCCTACCTTAAGCACATTGACACCACCGCTGGCCTGTGGCGTTGTTGGTGACTCTGTAAGCGCTACCAAAACACTAATAGGCGCTGAATTTTTCCCTGTCTGGAGTAAAGCCAGGTCTTGACCTTTCTGTGGAGAGGTATAAACAGTGTATAGTAGTGTTAGAGGAAGGCAAGATATATGGTACACATATGGATAAATTATTTTTTTGTCTGCAAAATCAATGTGTAAATTGCTGTTTTTTATTGAAACAGTTTACCTTATCCTTAGCAGTGTCTACGGTACTCTGCGGTGTCAATGGTGGTTCATGGGTGAAAAGAGTTGCTTTACTCGGCGTAGTGCTTGAAGCGTGGCTAGCCTCCGAAGTAGTAGGTGGCGAAGGCAAAGCTAAGGGGGCACTTTTCTGAGGAGTGTTTTGCATGCTGCTGCTTGCACCTTGAGAGAGCATGTGCGACGATGACTGTGATCCTGCAGGTGTCGCTGGAAGAAGAGCATTGGTAGCATCTATTTCTCCAATGACTGCATTAACCTGAAAGCAGACATTGCCAGAACCTATTGTGTTTTCAGTGAAGCTAACATTCCATAAGTAAACCTTCTCTAGGAGCCTCGTGATCTCATCTGGAATGAAACCACGCGGATTATCAGCGATGAGAGTATCAACTGTCTTCTTTGTGAGGCGTTGGGCTGTCCGTCCAAAGAGAATAAATTCAGTATCACCCGTTTCATCTCCAGCAACAATGCACAGTTTGTACCTATAATAGATGGAGAGTAGGTTAGAACAAAACTTCTGTGCTTCAACATATAATCATCTGAATATTACTGCCAATATTTCCTCTTAGGGCACTAAGTTCATAAATATAACAAATTAACAAAAAGGAAACGAAACAGTACAATCAGCCATTGCAAGAAATATGTCCTCTTTTAGACCACATTACTTCTTTTAAACGAGCATATGAGTCTAAATACAGCAGTGCGCTACAGTATTTATTCATTTGGTCTGCCAAAATACTCCCTCCATTCTCATTTATACATGTCATTTTCGATCCATGCACATAGACCAACGGACTAAATGCCTTATTTTCTAACACATTTTGACTCTCCCTAGTAATGGTGTATCCATCTGTCAAATACCACAACTAATATGCAATTAATAGGTGCTGTTAGGTGGAATTTGTTGCTTCAAAGAAACCAAAACAACAACTATCTTCTCTTGTAAAATATACCAGCACAAACAATCTCTAGGCAGTACAAAGAATACTGGATTTAGCACTGAGTGCAGGCAATGGTAATCTATAAAAGTAAAATACTATAGTATATGCCCAATTTCAAAATTCTGGACTCAAGTCTAAATGTATCAAAGTTCATGCTCAGATAATTCATTGAGCTACCAGGGAGTCTATCCTAGGTAGAACGGAAATTCTGGAACAAGTCAAATTCCAAGAAAACTACTATTAGAGGGCCACTATCAAGATGATTTATCTAGGACTTAGTTTCATCCATTTTATCCTATAATAGATGGAGAGTAGGTTAGAACAAAACTTCTGTGCTTCAACATATAATCATCTGAATATTACTGCCAATATTTCCTCTTAGGGCACTAAGTTCATAAATATAACAAATTAACAGAAAGGAAACGGAACAGTACAATCAGCCATTACAAGAAATATGTCCTCTTTTAGACCACATTACTTCTTTTAAACGAGCATATGAGTCTAAATACAGCAGTGCGCTACAGTATTTATTCTTTTGGTCTGCCAAAATACTCCCTCCATTCTCATTTATACATGTCATTTTCGATCCATGCACATAGACCAACGGACTAAATGCCTTATTTTCTAACACATTTTGGCTTTCCCTAGTAATGGTGTATCCATCTGTCAAATACCACAACTAATATGCAATTAATAGGTGCTGTTAGGTGGAATTTGTTGCTTCAAAGAAACCAAAACAACAACTATCTTCTCTTGTAAAATATACCAGGACAAACAATCTCTAGGCAGTACAAAGAATACTGGTTTTAGCACTGAGTGCAGGTAATGGTAATCTATAAAAGTAAAATACTATAGTATATGCCCAATTTCAAAATTCTGGACTCAAGTCTAAATGTATCAAAGTTCATGCTCAGGTAATTCATTGAGCTACCAGGGAGTCTATCCTACGTAGAACGGAAATTCTGGAACAAGTCAAATTCTAAGAAAACTACCATTAGAGGGCCACTATCAAGATGATTTATCTAGGACTTAGTTTCATCCATTTTATCACTTGGGCAAAATGTGATAGTTACAACTTACAAGTTAAAGTACACTGAGGAGAGCAGGACGACAACGGAATTTTTAATTTGCTAGGAAAAGTAATATGTTGTAAAAAAATAAACAAATAAGATTGTAGAAGCTTTGCTATTCTAGAAACGTTGATGATTTCTGACCATTGTTACTTATGGAACATCTGAGATCTGGCAAACAATTTGCAAGAATCAGCCAATTTAGATTAAATTATAGGAAAAGCTAACCTATTGCAGTTAACCCAAACACTAACTAAACCATTAAGGTGCATCCCTCCCGTTGCAATCATCTGAGAAGTGTGAACAAATTAAGAGTTGAATGTTGATAGAAGCTTGGGACATCCACCAAACTCCAATTCAGGCGATTAACACAAAATGCTCATTCTAGCACTGGAATCTGGGGAGCTGACATGATCACAAGCCCAGACAACTGACATATTTTCCAACTTCCCATGCAACTTATGAGGCACACAAAAAGTAACCCAACCCCAATCAGTGGTAGTCCTCTAGGACATACAAATATAACCAAAGATTGTGAAAGCTCTATGCAGACATTTCGCCCATGATTCTTCTAATCAATAAGGAACTCATGAGACCATACATATTTTCAAATAAGATCTCAAGTCACATGCTAAGCTCAGATTCAGACAACAATGGTGTCAAACAATTTGCAAAATTTGATATTCCATCCAACTGATAGAAAATGAAAGGCTCACAAATTTTTCAAGAATGCCACAAGCAACCTGCCGGCCCTTATCAACTCATTGCCAGTAAGCTACAAACTACTTCTGCTTATAATCCTCTGTTGCTGGAACTGTTTTCCTAAGGAGATGAATAAATTAGAATGGAACTATGGAAGTGCTGTATGGACAGTAATTCAGCTTTGCTAAATGAAACTGGGCAGATCAGCTAAAAAATAGTATGGCCATTAAATAAAGAAAGCTGGGATGCATCATGTTATAGATGGGGGAAAGCCGCATTCTCTTTTACAACTTCCAACTTAATCATTGTACATGATACAGTGGGAAGGAAATAGCAAAAGGCCAATCCATACGAAAAGCCTGGAGGCAGTTGTGCAGGAGAAAGATGCTAAAGCTCTGCGTACGTTGCAAATTTTGCCTGTCTAGTTTACAAGTTACAGATCTATCGCTATACATACGATTGATCCTGTCATAAAATCCGCCTGAACCAAAAATAAAAATGTAACTACCCAGTGCAACATCTAAGCCTAGAATGCAACTATAGGCAAGTTTAATGTACTAATCACATTTGCCCTTATCACAAACATTGTCTGACCTTTGGGTAGGTGCACCAATGATACCACAGTCATGACCAGTGCACTGTATGAGTCACCATGAGGCTTTGCTGTTCTGAGACACTTGTTGCAGGAGTTGTACCACCATGAATTGTCGATCTTTCGTACCGTCACTGTGACAAGGAACTCTTTTTTCTGTAAAAGATGCAGTGAAAGTAAGCAGCCATCGATATTCATGGATATAGTAGAGGTATGGAATACTGTAACAAAAACGTACCTTATTTTTGAAAGGGTGAAGGTACTTGATATCAGAGACCTTTTTTGGTTCAGCAGCAGCTTTGGGTTCTCTTGAAGTCATGTGTTCGTTCCATTTAATTGGCTCATGCATGTTTCTCACTCTAATTAGGTTAGCGGGCAGAGAAATCATTCGTTAAAATGCAGGAAAAGATGGCTAGCACATGTGGGTACCAAATATTTAGACCAATATATTACCTGGCCATAAGGCTGTTTGCTTCAGGGACCTCAGGATTTAGGTACCATTTGCACGCTGAACCGCCTGTTAGCGATACCTTGTCTGAAACAGCAGGCATTAGGTCTAGGCTTCTGGTAGCATTCGATGCACAATAGCATAACAGACATACCTGCAAAGTGCTTGACAAGAGTGCCAACAAATATCACAACTTGTGGAGAAGTCTGACCATCCGTGTACACCTGTTCGCCTGGGAACGATGTAGCCCGCTCACCCCAAAGCACAATATCAACTGTAGCATTGCTGTTGTTTCAGTGCAATCAAATGCAAGTTAGAATAGTTTTCAAAGAGCGCTACCATAGATAAGCTATCAAACAGAGACTACTATTGTACAGGCAAACAAAAAAAACATATCATGAACAATAGGCATGCATAACTAACCCCACGTTGCCTATGGTGATAGTTCTTTTCAAGCTATCTCCCTACCGCGACCTTGCCCGTAGCGTTGAAACATTTGAGATCATGGTGACCACTCCGATGACATCTAATTTGGGTAACGGTAACATATAAGCAAGTGTCAAATGCTTTCTGGGATGCTAAATTTCTGTGTTCAATAGTTTACCTGTGAAGGAATCATTGCAGTCAACACGTGACTGGAGCTGCTCCATGGGAGCAAGGGAGTAGGTACACACGGGAAAAGCAGGTGGGATTTCAACAACCTCCTCTACTAAAGTCCACCTTGTAAAGATGATCATGATGTCATTTGGCACTGGCTTGTACTTGTTGGATTTCTTGACTCGGAAATATGAGATGTTGTAAACGCCACCTTCCTTTATCAGAGGCTTGAACTGCTCATCCAAACGCGGGTACATCTGCGCGTGGACGCTGTTTCCCTGTCCAAAAAGCAGTGTTAGAACCAAAGACGGTCGATCCTAAACATTACTGTAATAAGCAAGCATCACCATTCCATAGCACGGTATTCCAGACACACCACCTAATAAACAAGAAAATAACCTTTCTTTGGTGGCAGGTAACATTCAATCTTAGGCCCAATGGTTGAACCATAGTCAAATCAAGAACTCTCTTTTTTTTCTTTCAAATTTTGGGTGCATGGTTAATTCAATAACATTATAAAAATATTCCAACAAAGGAAAGAAAACCCACAATCTGTTCTTAAGGACAATAGATACCTCTTCATCAATCAGCACCAAATCAGTGTGTAGCAACTTTGTTTCATCATGAGGATCAAAAAAGTCCCAAAACCTAGAGACACGCACACATATGTGCTCACTGCAGTCTCCAATCATAAGGGTGGGAATCAGTACGTCTCCCATCTGCAAATATAGAAAGAAACATGGAATCATTAGAACAGACATTACTGAAAGGTCATATCAGTTAACGGGTTGTAAAGGGTTTAGATAAAAAATGGAAACACCTTAGATCAAAAGACATCACATGCATCAAGTAGTTTCATCAGACCAAATGCCAAAAAACTTAAAAAAGTGATCAGCCAATGCGTTCTGAAGTCTTATATATAAGCAAGGATATGGTCAGAGCAAAAATGCATCGTACGGCAAGAGCCCTAGGCTGATGCCGCGTCTACGGCATCAAGGACCTCTCTGTAAACTACGTTCCGAGTCTGTGAACCACACGAGCCATCATCGTTTTCAATTAAAATCCTAAGGCCACCTCTAGACGTCGATCTTGAAACAGCAACATAAAGTTGTCCATGTGTAAAGACAGGTTTCTTGAGGTAAAGTCCAACCCTTGATAGAGTCTGGCCTTGGCTCTTGTTTATTGTCATTGCATAGCATATTCGCACTGGAAACTGTTTTCTCTGCAGCGTGAAGGGCCATTTGACATCTGTCGTGTTAAGGACAATCCTTGGTATAAGGACTTTCTCACCAACATTAGAGCCTGTTAGTATCATGCACTGCAGCAAACGCTGCCCAAGTTCAGTAACAATTAGCCTTGTGCCATTACAAAGGCCCATATTTTGATTGAGGTTTCGCAAGAGCATCACTACAACACCTTTTTTTAGCACAAGCCTATGACAAGGGAAATTGTTTGCATCAATGGAATTTAGGAAATCCACAGGGTAGAGCAAATCAAAATCTGGTATGTGTTCAGACGATTTCGATATTGTGTCGCAGCTTAGGTAGTGTACACTGTCTCCAGGAAGCATCGAGACAATATATGTATTTAGCTCGTCAACTGTCACATTAGTTGGGCAGACAATGGCACGTGAGGCTAAATATACAGGACTTTGGTGATTTTCCAAGAAGTTTGGGTACACCTCAGACACAAGAGCAGCAATTTTATCACCAGTAGTACGAATCAACAAATCGTCAGGAATTGTCACCCAAGAAGGCTCACGCTCCTCCCCCTTTTTTATAGTAGGGATAGCACCGTCACCAATGGCTAAGACCCATTTGCTAAATTTCTCAAGTTCGTCACGCTCGTTCCCTTGTAAGGACGGGTTAAGAAGTCGCATGTTCGTGCGTAATCTTAGAAGGGCAACATGCTGCCACAACTTAGAGTTCGTAATAGACGCACTAACAATGGAGGACCGTGAGCCTTTGCGTACAACAGGTAAAATCTGTCGGAAATCGCCTCCGAGAACAACGGGCTTTCCACCAAATGGTAGGATCGTATTCCTAGGATCATGTTCAGAAAGAATATCTCGCATAGTTCTGTCCAAAGCCTCAAAGCAGCGTCGATGCATCATCGGGGCTTCATCCCATATAATTAGGGCAGCAACCTGTATAAGCTCAGCAAGCATAGTACCCCTTTTCACACTACATGTCCCAGCCTCTGTTATGTCGAAAGGTATCTTAAATCTCGAGTGCGCAGTACGTCCTCTTGGCAATAGCAAAGATGCTACACCAGATGATGCTACTGCAAGCACTATTTTCTGCTCGGCCCGTAAACTCGCAGTTATAGCATTCCATAAAAATGTTTTACCAGTACCGCCATGCCCACAGACAAAGAAAAAGCCAGGAGACCCACGAAGAACACGGTTTGTTATTATATCAAATACATTTTTTGGTCAGCATTCAGCTTCGAGACTAAAGATGCGGCATGCATGGACAACATCAAGGGTTCAGGGTCAAGTTCATCATTAATCAGCCTGTTATCGCTTATGCTAACACACTGTGGCGTCAACGTTGGCAGGTTGTAGTCACCTATGTTTCCGCCGCTGTTCGCAAAAACATTCATGAATTTTTGTATAAGCAAAGCCATCAGCTGTTCATGTGGAACAGCATAGTATGGGTTTTGAAGTTCATCTCTAAGTCTACGGTGTATGTCATCTGTAAAGTAAAGCCAATATTTATCAAACAAAGCGCGAACATTACCAACAGAACAGAAAAGCACCACAGTGACAAATAATTGCCTCAGCTGATATGCCGATGCAGATACTATCGCCTCATCAAACAGAAGATGCCACTCATTATCGCCCTCAAGTAAACCACGTGCTTCACAAGTGTCTCGAAAAGTAGTGTATACTTTATTGTTAAAGGTTCTCACGTCAGCATAATTCTTTGCGCAACTATCATTAGAAGCATGCGTAGGTAATATAGCTCACCAGCAGTTGGATGAACATAGTACATACGACCAATTTTAGCGCAAGGTGTTCTCTTTCGCCAACATCTCCCAGAAGCATCCCAAGACCATTCTTTTGGGAAGTCACAATATGTTAGGTGTCTAGCTGCTTCATGTTTTGAATTTGCTTCGAACCACGCAGTCAACATCGTGCACTTTGCTGCAGGGCTAGCAAGCAACGCTTCTAGGTTAGCATCAGGTTCATATCGCACATGGTTCATGCCAGGAAGATGTACGGCTAGTCGCTCCACCGGAGGTATCCTAAAGTGAATGTCAAACTCAAAAGCACGCCATAGGGCTTCGCACGAAGAAAGAAATCTAGCATCAACGTATTCTTGGATTTCATTTTTTGGAGCCAACTGAGGGCCAGGAGATGCATTGGATGTCCTTGCGGTAATTTCAAAATAAATCTTCGCTCGATCGCTTCCTTTCGTAACATATTTAAACAGATATTTAATCATGTTTGATTTGTTACACCACTCGACATTGATATGTGCATTGTATTTCTTTAGCAAGCGCATATTGTATGGAACAACATTCCTGTTATCCAATATGACACCGTTTTTACAAACGTGTCTACCATCATCCCTTCGTCTGTAAATAGCGAACCCAAAGTCATCCATGATAGTTTCATCCTGAAACGACTTAGGAAATTTTTTCGAGCACTTGTTATCTTTCATACATGGACATTTCTTGTTGTGATCACCGCATGGGCCATGTATCATGAACTCATCAACTAAAGCATATCCTAGGGGGTCGTCATTGATGCTAGGGATCTCTGCACAAATCAAACTATCGACAGTAGCAGCATTGAATTCTGAACCATTGGCAGCCAGCCACACAAGGCAATGTATGTGCGGCAGGCCACGCTTCTGGAACTCAACGGTGTATAGAACTGCACATGGAAGGGCTAGTGTAAGACTCATTAACAATAAATATAGAAGCCAGCACGTATCAGCAGCATATACTACGTCTCACCCGCAAGGACAGGACCAAACGTGCTGCCCTCTCTAATATCGGCTATGAATTCATCGACTTTCATATGGAAAACACGCACTATCAAGTCAGAACGATCACACGGTTGTTGCCCAGGCTCAAAGCGCAGTGCATCTGCTATTTCTTTCCATTTAGTGTTACATGTGAAAGTCACAAAAAGGTCAGGAGGGCCATAGACCCTGCATATGGCCATCGCGTCTTGGTAATTCATTACATGGTACCTCCTGCCGCCAGTAAAACTGGCTGGCACGATTACCCTACCACCAACTGAATCGGCATTTATAAGACCCTTATCAATGGCATCGGCTATTCCTTGTACCGTTTCGGATCGTAGTTCTTTTTGGTGGTCTGCTATGAACTTTAGCCTTGACCCTTCGATCGTTGAGTACGCATCGACGTCTATCTGGTCACTTAACCTGCCATAGCAAGTGAATGGATTCGCCTCATTTAATCTGTAGTGCATGTGATGTCTAACAAATTCAAGCATCGTGACATATTTACGGCCTGTCCCGTCGCTATTTTCAATGTCCGAGTATTTAATACCAAGATGGTAGCCATGCTCACCGTAAGGAAATAGTAACGGGTACTGCAAAGCCATATAAGATGGGTGCAAGCAAGAAACACGTCTTAGTCCGCACTCTCTGTCCTGCACAAGGACATCGTAAGTGTACTCATCGGTTGAGTAGTCACCGACAATTATAGCAGCAATCTCGCCGCTCGAGGGTAAATTGTACTGAACATCGTGTCTTGTATTGCAGCCTAGCAATCTTAGCGTTATTTTTTGATCACCCTCTTGTTCTAGGCGCTCTTTAGCGTAGCGAAATGCCTTAACAAGTTGGTTGTGCTCATTTAACATGCTTAATAGAGACATTGCTACCGCCGGGTCAGGCTGATCAGGAGCGTTGTCATCACCCTCAAATATGCTTAGTCTATTTTCGGTCTCTTTTTCAGTGTCGTATATGTAAAGCTGTGCAAATTTGGGTCGCGAACCATGATGTGGCAGCAAGGTACCTATCCGATGATGGACTACCCCATTAATCTTGAATACATAAGGTGCAGTGCCATTGTTTATCGTCTTGTCGATAGCAGCACCTAAAGAGGTGAATGCGAACAGAGAATTGTAAGATCGAATTTGCTTTAGAAACCTCTTTGAACGTGCATCACCATCAAAACGCAATAGGTCAGCTAAGGGCGCAGGAGGTTTCCTGTAGGGTTTCAAGTTGATTTTGCCTCCTTTACAGCAAAGGTTGTACACTATTTTTCTCTTGGTGACGACAGAGGCACTTTTGACACGTTCCTGGAACCAAAAGACAGCTCCACAGTATGGACACTCGTGTGATGGCCCGCCATAGTACGACCGGTATGGGTAGGTATCTACAATGCGATAACAGGAAAATAATGTGCCGCATAAATCATAGCAAACCATCAAACCCACATAAAGTTCCAAAAAATGGCATGCACACACCTTTTAATGCCTCGACATACGCTCTATCAAGAGGAAGCATGACATCTATTGGATCATTGCAGGCAGTCATGAAAAAAAAATCAAACGAAGGGCAAAACGTCATACATCACCACAGTGAGAGGTGAGAGGAAAAAAACTAAAGGCTGTAGGTAATCACCATCGGTAACACATGGCGAACGGCAGTATGGTTTCCTACTGCGTATCCTAGCGAGACGACGATGCCTGTTGGAGGTAGCAACCTCAGCAGAAAAGTCCATTAAGGACCTACTCCCTGTGTAATGTGAAGTTGGACCCACTAATAAACAACGTGCGGCTTTTTTTCTCCTACAGCAAGACGCGATTGGCCAATGTATACTTACTTGTTACTTCTGGAGCACCTGGTGGCTGGCTAGATGTTCCTGGCTGTTCAGATGGTTCTGGCTGCCAAGCCATGCATAGTTGCTCATTGCTAGTGGCAAAGAAAGGCCGCTTAAGTAAACCTAAGCATTTTCTCACAGTTTCCAAAAATAACACAAATTAGCTAAGGACAAGGTAGACGCCCTACGCCGAGTAAACTATGCATGGCAACATTATAGACCTTGGGAAAGCGCAAGGTGCCTTCTTTTCCTTTTTTCACGACATCGCGCAACGATCTCACACGGAGGACCAGCCATCAAAACCCAAACTTCGCAACGCCAATAAATTACAACCAAATTCAAGAATAGATCAGCACATGAACGTAAAACCATTGTCGCAACATGATTAGAAAACCTTCTAAAGCATGTAACAATGCTAACAGTCCACGACTGTACAAACCAGGAAGACCAAACTTACCTTTGCAACTTGGCTCCTGTGCACACAATAGAAGGTAGCAACAACTTCAACACCGGACAGCAGCAAACAGTGATGGAGGACGCCTTTCCTGCAACTGTAAGTGACCAGAATGAGCTGCAGACCCATGTGCAATCAATTTAATGAGAAAATATAGCTGCAACTGGACACATCATTTAACAATCTGTTCTAGACAACCAATTCAATTTAATGAGAAAATATAGCTGCAACTGGACACATCATTTAACAATCTGTTCTAGACAACCAATACTATGTTTATGAGAAAGGCAGCACTGTAATTCTAGTTAGCCGTGACATCCACATGTCTTAGTTAGCTATGTTTTACAAAAGGATGGCTTTTAAAATCTTCATAAATCCCAAATGATAGCAGTCGCACGAATTGACAAGATAAATGAATATGAATAAGGATGACAGTACTGCAACCCTATTCCATTTTCACTAAACGGAACGGAACCAAAGTTACAGACAAATTCCGAACAGGGATTCAGAACAGAGTTTCATGAGCTAACAGTCTATCTCGCACCAAGCAGAGATACTTGACCAAAACGAAAGGCCAGCTCCTAAACAATTTTAAAAGCACCAACACCGAGCAAAAGCACAATTGGTAAGACCAACTAAAAACGAAGACATGGAACAAATTGCAGATACGTTGCACCAAATTATAGTTCAATTCTTGTTGCCACTGAAGGAAGCCATTCCAAAGCAGCTCGTGTGCAGAGAGCTCCTATTTGATTCTGAACCTTCCTTTTTTAAAATCTCAGAATAAAAAGTTTAAATAAGAACAGACCATCAAAAGATACAACTGTTTTCACAAACGAAAGATACAATACTTAAGCATAAGAAATGATTTATACCGATTCCATGGGGATATGCTTTGTTTATGTAGGCATCAGTTTTCACAAACGAAAGAAATGTAAAAGGTTGGTGAACTTTCTACGCCAAGCCATTTAGTTTTTATGCAATTCTGATTAACTTCTAAAGGAGCAGAGTACACATGAAAGGAGAACAGCTATGATATTATAATTTGTTCTTTTGCCTGCTAATTTATTTTTTGGGCATTCTGGTTTGTGCTTGCTTCAATCACAACTCACAACCCACACACCATTAATACTTGCATGCATATGAAGGCCCAATCTACAACAATTAACTTAACAAGGTACAACTATAAACATCTAATAAATAATACCATGAACAACTAACCTTGGCAGACGACCCTACATTGCCAAATGAGCCCTTGAATCCTTTCTTAGTGATCAAACCTTGTCCTGAAAAAAGAGCCCAATGTGCAACATAAGGATTTTATGTGAGGAAAATAACTGGGTAACACAGGTGCTGTTAGTGACACCATGTAGACTAAATCATTTTGATGGTACTCAAGGCAACCAGACTAATGGTGCTTACATCATTCTAACACAATAAGGATCTACAATTCAGACTAAGGAATCAAAAGAATTGCATGAGATGTGCAATTATCTACAAAGCGAATTATAAACACAAGCCAGCAAATAGAAAAAGTGACATGTGAAATACTGTAATTTAACTATGAAATTTTACTTGGGACATTATCATACATATAATGCTGTGGCCGGCAATCAACAACCTCATTTATTTATTTTGGTAGATATAATTTTGATGTAAAAATCTTTGGATGCAACTATATTCCTCGTGACAAAGCATAAGACATCATTTGATCGCAAAAAGAGAGACAAATGCATGCAGTTACAGCTAGGGCTAATACATGTTACAAACTCTTTCTATTTGATATATGCCTGAACCCAATAGCAAAAACAAAGTAGCTCTGCAGATTAGTCTTCAATCCAGAAGTTACGTGCCTAAATTATTTGTGAGCTAACACGCAGCGACCTGCATTAATGACTCATAAAAGTTGACACTTTCTCCCAACTATCATACCAAAAAACACCCCTTTTTTCACCCGAACCAAAAGAATGAGCCTATCCAACATTAAAAAGACCAGAATCAACATGAAAGCAGGAGTAGTCACCACCTCTTTCTGCAACGAAAAGGAAGCAAGGCTACGGTAATGGGCAGCAACAATTGATCACTCCAAGATAACTGAAAATAGAAAGCAAAAAATCTTCTCTCATCAACAGCTCCCTATAAAATAGGTCCAATGCAATTGCAATCCTGTAGTCTTCTTAAAAAATCTAGCAATAGTCTGAAGACTTACCTAGAAGCACCAGACACCTCTTCTGAAATCCTGGACAGCAAGCTCAGATTAGTGGATAGCCTGAACGGATCTTTCCTTGTATGTCCTTCACTAACGACCTAAGAAAGGAAGCCATTAAAATTCGAAGTTAATCGGTAGGTAGAGGTAAGCCAAAACATGAAGGCATGAAAAGACACACCATCTACGAAAACCAGATAAGCAGGGAAGTGCTTAGGAAGAGGAAGGAAGTAAGAGGCTCTCTAGAGAGATCCTCTGTCTATAAGAACTACCAGAAAAAGTGAAATAAACATACGTAGAGAAATGTCAGAGAATAGGCTACCACTATTCAATAACCAGATTAAGAAGAGAGGTGCCTAGGAAGAGGAAGGAAGTAAGAGGCTCTCTAGAGATATTCTCTATCTATAAGAACCACCAGAACAAGTGAGAGAACCACATCTAGAGAAATGTTAGAGAACAGACTACCATTATTTATGCTAACTACTTATGTCAGAGAAAGATAAGAAGAAGAAGAGGTAAAGGGAAGGCACACCTAGAAAGATAAGAAGAAGATAAGGTAAGAAGGGAGCCTGTGGACTGAGAAGCGAGGGCAAGAACTAAGAGATTTTCTCATCACAGAATAGATAAGTAAAGAAAGTACACTTAGAGAGAGGTAAGGAAAATCATGAATCCACAATTGATCACTCTTAAAGCATATAATCATTGTAGGAGTAAAAAAGCTGCAGCAAGCAGAGAAGACAAACTTACCCTCACAACACCCTATAGACGTACACAGGAGAGGAAGCAAGGCTACGGTAATGGGCAGCAACAATTGATCACTCCAAGATAACTGAAAATAGAAAGCAAGAAATCTTCTCTCATCAACGGCTCCCTATAAAATAGGTCAAATGCAATTGCAATCCTGTAGTTCTTAAAAAATCTAGCAATAGTCTGAAGACTTACCTAGAAGCACAAGACACCTCTTCTGAAATCCTGGACAGCAAGCTCAGATTAGTGGATAGCCTGAACGGATCTTTCCTTGTATGTCCTTCACTAACGACCTAAGAAAGGAAGCCATTAAAATTCGAAGTTAATCGGTAGGTAGAGGTAAGCCAAAACATGAAGGCATGAAAAGACACACCATCTACGAAAACCAGATAAGCAGGGAAGTGCTTAGGAAGAGGAAGGAAGTAAGAGGCTCTCTAGAGAGATCCTCTGTCTATAAGAACTACCAGAAAAAGTGAAATAAACATACGTAGAGAAATGTCAGAGAATAGGCTACCACTATTCAATAACTAGATTAAGAAGAGAGGTGCCTAGGAAGAGGAAGGAAGTAAGAGGCTCTCTAGAGATATTCTCTATCTATAAGAACCACCAGAACAAGTGAGAGAACCACATCTAGAGAAATGTTAGAGAACAGACTACCATTATTTATGCTAACTACTTATGTCAGAGAAAGATAAGAAGAAGAAGAGGTAAAGGGAAGGCACACCTAGAAAGATAAGAAGAAGATAAGGTAAGAAGGGAGCCTGTGGACTGAGAAGCGAGGGCAAGAACTAAGAGATTTTCTCATCACAGAACAGATAAGTAAAGAAAGTACACTTAGAGAGAGGTAAGGAAAGCATATAATCATTGTAAGAGTAAAAAGATGTAATAAGCGTAGAAGGCACACATACCCTCACAGTATCCCGTTGATGCACAGAAGAGAACGAAGCAAGGCTGTAGTAATGGACAACTGTAACATCCTGAATTTCAGAGCCTTTTTGAAGCTTTCGAAATAAAATTCACCATTTGAATTTTTCTGGAATTAATTAAAGCTTAAATGAAATTTTTATGAATTAAAAGGATTTAATATGATTAAGTTAAACATTAAATTATGCCAAAAGTATCTTATTTGAGTTCCCTGAGCCTCAAGAGTTTTTCTGGCATTTTATGTGATTTTTCTGGAGTTATTTGCTATTTTCTAGAGCTCAAAATGATTTAATTGAATTTCTGGAAAAAGAAAAAGAAAAAGAAAAACCAGTCGGTCGAGCCGCACCGCTTCCGCCCCCGCCGCGTGTCAGCCATCCAGAACCCCGCCCCGCATCGCAGCCGCCCGCTTTTGGCAAGTCGTACTCGTATGCGAGTGGGACTCTCAGGTCGTATCCCATCCGGACTCGTACTCGTGGCCGACCAGGACACCTCTACGACCGGGTACAAAAGGGCCCGGACCCCTGGTGTCTCCCTCGTCCCAAGTCAAGCCTCGCCTCCGAGTTGAGCCGCAAACCGAAGTCGTGCCGCCCGCCGCTGTGGTCGTGCGCCTCGCCAAAGCCGTGGTCGTGCGCCTCGCCGAGGCCGTGGTCATACGCGTAGCCGCTGCCGTGGTCGTGCCGGATCCCGAGGTCGTGTCGTCCTCGCCGTCGTTTCGCCTTCGCCGATCCGCCGTCGCCGGTGAGTCCCGCCACCGTCCCTAGTCACCGCCGACCAGATCCCGCCGCCATCCGTGGTCGTAGATCCGTGTAGTCGTAAGGTTCTACGATTACGTTGAAGAGCCTTAGTCGTAAGTCGTAAAGCCACCGGTAAGTTCGATCATGTGGTCGTAAACGACTTCATGGTCGTAAGTCTGCCTGAGTAGTCGTAGCCGCTGTGCAGTCGTAGCCGCCCGTGTGGCCGTAGTCGTAGATTGTTCTGTGTGGTCGAAGTAGTAGGTTCGACTACGTAGTCGTAATCTCGACTGAGTGATCGTAGTCATGTGCTCGACTACGTGGTCGTAAGCCTGCCTAAGTGGTCGTAATCGGCTTCGTAGTCTTAGATTGGTTTGTGGTTGTAGTTGTAAAGTTCTTCGTGGTCGTAATTTTCTCTGCGTGGTCGTAGGGATCCTTTGTGGTCGTAACGACTACCCGTCTGTCCCTTTTTCTCTGAATTAAAACTTCCCAGAGCCCGTTCTCCTTCGTCCTAGCTCCGATTGACCCGATTCTTTTTCCTAAATTCATATAAAATTGAGGTCTATCTTTTGGTTCAAGTTTGAGAATTTTTGGAGTTCATTTGAATTTTATTTGATTTTATTTTGTGTTTCGATTTGCGTTCTCTCTCGTTAGATCACGCGTTCGAAGGAGCGGAAGTTGGATTTGAAGATCAAGAGCCGTCAACTGAGCAAGGCCAAGGCAAGTCGTGTCCTTTGATCATGTTGAACCCAGTTTTCAAATCTATTATGTATTATGTTGCTTTAAATTATCATGCATTGCTACTTTATTATAAAGCCCTTGTATTGGTAGTTAATGACCTAATTGATTATTCCTCCTTGATGATTTGAATGCCCTGATTCCATTGTCACCATAGAATGGGAAATTACTTAGTGATGCAATATTAGCTGTCACATGGGTTGTGCGTTTAATTGCTTAGCCATGCTTATCACTAGTACGTTGGGTTATCATCACATGTGGTTAATTAATCTTGACTTAATGATATACTTGAATGTGGTGGTTAACCACGGTTATAAAACTTGTTGTCATGACATGGGTAGTGTCATGGGCATTGGTTATACAAACTTGGCTTTCACTTGGGCGAATGATCGTGCAGTAAAGGGGGTGCAGGTTGCACATTGGGATGTGGATGTTTCGCCTGGGTAATTCTTAAGGACTTAACTTTGTGCGCCATTGATCTGAGCTTAACCGTGCAAGCCACATGTCTAGTATGGGATAGACTTGGCATAATAATTTGTGAAGTCTCCACTTTGGTTTTACTACCGATGTTGTTGTGGCGCAAGAGGGGGCAATTATCGACTAGGGGGTTACCCTACTCGACGGCGAAGCCTTAGCGAGTGGGATCAGGTGGAGATGGATCATTGTAAAAGCCTTGTTGTGATTATCTTTAACGTGAGGATTATCACATCGTGTGGGTACAGTTGTGCAACCTCTGCAGAGTGTAAAACTATTCGAATAGCCGTGTCCTCGGTCATGGACAATGCTCGGTGATTTCACACGAGGGGTAGAGTTTTCGTAAAAACCTGGTTGGTTTGAGTTGGGAAGTGAATGGTTAGTTCACTTGTGGTTATAATCAATTCCTTTGGTTATTTATTTAGTGTCTTTTGTTAAAGTTGCTTTTCAATCTAATTATTGTATTTACTTTAACTTGTTGCTTTATGCAAAATTAACCTTTCAGCCATCCATTGGTAAGCCTTGCATACTATATTGCATTCATTTGTTACAAACGACTTGCTGAGTACCAATGTACTCACGGCTTTATGCCCCTGTTGCTCAGTTGAGGAGGAGGAGTATCACCAGCAGGAGGTTCCAGAAGGAGAGTACTTCGACGTCTTCGCGGACTAGGCTTCGTTCTCCACTCGATAGCCTGTGGGCGTGTCGATTGGCTGCTGCGCTTTCTTTTGGATTTCCGCTGCTAGTTTTTGTTAAGCCCTTCGGGCTAGTCTATTGTAAGCTTGACCATAAGGTCGTACTCTGATAATTATCAATATAATTTGGTTTTTCCTTAGAATATCGTGATGTGGATAATATTTATCTTTGTTCATACTGTGTGCACTAGCGTGATCCTGGACTAGTGCAGAATACACAGGAGAGTCCGGATTTGCATATTCGGGTCTCGACAGAGATGGTATCAGAGCGATATCGACTGTAGGACGAAGCCCTAGATAGAATGGTCGAATTAGTCAAGTTTTCAAAATTTATTTTCTAAATCAAATCAACCAAATGATTGTATAGTAATTCTTACCTCATTCTTAGGATTCTTTCTCCTTGCCTCCTCTGAAATAGTGTTTTCGAATTTCAATTTGACTTCTTATCCCCATAATGTCCATAGATGTCTCGAGTGTCCCTCGATCAAAGTGAAAGTTGGCATGGAATTCTTCAAGCTGTGCTGTGAAGTTTGGATCAAGGAAGCATCCAATATGTCAAGAAAAGATTGGGAATTTTCGGGAAGATTAGGAGCCATTAGTTTTGAACCTTGTTATAGTTTTAGTATCGTGTAGATCGTCTTGCTTCTTATTTGCCGTTGGGTGTGATGTGAGCTGCAGTTTTGCTTCTAGCATTATGATGCAGTCATGTCAAAAGTCTTTTTGTGGAGTTTATTGCTTCTTTTGTTAGCCTTTTCGGCTAAGTGTTTGCTTAGTTTTAGGATTGCCATTAGTTACCCCCTTAGACGAGTTTACCACTTACCTTTGCTTTTCCCTCTTACCTATTGAGCCTTGAAGAGTCAGTTCTCAACAAATGGTCTTTTCCTTCAGAACAAAGCAGAAATGGTTGACACCCGGAGCTCCGCAGGACGCGGTCAAATGAACCAAGATCCGGAAGGCAGTAATGGAAACCAAGCAACTCCAGAGCAGCATGCGAATCCGGCTGGTTTAGATCCGACCTTGAGTCAGTTCATGGCTGCCCAGACCCAATTAATGAATACCATGATGCAGAATATGAACGCAATGATGAATCGGCAGAATCAAGAAATGGCAATGCCCCAACCAGTTCGTCAACAGTCTAAATTTGCAGAATTCATGAGGACAAGGCCACCCACTTATTCACGATCTTCGGAGCCTTTGGAAGCCGATGACTGGATGCGCTCAACAGAAAAGAAGCTTAATCTTGCCCAGTGTACGGACCGCGAGAAGGTTTTGTATGCCGCCCACCAGCTAGAAGGCGCTGCAGCTGAATGGTGGGAAAACTACTGTGCTGCTCATGAAGATCAAGATAGCATCACTTGGGCGGAGTTCGCCGCAGCTTTTCGTCATACCCATGTTTTGGACGGAGTGATTGAGATGAAGAAGGAGGAATTCCGGGAGTTACAGCAGAAGAACATGTCAGTGAGTGAGTATCTCAATAAATTCACCCAGCTAGCCCGTTATGCCCCGGAGGATGTCGCTACAGATGATGCCCGTCAAAAGAGGTTCAAGAAAGGACTAAACCCCGGTCTGAAAGTTCAAGTGGTAGGAAATGACTACGCCAGCTTTCAAAACATGGTGGACAAAGCGATGCTCAGTCCACGATCACCCCATGATCACCAGAAGAAAACTGAAGCTCTGTCAGAGGACCTGCAGTTTTAGCACAAACAGCACATCAGAGATACACGAGTAAGCTTAGCACAACAAATATCTAAGACTGCAGAGTTACAAATCATAAGGACATCTGTAACAAAAAGTATATGTATAGCAAAACACTCCGCAAAAAAGTGTAGATCAGCTTGTCAGAATAATGTATATGGACTGGAAGCAAGTCCTGAGAAGGGGCCTTTGTTGGGGGGTTGGAATGGAGATGAAATTAAATCACATAACCGATAGATGGCTTTCAAGGAAATGAGAGATGAGAATTGTTAGCCGCAAAGAACCTATTGTATATATGATGAAGATAATTGATCCATGGACTAATTTATGTTGCCGTATCTACTGAGCAGGCAGCTTTACACAATACACAGTTGATCTTAAGCTTGATCAAGAAAGCTCTTGGGTACTGATCAAATCAGGATGACATAGTTCTTTGGATCCAGTGGTGTTCTTTTGATATGTAATTTGTACTGATAATTAACTGGACCCAAGAGTTAGAGCCCATGAGAAATCAAGAGAAACTGGAAAGGTCAGATGAACTACTTCATATGATCTTTTCAAAGCACTTCGAACAGGGAAGGTCCTAATTAACAGGTTTCCTTCGTGAGAAGACAACATGCAATGTGTCAACAAATAATTGATCACTTCTCAGTGGATTTGGAGAAGAAACCATAAAAAGCGCGAACAAAATATTGAAACCACAGAAGAACACATGTGGCCTCTCAAAAGTAAATCAGCAAAGAAGAACACATGGATAAGACAAACATAATCTGTGCTACAGTTGCATTTGGGATGGGTAACTTCATGTTTCAAACATCTCTGTGTGTGTGTTATTTATTGGTGCCCCATGCTTCTCAGCTTCTCACTATCTTCATATCTCTCCACAAAAAAGTAATTTTCTTGCAAAACTATCTAGAGAAACTGGAAAGGTCAGATGAACTACTTCATATGATCTTTTCAAAGCACTTCGAACAGGGAAGGTCCTAATTAACAGGTTTCCTTCGTGAGAAGACAACATGCAATGTGTCAACAAATAATTGATCACTTCTCAGTGGATTTGGAGAAGAAACCATAAAAAGCGTTGAAACCACAGAAGAACACATGTGGCCTCTCAAAAGTAAATCAGCAAAGAAGAACACATGGATAAGACAAACATAGTCTGTGCTACAGTTGCATTTGGGATGGGTAACTTCATCTTTCAAACATCTCTGTGTGTGTGTTATTTATTGGTGCCCCATGCTTCTCAGCTTCTCACTATCTTCATATCTCTCCACAAAAAAGTAATTTTCTTGCAAAACTATCTAGATTCGTGTCAAACACATGCTTACACAAGGAGTTGTAGAGCAAATAACATCAGCATCACGAGGAGGCTCTTCGTCTTCACATGAGCAAGCACTTGAAACAGACAAGCATAATCTCTTGCACATGGTATATATAATTCTATATGCATGCTTCCGCTTGCTGCGTTGTAGTTTGGAAACCATCATAACTATGTCACATTCTCTTTCTATAGGTTAGTTACTGTGAAAATGATGTGGACTGCAGATGTCTACTACAACTAATCCACTTTGGAGAGATGTTTGATCCTTCACGTTGTGCAAAAACATGTGACAACTGCTTGAAAGAATTACGATGGATTGAGAAAGATGTGACCAACATTGCTAGGCAATTGGTTAGTGGAATTAGTACAGGAACAAGATGTAGATGATCCCGAACTAACAGCAAGCACAAAATTAGTGGAGGCACAAGATCTAGATGATTCTGAACTAATAACAAGACAACATGGACCAGATCCATGCCTTTTTAACACAAACAGCAGGCAAAAAGTTGACATAAGGACCAGATCTGTTCCATTGAACGCTCACTAAAATCAAGTAAAAATTGCTAGAGCACGAGACTTTAAATAGCTAATTTCCAACGGGGAGATGCAAGATGGGGACAGGGAAAACCTACCCCGCAGCGCATCGGAACCCGCCGGGCTAGGGTTCAACAATAGCAACGGGGAATAAGCACGAATAGCAATGTTCATGTGCAACAGCCAGATATACCAACATCCATTACAGATCAACTACATAATCTGGTAATCTCAGCAATTAGGGTTCCATACCTTCAAGTTTGGGGGGAGGAAGGCGCACCCAAGGTGAGGGAGAGGAACAAACCTGGGATGGAAGTGAGATGCAGGAGTGGAGGCAGGGATCCCGTCCTTGTCGCCGTCGGCCGGCCTCCTGCAGGCCCCCGTCGCACGGTCGCCTGTCTCTCCGGCCCTCCTCGCGATCTCGCCCAGATGTGGTGCCCACAGCCAGATCCACCTCGACCCCGCCCGATCCGCAGCACCGGTGCCTGCGCGAGGGGGATTAGGGTGGGACGGGCGAAGGGAATGGCAGGCGAGACGAAGGGGAAGGGGATTCAATCTAGAGAGGTAGATAAAGAAGGGGGGGAAATTTACCTCGAGCCCCACACCAGGCCGATAAGACAGCACGGCCATCGGCAGGAAGGGCTGGCCGGCCGGCCGCGCACGCTCGTACGGCGGGGGAGAGGCGCCGACTGACACTGTTCCGATGCGACGGAGCGGACGCATCTGGGCCTGAGCGAGCAGATGACGAATCATTGGCTAGAAGACCTAGAGTGTCACCGCGCACCGCCCCAGCTGCTCGGCACGCCTCATCTTGCTGCTCGCCTGGCTGCAGAGGGCCCCCGCATAGCCCGCCGAGGTCGGACCCACCGGTCAGTATACCGACTGCTCCCAGCAAGCTTCGGCGTGACCGCGAGGCAGGGCTCGCCACGCGTCGCCGCGCGAACGCACGCGCGGTGCGTGGAGCGCTCTCGCGCGAGGAGAATGGGTTGGGTTTTAATAACTTCCGATAAATCTATTGCCTTGCAGCATGCAAAGAACTAGATAATAAACAAGCCTTTTTTTAAGGTGAAAAAAAGAAATAGGCACCTTGAATGATGAAACACTTGAATCTTCATCTTGTTCAACTACCATATGAGCCATTGGAGCATTGCCAACAAAATATGTATTGTTAAGTCCTCCAAGAACAGATTTTAATGCTGACTCAGCACACTGAAATCAAAGATCCAATATGTAAGCACATAATAAATGAAACATGATAGTGTAGAACTGCAATTCAAAACTGGTTGCACAGATAGAAAGGTGATATTATAAGCAAAGAAACAGATAGAAAGGTGATATTATAAGCAAAGAAAATGGAACCAGACTACAACATGGATCCCATGGTTGTCATGCAATAATAGGCGACCACGGTGACTAAGAGGCGCCGGGACACCATGTCGACGCCGCACCGAGATATACGCATATGGTACATGCATACATATACGTCATGAGTCGGGATATGCACGGAGAGATGTTGTTGCTTCTTATCACCCCCATATGATCTCTCTCTCTCTCCTGACTTGTCCTGACTCCTCTTCCGCTGTCTGTCCCCCCATGTCCTCTCTCCCGACTCATTTCTCTCCTAAGTCCCGACTCCTCTCTCCCCTTGTCTTTCCCCGACGCCTCCCCTCCCTGGCACCTCCTTCCCCCGCCGTCTCCCTTCCCCGCCTCCAGCTCACCTCCAGCCTCCCTGCTGCGTCAGCGGAGAGGGCCAGCATGGCAGTCGCAGTGGAGAGGGGCGGCAGCGGTGGGAGCAGGCTGGAGAGCGAAGCAGGCTGGAGTTCGGCGCGAGCAGACTAGGCAAACAGCCTCGGCATCCCCCTCCAACCACTAGGACGACTTGGTGTCGCCTAGGTGATGTCGTGACAACCATGATGGATCCGATTGAAATTTCATAGGGAAATTTTCAGAAGTGCATACCAATCGCAAAGTGTCTTCATTTTCGTATACTTTTTCTGAAAAATGCCAAACAGGCTTGCCATCAGGAGCCCCAAAAGTGCTGCCATATAGGAGGAGATAGAGTTTATTATCAAGAGCTCGCTGTAATGACCTGCAGAAAATATTGGTTTAGCACAAGCTAGATACAGTGCTATGCTGATAAGATAACAAAAGCAGCATTGCCATGTGAGTAAATTCATAGGATATATTTGAGTTTCAGCACAATTTCATGATGCATTGTTTGGAGGGAGGGGGGAAACTCCCTTGACCATGTTATGTTTAAAACATGTGCATGAAAAATGCCTATCATCTTTGAACAAGGATGAGAATACATCAAATAATGCTCAAGCAATATGAAAGCCAAAATGCTAACAACCGCATGCAAAATCTTTGGAACTGCTGGTGGTGTGGACAGGATAGGCTAGTTGTGGACTTGCGTGGTAGAAGGAACAGAAATGGGTGGAGTTGAGTGCACTGTCACATCGCTGTTTGCCGATATCTTCACCAAAATGTCCCTCCACTGCAGTATTCTCTGAGTTGAGGTCCTGTCTGAACATCCTCCTGAGTCCCACTTCGACTGAGGGAGCTGTGGGTGATACTCTCCATGCTCCACGTGCATGGATGCCTGGGTCTGTAGCTGAATGATTGAGCGCATATACCAGCTGTCATTGCATGCATTATCCTATGTAACAAACACATCTGCATGATCCTAACTTATCTCAGGTTGTTACTCTTCTCAACACATGAATGCATGCATTTATATCTTTCAGAGTAATGCAAAGAATGTGTTTGTTGTTGTTATAATTTTAACTTTCATGGTATCAGAGCTGATCCCAGCTTGACTTTTAATTCTCTCCACCGCCCTTCTTCCTCTTCATCATCCTCCAACTATGGGTAACAACACCTCTCCATCGCCAGCTTTTCTTAGTTACCCTTGAGAGCATATTTGCTAGGGTTAACTAAGAAAACTAACACCAAGTGGATTAACTGGAAGCTTGTAAATCAAAGGAGATGGGTACATGTATTTTGATGGTGGCAACATTGACAACCTAGGCAGAAGGGGGTGGAGAGGCTTTGTCGCCCATAGTTGGATGGAAAGAGGAAGAAGGGTTGTGAAGAAAGCAACAGTTAAGCTGAAATCAGCTTTAATACCATGCAAGCCAAAATGATAACAACTGTGCACACAACATTTGCATTACTCTGGTAGATATAGATACATGAATATGCATTCATGCGTTGAGGAGAGTAAGAAACAGAGAGAAGCTAGGATCTTGCGGGTGTGTTTGTTCCGAAGGAATAGTACATGCAATGAGATCCGGTATATGGGCACATACAGTTGACTACAAGCTCACGCAGCCATGCATGTGGGGCATGCAGAGAATACACTAACATGGTATTATAGTTTTGAGTGTTGACTTCTATAATAAATAGTTCATTAGGTCCAAGGTGAGGACCAAGGGAAAAAACAGAGGGCACTTGGTAAGTGCATACAAAGTGTGGAGAATGAGTGTCTGAAGCAGTTTGCTACAAACTTGGAATGTAGTCCACCGTGTATATTTTAAAAGGCCAAACAGATTAAAAAAGTAAGAATTAATTATATGCATAGGTTACATAATTACATGATATTGGCAAAGTAATTTTAAACATTCAGGACAGCTGAATGTGTGATCAGCGCAAGCTTGCATAACAAGGGAGTAATGGATACTGAATAACCACAAGGAATGACTTCTTCAAGATGCAAGTATGCACCAAGCAAGCTAGATTGAAAAAGAAAACAACACAAATGAAAGTTCAAAACTTACTTCCGATCATTTGTTTTGTCAGCTTCTGTGATTCTTGAAGCAGGCACATAATCTATCTGATAATCACCCAACATAAAGAATGATAAGGCAAAAACTGAATCAAATCCCATTTTGCAAAATAGTCCATGTATCACATCCAAAGTCATTGTATATTCTCAAATGCCTATGAGACATGCATGGTCTATGTGATGGAGCGGATAACTTTGATGCTAGGTATAATTTCTGGGTCGTCTAGCTTTGTGGGGATTGTCAAGATCATGCTTAATACACATGGAATGGAACCCACATCCTTTACTGATATTCATTCTAAGCTCCATTCTAGATCGAAAACAGCCATATCTTTGAACCAGAGGACTACTCCACTTGTCTGCAAGTTTCATTTCATGATTATCACTTGACAATTGGTATCTATGCAGTGGATATCACCAGCAGGTTGCAATTTGATTCAAGGCACATAATCCCACGTTGGCATGCCACAGCTACTGAACGAAACATTCTCTACTTTTTTGCCATTTTTGGGCCATGTATCTTCATACATGAGTTACAAGTATCGGCAATTGCTCAAAAGTTTTCTGGTAGAACTACACATATTTACCCTTAATTACTTTCCATGTTTACCTTGTAAATACAAATTAGAATGGAGGTGTATTGGGGGGTATGTGAGTTTTTTTTCTAGAAGGTACTCGAATTTTGAACCATTAGATCTAGATCCAAAGGATCTCACCCCCCAAACCATATATATTCCCCCTCCCTTACCCAAACCCTAGCCGTCGCTCACCCCTACCCCCACCTCCACGCCGTTGCCATCCCTGGCACCGGTGCCGCCCACCGGTGAGCCACCACTGCCGACCTCCTCCCCTGCTCCGGCGAGCTCCCCTCCGTGTCGCCCTCCTTCCTCTTCTCCAGTGGCCCCACCACCAGATCTGCCACTGTGCTCCCGCCACCCCCTAACCACTCGAGTGTGTCTCTCCCGTCTACCTCCACCGCCCACCACCCTCCTCCGACCTGTGCCTCCAGCGGCGCCACCACCGCCTTGCTGCCCCGCCACCCACCACTGATCCGCCCCCTACCCCCACCTCCCTCTATACCCTAGGCACCGATGAACCCAACCCTAACCCTAACCTCGCCGGAGCGCCGCCAGAATCTTGTCGCAGGTTCATTGGAGCCTCATGAAGCACAAATCACAACACAAATCAGATGGATCAAACTTCGAGTGCCCCCAAGGTGAGAAAACACTTGAGTACTCCTTATCAATTTCCAACCAGAACTCTACCCCCAAGGTGCGAAAGTACTCGACTACTCCTTAGCAATTTCCAGTCAGAACTCCATTTAGTCAATGCTGTTCCGTTTGCACACAATACAGGCATTATCTTTTTTTCCCTCTTGCAATTTTTTCTCGTGTTATTAAGAAAAACTCTTATGCCATTGTACACTTAAATATTCTACCCAAAGCTACAGCAAAGAAAATGTGTCATTCCTACTACACAACGCATTCATCCCATTACACACTTGAACTTGCTATCTTTACCCTACGGTAAAGTCAAAATAACCAGAAATGGCCGGTGCTATTTCGTTTGCACACAATACAGGCACTAGATAATCCTTTTTTTCCTCTCTTCTTGCATTTTGTTTCTTGCGCTATTATAAAACTCTTATGCCATTGTACTACAAAATGCGGTAATAACAATATACACTTAGAATCTGCTACCTTTTGACTTGCTCAAAATCAAAATAACCAGAAATGATCAAATGAAATTGGAAAACAGTGTAAAACACGAGAAATAAAATTACCTTGCGTCGGACTTGCCGAGGACATCGTCAGGGTACTGCCGTCTGTACTGCTGCCTCCACCGAAACCTAACAGAGATTAGAGCCAAACCACAGATAAACGAAGAATCACTAGACGTGGCAAATTAAAAGAGAGACGAATGGATCTGGATGTACGAGAATTCTTGGAAGGCGTAGACGACAGGGTGGATCTTGGGGATGACGACAGGGAGGCGCTCGAACAGCACCGACGCCACGATCTTCCCGTCGCCCCTTCCGCCGCAGCTGCGGCCGCCGAGGGCGAGGATGAACTCAAGCCTCACGGCCCCCGGAGCGACCAGAGGTGCCGGCTCGCCCTCGCCAGCGATCGCAGTAGCATGGTGTGGGAGTGGGGGCGTCCGGGGTTGGGGTTCGGGTCGCACCGCTAGGGAGGAAGTGGAAGAACCCTGCTTAAACCCGGTTCGTGGGCTCGTGGGCCTTCTGCACGGGCCGCATCGTCTCTCTCTACTTTATTTTCTTTTTCCTATTTTCTCTTCTTTTATTTTTATTTTTCCTATTTCCCACGGTTGAGGAGTTTTTTTCTTTGTCTTTAGCTTTACATCTAGCTAATCATCGAGTACTTGGTTTTTCTTTAAAAATATTTCAGATACTTTTGGGACTACTCAATGTACTTCAATATATATTGAGCTGCTGTAACATTTTTCATACTATAATCCAAAAAAGACTTTTTTTCCTACTATCTACTGTCTATGTAGTAGAGGATTCAGAAAAAAAGGAGGGCAGTGAGACAGCGGTGAGTACTTTGTGACGTGGATGACAAAGATTACGTGGCTGACAATGTAGGCTAAAGAAGGTGGAAGCAATAAGGCAGACAAAAGAGCGGAGTTGCTAATATCTATGACCGAAGGTAACAACTAATTGCACACACCACTATGTATAGGGCTGGATAACGAGCTGGCTCGGCTCGGCTCGGCTCGGCTCGGTCTGGCTCGGTAGATAACGAGCTGGCTCGAGCTGGCTCGTTATAACTAACGAGCTAAAAAGCCAGCTCGGCTCGGCTCGACAAAAAGCTCGAGTTAGCTCGTTTGGCTCGTGAGCCAGGGCAAAAAAATATCTCCATCATATATTCATCCATGGAAGTTTGGCTCGTTAGGCTCGTTTGGCTCGTTAGGCTCGTTTGGCTCGTTTGGGTACAATAGAGTACAAATTAATACATGCATGGCTCGTTTGGGTACAATAGAGTACAAATTTACACATTAACACATGCAATAGAGTACAAATTAGGTCCATGGAAGCAGCATATGCATATCTAAATTCCTGGAAGCATGGCTCGTTTGGCTCGTGAGCGGCTCGCGAGCTGGCTCGAGTTGGCTCGTTATAGCTAACGAGCTAAAATCTTGGCTCGGCTCGGCTCGTTATCCTAACGAGCCGAGCCGAGCCGAGCCGAGCCAGCCACGAGCCGAGCGAGCTAACGAGCTTCGAGTTTTTCGTCCAGCCCTAACTATGTACATACGCACGAATACGTCCTCTTAGTATAGACCTAAAATAGTGGAGACCAGAAATAAATCTATAGTCTCATAAAATTTCTACTAGTGCATGCTCGAGTAGGGATGCAATTGTGCCCATTTACCCGTATATCCGTGGGTAAATACCCTAATGGAGCTAGGTATGAGATATTTTCTTTACCCACAGGTATGGAAATGGGGGGAACACTCTACCTGTCGGGTAAACGGGCACGGGTATGGGTAAGATCCACCTGTACCCGCCCCGCCTGTTTACCCGCGATATAGATTGACAGGTGGCGCAGTCATAGCAATATTTCTAATTACCATTGATTGTTATAAACTTTTTCATATCTCTAATTGCTATTAATTGTTATAAACTTTTTTGATAGCTATTATGTTTCCTAGCAACAGTTGTTGCTTATATGCACCTGTCATTAGTTCAACTCTCAGATGGTGACTCTCACTTCGCGGGTAAACGGGTATGTCCACGGGCGACGGGTATGGGCGAGGTTTTTCACCCGTCATCCTTCGCGGGTATACTCGTGGGCGTAAATCGGGATCGCGGGTACGAGTATGGGCGAGCACTACCCGTACCCGCCACGCCCGATTGCCATCCCTACGCTCAAGTATACATAAAGGTGGAAACCAAAATTTAAATCTTGTGAGTGGAGTTATAGACCACAACTCAACCATCGAACCAAGAGGTGCCAATTGTTACACTAACAATGGCAAGATTTTATGCAAATGGAGTAGAGGCCAGAAAACAGGAAGAGAAAAGGATAATATGTCCCTATTCGAAACAAACTGATAGGTCAAAAAAGAATATAATAATTCAAAATGATTATATTTACAAAATTTTGAATAAGTTGTATATCTATCATGTAAATATCTCTTTTAACCTCGAAGGCCCTCTCACGCATGGATAATAAGTGGTGTGACAAAGCTAGTAGTTTATTGGCCAGAGAGGGCCATTTCAGTATATCTTAGAACTTAACTATCTAAGCGTAATCTCTACTACTTAAAAGAGGGAATTGGTGAGTGGTACATTCTTTCTCCTCCCACCTCTCCTCACCAAGCCTCGACACCGATGTGTGAAACGTGTCGCTCGTGCAATTCCTCTCTTGCACGTTTTTTGCTCCCGCTAACTCCACCTGCTTACCTGCGCACTTCTGTTCAGCTTCCTATTCTCTCAAATCAGTTTTGCTAACGAACTCCAACAATCTCACAATATTTTCTTATCTGATCACTCTCACTTCTCCTCAACATCTAATCTCAGTCTCGATCTCTCCTTTCTCACAATGGCAACAAGCATGCGGCGGTGGCAATAGGCAGGCTGAGGGGCGAGGGACATGAGGCGCATACACGACTGGCCAAAGGTGGTGGCCATGTGCGGCGCAAGCACAACATGCCAAGGGTTGGCACGACCGGTTGGGCGTGCGCGTGAAGCAAGTGTGGCAGGCCAAGGGTAGGCATAGTTGGCAAGCCTATGGTGAGATACGGCTCCTGCTCCCCTACCCCCTGTCTTTACCTCTCTATGTGGGCATGTGATGTTCGTGATTCAGTTGGGTAACTCAAGTTAGCTCTCAACAAGCTCGTTTTGAAAAATTAGGAGTTGTTAATTTCACTAACTCCTGCGATGGTTGTGCATTTGCTTTCAATTTGGATTAAAACGATACAAAAGCTAATGTGACATTAATTCATTTACCCATGGTGAGGGTATGATTTGATTTAGTGCGTGGGGCATGGCATGGGTGTAAGAGTTTGATGAAACACACTGTAGGTAAGCAAGTAGTAGGCATCTAGGCAGAGGGAGTAAGTATAATATGGAGACTCATGAAGTTTGATCCCAGTAAGCTAACATTACTTAATATTGAAAATGTTTGATGAAATATTATTGGTATATCTTTTGAGCCATGTTTCATGTTCATGGATTTGGTAGGGTACTAGGGTTCCGATTAATGGATTTCTAATTTAGATTGTGTGTTTTAGTTGAGCGTCATCACTATTACTAGGTTAGTGGATGTTAGATTCTTATATGTATACGTAATTAGGCAATTTTTTTTGATATAGTACTCCCTAAGCCCCAGCCAGGCAAGAAGTTGGCCGCCTGCCTTGGGACAAGAAGCTCGCCAGTAGGAGGTGAACGCAACGAAGATGGAGATGTAATTTCCCATCTTGCCCTTATTTTTCTTCTACGACAACACTTCAGCTCTCAATCACCTCCATGGGTGGACACTTGGCCATGGCCAGGGAGGGACGGTAGAGGCGATGTGTGCGAGCAGTCTGAAGGACGCTTGCGGCACCGAAGAGTTGCACAAGAAATTAAAAGGCCTTGAACACAAGATGGTGAAAGAAAAATGATGTCCATGTCTCAAAGATCAGCACATGCCATTAAGGCTTTCAACAACTAAATTTGTTCAATGATATAGGAATGAATGCTTTGCATGTCTGATTGCCACCATCAGTAAACGTGATGATACATTGACTGCCTATATTTTCATGATTGTACCATATCTATTCATGACTCATACCTTCCAATTAGCACAACAACAGATGCAACCTTTTGCCTATCTGCCAATTGGTTTACTATGTCTTTCACAAATTTGCTCTTAGTTATTTTTTATTTTGATTTCAGTTGTTGCTTTGCAAATTCATGCAAGTTTCCCAACAATGGTACATTGTGAACTATCCCTCCATATTTTTTGCTTTTAGTTCCAGTTTGTGGTGAGTGCAAACTGATGCCAGATTTTTAGACATGAGTGTCAAAAAAGTTGGATCAACAAAACCAAGTTGGAGCTCAAAATATTTTGCATTGCGTATGCAAACCTTCATGAATGACGAGGCATTGTTTTTGCACCTCTTAATACAAAATATATATCTCTTTTTTATCATAAGCATTGGGGATGATCGTCCATCATGATGCTTTAGTTTCACACAACTTGCAATTTAGAATAACATGTATCTGCTGTTTTTTTTTCTAAATACGTTGGTAACATAAAAAATTCTTCTATAAATTCACTCTACTTTATTCTATTTATTCAAAAGAAATTCAAGGTTTTCTTCGTTTTCATTACAACTTCTTGTGGGCGCCACACGTGTTGAGAATCCTATAACATCTTAGCATATTGGCAATTTGTACATGGTTTGCTTAGTTTGTTGGTAAAAGTAGATATAAGGTAAAATTATTTCTTCAGACTTGGTTAAGCTTGAATCTTAATGCGGAAATTAATATGAGTTTTCCAACTTGAAATTGTACATGTTAGGTGAAATATGACCGATTACTGGTACTTGGAGTGTTTGAGCAAAAGTGATTCATGTGCTTGCTCATTGTTGACGAAAAAATGTGATGGTGTTATTGCATAATTATTTGTTGTGTCATCTATAATCTAATTGATTCTTAAACGGTTGTTTTTTTATATCATACAATAATATTTGAAGCAGAGAAAACTCCTCATATGCCACTGATGTACGCCTTTGTGGTGTGCAATGTGCCATTGGATGATCACATTTAACTTTGTGCCACTACATGACTATGACCACTTTTGCCATACAAGAAAAATAATGTTAGTCAATGTTATATGAGGTGTGAAATTAACATTGTGTCCTATTAGATTCAATTAGAACAAATTAATGCATTGTTATATTAGGCTCCTATATATCTATTAACTTTGTAGTATGATATATATGAGGATATATGCATCTTCCTCATTGTTGTCTATTATTTTCATTTTTTGAGTGACGTGGATTCTAGTATTTTGAAAAGTTTTGTTTTCAAAATACTAGTCTATGTCTAAGTTTTGTTTTCCATTGCAACGCACGACACATGACTAGTGTAGTCAAAGCCTCAGGTAGCTAGGTGAGGCTATTATGTAAATTAAACCTTTTGTTTATGTTTTCTCTTCCATCTTTATTGAAATAATAGCAGAGCTTCTCTTATTTCCTCAAAAACTTCCGAGGCCCTACTTGATGCCTTAATAGTGTATTGCAAGAGATTTACTACATTTGAAAACTTCTATTGGTTTTAAAAGAATACTAAGGTATGTCTAGAAGAGGGGATTTGATTCAAGTCATTAGGATTTAGTTCAAAAAAATATTTAAAAATATGACTCATCCAAACACCTTCTAAGATTGAAAACATTCTTTAGTTTGAAAAATAGACGATGACATCCTTTCCAACCAAGATCTACCATCCTTTTTGAACAGAAGATTGGTGGCATGTCAATTGTTATATCATATCTGTTGTGGTAGTAACATAGTAATCATGTCACCTTTTTCTTGTGATAGGCATTATTTTACAAAAATACCAAGCATAGGTGAGAGCTAAAAAGAGCAAAGGAATAGATAGCCGCAACTCGTCGTGGAAGGAAGAGATGACACAAGTCTATGATCATGATGGTGGCAGCCTAATTAAGAACCGAAAGCCTGAAAAGAGAACACCAGACTTGTTGGTATTTCTTGCAAGGGATTGTCTATTCCTCAAGTGACTAAAAATTTACTAAATTTTAGTCACTTTTCTCAACCCATGGATGAATATCTAATCACTCTCGTCACGTCCTAATTCCTACAACATATGACCCACTCCTCACACAATGAAACAAAGAATTATTTTAACATAGCCAAAAATTAAGTTTGTTAAACCCCTACAAAATACAAAAACAAAAAAAATTAACCTAGATAAAAATAAAATAAACCTAGGTGAACCTTACAAATACAACAACAAACAAACACTAAACAATGCAGCAAAGTTGTATTAAAATTCACATTACTTAGTACTATGCAATTTTAGGTGACTGGAAGATAAAAAATCAGGCGATTGAGAATTAGCAAACCATTGTTGCAATGGGATTGGATGTCAATGATTTTGTGCGACACACAGGGGCGGCGCCATGAATCAGCATGACCATGGGATGATAGGAAGGCTAGCGATGGTGATGGTGTGACAATGCAAGGCATGTGTGATGATGGGAGTGACTTGCTTAGTGGAGAACGTTAATGACTGCACAATAATTGCGACTGTGATGATTATGGTGGAGTTTGGCATCCAATTTAAGTTAAACACCTAACTTCTGCTATTAGGAGAACCTTTGTACCTCCAACAAAACAACCATCCAACAAATCTCAAAACATTCCATGGTTAATCTCTCCAAGTCTTTACTTGATGTCCTAGAATCTGTATCGTGACCGCCAATAGATTTAAAAGGTTGTTTCATTGATGGCCAATGTGAGCCAAGTCAAAAATTTTGCATAGCCAAAACCTAGGCAAATCCAAAAGATTGGCAAAACAAATGTTGTTTGGATCATAACCAAGCCAAAATTTGGCGTTACCAAAATTTTAATGAGTGATTTTCTCACCCTCGGATTTCTTGCGTGTGACATTGGATTTTATTGGCGTTACCAGTTTTTCACAGACATTACCAAATTTTGGTAGCAAACCAAACAAAAGCCAATTTCCGTTGGCGTTAGCAATATTTGGTTTGGTTTGCAAAGGGCAAACCAAACAGCCCCTAAAACTATCTAGATTAGCTATATGAAAATTATATCATTATATTTTATCATTTAAATACTTTCATAGTATTATCATTTTATTATTATATAGTAATGTAAAGTAATAAAAAATAATGATCAAAATAACATCTCGAAGACTAAAAAGAGCTCAAAACGTCGAGTATAAAAAAGGAGCGAGTAGCATCATAGCATAGCATGACCACAGAAACCAAACCTAAGTGGCAAAATTGTAGAAACATCCCCACAAGTTTCTTTGCAAATTCACTAGCTTTTATGTGCAATAACTACCTCATAGAGTACAAAATACCTCTAACCCATTTAGTCCGAATTGAAATCCTCTAACTTTATGAAGCAACGTCAAAAAAGAACAGTGACTATGATTTTGAGAGATTCTTATCGTCAAATATAAAATAGATAGCTTAGATCAGATGCTACAGCTAAGATGTTGCAGTACCCGAGCTACATCACCTTTACTATATTTGCTGTCGGTCTCGGCCTCGTTTGATCCGATGGCCAGAAAGCAAAATTCAAAAGTGTAGCACCGACTTCCCTCCAGCTGGCCAGCCCTCACCACCCTCTTCCTTCCTTTTCCTCTTCCCCTCGCGACGGCGGCGGCGCGGCGGCGAGCCTGCCAATCTACTTCCTCCCGGCTTGCCCGCGCCTCCTCCCCTCTGCTGGACTGGCGTGGCCTGGAGACCATCCGCACCTGGATTGATTTCTCTTGTTGGTGACGAACCCTAACTTGTTTTTGATTGTTCTAAGAGTTTTGTTCTGGTTTGCTGTGAGCGATCTAATCCAAATCTTTCTTTCTGGGGTGGATGCTCCAATCCATCCGTTTTATTGCGGGTTTGTTTGCAGTGGTGGAGAACTCGTAGCAGTTTATTTTCGATTTTTTTTGGGGGGGGGGGGGGGGAGCTGTGTGTTCAACTGATCCCCAATTCCCCAAGTTATGTCGGCCCCTGACGCCGCGGCGCCCGATGTGGCGCGGGAGGCGGCTGTCGACGCAGACCAGCGTGTCGAGGGCGCGGCGGTGGAGAACTTGGCGGCGCCCACGGTGGCGCCGGAGGCATCTGCCGACGCGGATCAGCGTATCAAGGATGCAACTTTATTTGGCTGCAATGGAAAGTGACGTGAATAATAATCGGGTGTCCCTAATGGATGTGTGACGCATGCAAATTGGTGTGCCGATGTTCCTTTGAATCTTGGAGCAAAACCAAGTAGCCAGTTCAAAACTAGCAACCCTGAGTATGGCCCTGTTCTTTTTGGCTTTTGGTTTTTGGCTTCTCTCAGCTGTCACTATTTATCAGACTCTGCAGCCAAAAGAACGGGTGAAGTGAAAGGATGACTAAAAGAAAGAATCCTACCACCATTGCGTCAATACACAAGCATAGCTCTGGTTTGCATTGAATCCTGTCGCAGACTCGCAGTTTCTCATGGCTATTTGTTGGTTACTTCTTTTGGGTCCTTCTCACTTTCTACATGGTTTGCATTGAAATATTCACCTAACCCTGTATTTCAGCAGAATTTCTAGGGTTTTTAGATTTATCATGTCACTCCGTCCTTGCACCCTACATTCTTTTTGCATGCCAAACCAAAATGTTATAGATGATGTTGTATATTGTTTGTGGTTTTGCTATCAGCTTGTCACCGAGTTGAGCATGCTCGAATGGCACAAAGTTTCTAGTTTTCATATTGCCTCCAAATGAGCCAGGATACAGTTGTTTTCGCAGCCTTTTTTAACATATCTTTTCCTTTTTATTTGAACGAAGAAATGTGTAAAATATAATTAGTCTTCTCATCAAACTTAGAAATTACCTGAAATGCATATTTAGTTCATTTTGCGATATGGAAATAAAGTATCCATACAGCTACAGAAAACAGAACAAGCATGAGAATACCTTCCCTGTTTCACGTTCTCAAATTCAATTTAGTTATTTTTATTCCACTATTCAGTGATTAGATTTTTTTTATCTATGTTGGAACTTTAACATTCCTGATCTCACTGTTAAGTGGGTAATTTCTTCTTGCATTATTTACATAACATCTACTACCTAGTCCCTCCGGTCACAAAGTCTCTTGGGACATTGACACAGTCTACAGATTGCAACTTTGACCACCGATTTTTATTGTAATATATAATAAAGCTGTAGCATTATGATGTATTTTTCGAGACAAATCTATTTATGTCATTTCCAGACGGCCAATCTAAATTTTCAGTATGATGCTGTGGGTCAAAATTCAAAAGATTTGACTACATGTTTATCACATTTTTTGTTATTGGTGGGAGCAGTTGCAATATTTAACCTTGTTTTAATAATTTTAAGGTTTCAAAAATTTATGGTGAATCCATCTGGACTAGAGTGCTCGTTCACTTCCAATTATATGAATACAACTGCATCTCGTAAACACATTGACATCATATTTTGCAGATTACAGTATCAATGTAGCTAGATAGTTTGACATAATTTTTTTTTATAATTGTAAACTAGACATGTTAATCTTACAGATTTGCAAAATCTATGAAGTCTATGCATTGGTATATCAATTTGTTGAATTCAGCTTCTGTTTTTGGCTTTGGTTCCGAACATATTTTGTAAAATGTATTTCATTATAGGGATACAGAGGGAAATGTCGATGTTACTCCTGAGGAAATGAGAAGCATCATCTAAGTTATAGCTCACACAGGAAAGTTCTGGTATTTTACTGAATCTACTGTTTCCTAGGTTTCAATTCCTTGATGAATTTACATACTCTTATTTAAAGGTTCTTTGAATGTTGCAAGCAACTTCATCTTTCTGTTCAAGTTTGCAACATACAAGGTTCTAAAAATCGGTAACCGGTACTTGACCGGTCACCTAACCTAGTAGTGATTATACGGCATAATCGACCTATTATGCAACATAACCATCTTGATTATACAGATAACCGGCTAATAGGTGAAGGCACCCGTTACTTGTATACAGCCGTGTATACGGCCTAGTAGATCCATTTTTAGAACATTGGCAACATATAATTCAGTTCTCTTCCTCATCAAAATAGATGATGCATAGTATCACATGTGTTTTGCCTTTGAGTAAAATATGCTGCAATAGGCTGATCTAGCATTTGAAAATGAGTAATCATTCCAGTGCTAGTTCTACTAGTTCTAAGTGAATCAAGGTTAGGTTGATTTAGTTGTTAACTTCTATTTTCAAGAGATGGGTGTTGGTCAAGAGCATTTGGACAAAATAAGTAGAGTGGGATTTACTTTTACTGCATTTGGGCAAAATAAGTACAGAGGGATTTACTTTTACTCTTGAAATTAACTTCTGCTTTGCAGGCATGACTGGAGTTTTCTCAAGAGATTGCTGTCTCTCCAATTGAAGCAGGTATGGGGAGTTATGCCAACAAAAGAGTTTCATGTTGGTTGTAGATTATTGTATTGGGTATGTTTTATCAGAGTATAGTAGCTTTGCCTTTTAAGCTGATTATCTCATTTGACATATCTAGGTCTTTGCTGAATTTTCTGTGGCTCAAATGGTGAGCCATGAGGATGGGCAGCAACATAATTCTTTGTCTGGAGAGACATAATGATGGTACTATTATGAATCTTCATTCTGTCTTACGTCTTGAACATTTTTTGTTGCAGTATTAAAGTTCCAGCAAATTTTATCTTTACTATACTATTTATATGTATTTCTGGACCTCTTTTAATCTAAAATGATCCTAGACACTTTTTTGTGTAGTTTGTGCATCATTATGGTTTGCAATCAGCCATTGATCCCTTTTTGTGTAGTATGAACATCGCCATACCTTATCTTGGCCGTTAAGAACTTGAAATGCACACTTTTATGACATCGAAGGTCAGGCACTCATTGCTAATCTGGTGCTGGATGCTTTATGCTTGTTGGATCCAAGAACATGGTTGGAAAATTTTAGTTGTGTTATTTAAATTGTTTTTTTGGCGTTTTACAATTCTCTTATATGACTTGCTACAACTTATATTTTGGAGATGGTGCACAGTTAAAATGAGAGCAGCATTTGGTGGATTTGGAATTGTTGGTTTTCCACTTTGTAAGAGAGTTCAAATGTGTGCTTGTTCAACTCGACACTTAGGCTCAGTTTGCGGTCACTGTGCTGTGTTGAGCTTATTTTCAAAGTTGCTGTGGAAGTAGTTGTGAAAAATATAGCAGTTGTTTGACAAATCAGATTACAGTTAGATAAATTATGTTTTCCAATGGTTGTTCCTCTCACATTTCCACTCTGGAACAGAATAATATCTCTGTTTGCAACTTCATTTTTAAAGGAAAAAGCCCGTATAACAACCTGAACTTTGCCTGAAAGTCCGTCTAATACCCCGAACTATGAAACCGAACATTTGACCCCCAAACTTTGTAATCCTGTTTAAATAGCACTCTGATCCAATTTCGTATAGTGGTATTGTCCACGTGGTGTGATGAGCAGACAATTTTGCCATATAGGATGACACGCTGACCAAGTTTAGGTGAATGACATGCGGGACTTATAGGGGTTTCTATCCTAGTGAGCTCCCATGCGCTTCCATGGTCGCCGCCCCTTGATGCTCCCTCCCTCATCATTTCAATTGAAGGAGAAGCTCTTGTGGGCTCCACCTGTCATTCACTTAAACTTGGCCAAACCGCTGACTCATCGCCCCACGAGGGCTATACCACCTTGCGAAACTAGGTCAGGGTGTTATTTAAACCGGATTGCAAAGTTCAGAGGGTCAAATGCCTAGTTTTATAATTCGGAGTGTTGGACGGAATTTCGAGCAAAGTTCAGTATGTTATATCGACTTCTTCCTTTTTTAAAAAGCAGCTGGTCAAATACCAAAATATCTGAATCAGATGCAATGCCAAAGAGAGCCAAAGTGGATCTCCCCTTCAGCTCATACAAGGCCTTGCACATTTACTGGTTTAATACAGATAACAAGAGGTGATGCCTGAGGTACTTTTGTGGAGCATATACAAATCTGTGATCGTTTGTTTGCAATTTTTTGCAGCCCTTGTGAGGTTTGAAGATGGTCCTCCATTTACACTGCAAAGGCTTTGTGAGGTGATCACTTTTCCTTTTCAGTCTGCTGCTAAAATTTTTCTTTGTGATCCCATGTCGGTGATGCTGTTATTCACAAAAGGAGGTTATGTTGTTTTTCATTTCTATTTTGCACTTGTGTTTCTTCTCAGGAGAGTCTTACATTGGTTTTCCATTGACAGATTTTGTTGGATCCAAAAAGAACATATACAAAATTGTCAAAGCTTGCTTTGGCCTTGAGAAGGTTTGTTAACTGAGCTGTTACAATCATGTAGACAGTATCAGTGGTATCTTTTTCTTTGCTATGTTACTCTGCTGTAGTGTATGAGTTTTAACTTGTTGATCTGGAGCCCAAGTGTTTCCACTTCTTGGACTACCTCTTGAAATACCGGCTAATAGATTGCGATTCGTTTTCAAACTAACTCAAATAGATCTTTGTGGAGACAGATTTGAATATTTTGCTGCTCTTTTTCTCTTATCATGCTCGCATGCAAAAGAGAACTATTGGACTATGTGTGGGTGCATAAAATATAAATTTTAAAGTTGGACTTGCCATCTCCCTCAGGTTTTCCATTTATTTTCCCTCTAAAACTACTGAGAATCTAAATAACTGCAATTACACTGCATCTTTTATTTAATTAAATTGTTGTCACTGGATTCAGTGTGTTCATTTTAGTTACATATCATACTCACTCCCAATTTTTTTTCATTATTTCACCTATTGAAATTACTTAGAAGTTGCGCACATTGTTTAATTTTCTTGTTACATTTTGCATGTGCTTGTCTACTGCTTTGCCTGAATGTGTGCCCACTCTATCATTATATCCTGATGGAAGTTGTTAGCCATCTGTATGAGGTTATTGTTATCTTTCTACCCATTTATGCATGTGAATATAGATTTTCTAGTACTAGATGCTCATATCATGTAGAAGTGGATCATCAAACTATTGTGTACGACTACGATAGGCGCAACATACTGAGAAATACATGTATCTTTTTTAAAAAAATATTGGTTGAGATTTGACTTCTTAAACAATATTGAGTTGGGCCTAATAATATCACATAGCTCACTGAATTTAGACTCAGGAATCCAATTCTGTTATAAGCAAGGCAGATCGAATGATGTTTCACCTGCCTTAGTGCACATGTACTTGAGTAAATCTGTTGCCAATCTATTTTTTCTTTATCACTTTATGTTCATATGCTGGAATTTGCACCTGCTTTCGTGCGGATTATTATTGAGTGCTTGAGAACTCTGTATTACCAATTGTATGCTCTCGTATTTGCAGAACCTCCTAGTCACATCTACAATGACTAAATGCATTGAACCATACCCGGCTGCTCATGGGCCAATTTCAGGAGGAACAGCAATCACAGAAACACACAGGTGCTGTTGATGTAGAACCTGAAAGGCTGCCGGAGCATCCTGCAGCAGTGCCAAATGGAACAGAGCATGTAGGAGGTGATTGTGATGAAGAGAAGGCTGACGCAGAAGCTGTGGTGTCCGGTAGACGAGATGTCGAGATGCAGGTGGACAAGCCTGATCAGATTTCGAATGTTTAACTCTGATGCTAACTCAGGTGGTGCAGTTACTAGTGAAGCAGTTAATGTCCGTGAAAAATCATCGGATCCACAAAGTTAAGCTTGCAACAAAGGCTAGAAGTCCTAATGCAGTTCTCTTTAACAATCCATCCATCGCTTACTGTAACGCCCACGTTTCCAGGGGCGCGTACGAACACGGCATTCCGCAACTATTCACGCATGAACAGTTATGGAACGTCGCGCAAGAGTATACCATCGCATGCTTACAACAAAAGTCCAGCATATATTTGACATAAGGATTAACATCCAGGTTTTGACAGCGGGGCGTGCAAGCCCAAAGTATAATTACATTATAAAAGACTTCCAGGAACTGCTTCGAGCGCGGCTAGGACCTAAAGCTACGGATCCTCGTCGAAGAAGAGGCCCTCAGGGACGTCCTCGACGGGGAGACCTTCACCTTCATCTTGATCCTCTAAAGAGATGATTAAGCAAGCCGTGAGCCAATCAACCGGCTCAGCAAATCCCAAAGGGATCCTAACTTACTACATGCACGGAATATCAAAGGAAGGGAGTATACTTGGTTTATTACATTTGGTGGATGCAGTTTTATTTGCAAACATTTTAATAAGACGGCCCAAAAACTACTCAAGATCTCAGGGGTTTTCAACAAAAGTTCGTTAACCAACCTAACCAAGTTAGAGCATTTACAAAACTACTTAAGCTTTGCTGCTGGAATCACCCAAGTGACACAGCTCCAATAACCGGGAGCACGGCGTATTCGAATACCATTTATTTGACTCTGCAGAGTTTGCTCAGCTTTACCCACACGATCCCTTAACTCCCGCTAAAGAGTTAAGAAAGCCAGGTCGTTTCACTGCTCAATTCTTTATATAGGCTCTACCCGGTAGAATTCACTCGGGTCTGGCTCACACACACACACACACAAGAGAAGATGGTGTCCGCTTCGAGTGAACTCTACCGTTGTTAGGCACCCGCAGCGCGGCTTACCTAATCTCACTGCCTAACCTCCTCCTCCGCCACACCTGTAGAGTTTCAATCGAATTGAGCAGCTATTAGACCAGTGTTGACAAGTCAACTCCTGTGGTTGAGCGATCACTGTGACATTTGCTCAGCGTAAGGGTTTCAGTCCTTATATTTTCACATGGTCCGCAACCTCACCAGGCCCGCGGCCCAACCTAGGGTAAACGGTGGGCGAAAACCGTCTCGCGGCGCACCACAATCCGCCTTACCCTAACCTCAATCCTAGGGTAAGAGATGGGCGAAAATCGTCTCGCGGCGCACCACAATCCCCCTTACCCTACCTCGTGCCCGCAGGCACTCTCCGCTCTAGGGCACGGTGTCCCATACCACCCTACCCTGATCCGTCAGTAGTGGTTGGATCTCTAAGGCGAGCTTCACCCTGTTCTGTGATCACTAGATTCAGTCGCAGTATATCTCTTTGCAGCTCTGGTGGGTATTCTGTTGTGCTAACTTTGATTAGGCGAGCCTTTCGGCTAAGGGCATCGGCCACTACATTTGCTTTGCCCGGGTGATACTGGAGCTCAATGTCATAATCTTTTATCAACTCTAACCATCTTCGCTGTCTCATATTCAATTCTGGCTGGGTGAACAAATACTTCAAGCTCTTATGATCTGAGAATATCTCACACCGATTCCCTAGCAGGTAGTGCCGCCAAATTTTGAGTGCATGCACCACAGCTGCTAGCTCTAGATCGTGTGTGGGGTAATTCTCTTCATGTGGCTTCAATTATCTTGACGCATAGGCAACAACTTTTCCGTCTTGCATAAGCACACAACCCAAACCTTGCTTTGAGGCATCGCAGTAAATCTGAAACTCCTTCTCTGGATTGGGTAAAATCAAGACTGGCGTGGTAGTCAACTTGGTCTTCAACATCTGAAAAATCTCTTCACAAGCATCTGTCCAGATGAAGGGCTTGTCCTTTTTCAATAGTTGAGTGAGTGGACGAGATATCTTCGAGAACCCTTCTATGAATCGGCGATAATAACCTGCCAATCCTAGGAAGCTTCTCACTTCTGTCACTGTCTTAGGCTGTTTCCATTCCATAACTGCTAAAATCTTTTCTGGGTCGACTTTAACTCCATCTTCAGATATGATGTGACCTAAGAAAGCAACTTCTTTTAACCAGAAACTGCACTTGTCAAACTTTGCATACAATTGATGTTCTCTCAGCCTTGTCAATACCATATGCAAATGCTGTTTGTGCTCTTCTTCATCCTTGGAGTATATTAGAATATCATCAATGAAAACAATCACAAATCGATCCAATTGGTCCATATGCACCAGATTCATAAGATTCATGAAATAAGCTGGCGCATTGGTCAAACCAAAGGGTACGACCGTGAACTCAAACAATCCATATCTGGTAATGAAGGCTGTCTTCTCTCGATCTTGCTCTCGGATCTTAAGCTGATGATAACCCGAGCGCAAGTCGATCTTGGAGAACACTTTGGCTCCTTTAAGTTGATCATGTTAGAGATATATGTATAGTTTGTTATTCCCCATTGTTATGAGGGGTTCTTTGCATATTTACCACCTGTACTTTGTGTATATATACCGGCCCATTGGCCTCATATGAATACAAGCGCTATTCATAACATGGTATCTGAGCCAAAACTAGGGTTTTGGCTTACCTAGGGTTCCGTGCGCCCGTGTGCCGCCTCCGCCGTCGTCGCCGACTCCCGGCCTCCTCCGCTGCCATCACCGCCCGCTCGGTCTTCACGGCCTCCTCCACCGCCGCCTGTCGGCTTCCTCCGTTGCCGCCGTCGCGCTGCCCGCGTCGCAGTCGCTCCTCCGCCCGACGTCGCCGGTTGCTCCCTCCGCGCCGGCCGCTCCCTCGCGCCGCCGGCCCTCCGCGCCGGCCGCTCCGACGCCGCTCTCTCCGCGCCGGCCGCTCCTCCGCTCCGGGCCGCTGCCGCCGCCTCCCGCGCCGAGCCGCCGCCTCCCGCGCCGAGACGCCGAATCTCGCGCCGAGCCGCTGCTCGGCCTCCACCCGACGCCGCCGGCCCTCCGCGCCGGCCGCTTCCCCGCGCCGCCGACCGCTCCGCCCCGCCGGCCGCTCCGTGCTGTCCGCGCCGCCAGCGGCCACCGCCGCCGCCTCCTGCCTTGGGCGTGTGCCTTGGCGTATGTTCTAACGGGCCGAAGGCCCGTTAAGTTTAGGGTTTAGTAAAAAAAAAGCAAAAAAAAGGCAAAAAAAACGTTGTTCTAACCGCCGCGCCGTCCAGCGCCGCCTGTTAGACTTCGTTGCCTTGGTCGCCGCGCCGTCCAGCGCCGCCTACCAATGGGCACCGTTTCTCTCCCTCGCTGCCCGGTGATCTTTGATGGTGTTAATTACACCGATTTCGTGTCTCACATGCGCATTCACATGCGTGGTCTCCGTCTCTGGGGTGTCCTCTCTGGCGATGTCACCTGCCCGCCTTGCCCTATTCCTCCGACGGAGCCTACGCCTGTTGCATTGCCTCCGACAGCCGATAAGGCTGCTGCTGATGATGACGCTGATGATAAAGCTGCCTCTGCCTACCAGGAGGCTCTGGATTCCTACACGGATCGTCTGACCGTCTACACTCAGTGGTACGATGACGACGCTCGGGCTGCTGCTGTCTTCATCGCCAGTGTCCAGCCTCAGTTTTCTTCTGAGGTTGTGGGACTCCCTTCGGCTTTCCAGATGTGGACTCATCTTCGTCAGCGCTACGAGCCCTCTGGTGATGCCCTGTACCTGTCCGTGGTCCGCCAGGAGCACTCTCTTCAGCAGGGTGATGCTACTGTTGACGCCTTTTACGCTCAGAGTTCTGCTGTCTGGCGTCAGTTGGACTCACTTCGCACTACTGGCTGTCGTACCTGTCTGTGCTGCCTGGAGGTACGTGCTGATCTGCAGTTTCAGCGGGTTTACGAGTTCCTTACTCGCCTTCGTCCTGAGTTCGAGCAAAGGCGTGCCCAGCTCTTTGCATGCCACCCTCGTGTCACTCTCCTGGAGGCTCTTACCGAGATACGCGCAGAGGAGACTCGTTTGAGTGGTGCTGGTCTGATGCCACTCCCCTCTGTGCTCGCCGCTCGTCCGCCTGCTACACTGCCTCCTCCAGCGGCTACCACAGGTGGTGGTGGCCGTCCTCAGTCTGGAGGTGGCCGTCCTCACTGTTCCTACTGCGACAAGGATGGCCACACTGAGTCCCAGTGCTACAAGAAGAAGCGGCATCTTTCACGCCGTTCTTCTACTGGCACTAGTGCTTCTACGACGACGTCTGCCTCGACTTCTGCAGCAGCTTCTCTCACCGAGCAGGAGATAGCCAGACTTCGACGCCTACTTGCCGCTTCAGGTTCTCCCTCGACAGGTTCTGCAGGTTCTGCTACTGACTCTTCAGGCACTGAGAGACCACCTCCTACACAGTCAGGTACCTCCCCGTGGATTCTTGATTCTGGAGCATCTTTTCACATGACTCCTGATTCTTCCACTCTGTCTTCTATTACACCTCTTGATTCTCCTGTCAGTGTTCTTACTGCTGATGGTACATCTCTTCCTGTCTCTGGTCGAGGATCTCTTAGCAACTCATCTTTTCATGTTCCTTCTGTTGCTCATGTTCCTCGCCTTACCTTGCAGCTTCTTTCTGCTGGGCAGATTACTGACCTTGGTTATCGAGTTATTCTCGACTCTGACTCTTGTTGTGTTCAGGACTGCCACACGGGAGCTCTGGTTGGTTCTGGCCCTCGGCGCCGTGACTCACAGCGTCTCTGGGAGCTTGACTGGCTTCATCTTCCTTCCGCTGCCACCACCGCCGCCAGTCTCTCCGCTTCTGCCACTTCATCTACCGGCTCTTTCCAGCAGTGGCATCACCGTCTTGGTCATCTGTGTGGATCTCGCCTGTCGTCCTTAGTTCGTCGTGGTCTTCTGGGGTCTGTCTCAGGAGACGTGTCTTTAGATTGTTAGGGCTGTAAGTTAGGTAAACAGATTCAGCTTCCTTATCCTCATAGTGAGACTGTGTCTCAGCGTCCTTTTGATCTTGTTCATTCAGATGTTTGGGGTCCGGCTCCCTTCGTTTTGAAAGGGGGTCATCGTTATTATATTATTTTTATAGATGATTTCTCTCGCCACACTTGGATATATTTCATGTCTTCTCGTAGTGAGGCCTTGCCTATCTATAAACAATTTGCCACTATGATACACACACAGTTCTCCACTCCTATTCGTGTCTTTCGTGCTGATTCTGCTGGCGAGTACCTCTCTCGTCACCTGCGCAGCTTCCTTGCTGAGCAGGGCACTCTCGCTCAGTTTTCTTGTCCTGGTGCTCATGCTCAGAATGGTGTCGCTGAGCGCAAGCATCGTCACCTCCTTGAGACGGCTCGTGCTCTGATGATCGCCGCCTCTATTCCACCTCACTTTTGGGCCGAGGCTGTTTCCACTGCCACCTATCTCGTCAACATTCAGCCCTCTTCTGCTCTTAAGGGTGCGATCCCTGTTGAGCGTCTCTGTGGTCTTCTTCCTGACTACTCTGCCCTTCATCTGTTTGGCTGCGTTTGCTATGTTCTCCTCGCCCCTCGAGAACGTACCAAACTGACCGCTCAGTCTGTTGAGTGTGTCTTTCTGGGGTACAGTGCCGAGCACAAGGGCTATCGGTGCTGGGATCCTGTTGGTCGTCGGATACGGGTTTCTCGGGATGTGACTTTCGACGAGTCTCGTCCATTCTACCCACATCCTGCCTCTCCTTCGGCTTCCTCTGTGGAGTCTCTGTCTTTCTTGACCTTTCCAGATACTCCTATATCTGTTTTGCCCTCGTCCACCTGTCCTACTGAGTCTCCACATATTCCCCCTGTGGCCTCTCCGCCGTTGTCGCCGCCTGTGTCGTCTCCTACGACTCCCCAGGCTCCTCCCACTATAGTCTACACTCGTCGACCTCGTATTGAGGATCTTCCAGATGAGTCATCTTCTTCTGATGTTCCATCTTCTTCTGATGCTCCATCTTCCCCTGATGGGTCATCTTCTCCTCGCTACGCTTTCCGCGATCGCCAGTCGATTCGGCCTCCTGCCCGTTTTGCCTTTGCTGGCGCACCTACTCGTGAGCCTGTCTCCTACCGGGATGCTGTTACTCACCCTGAGTGGCAGCTTGCCATGGCCGAGGAGATTGCTGCCCTCGAGCGTACTGGTACTTGGGATCTTGTTCCTTTTCCATCCCATTCTCATCCCATCACATGCAAGTGGGTCTATAAGATTAAGACTCGCTCTGATGGCTCTCTTGAGCGCTATAAGGCGCGTCTTGTTGCTCGTGGTTTCCAGCAGCAGCATGGTGTTGACTACGACGAGACTTTTGCTCCTGTGGCCCACATGACCACTATTCGCACTCTTCTTTCGGTGGCGTCTGTTCGCCACTGGTCTGTTTCTCAGCTTGATGTCAAGAATGCCTTTCTTAATGGCGAGTTACGTGAGGATGTCTACATGCATCCGCCACCTGGGTATTCTGTTCCTGAGGGCATGGTCTGTCGCCTTCGTCGCTCTCTCTATGGCCTTAAGCAAGCCCCCCGTGCTTGGTTTGAGCGCTTCTCCTCTGTGGTTACTGGTGCTGGATTTTCAGCTAGTGATCATGATCCTGCGCTCTTTGTCCACACTTCGTCTCGTGGTCGGACTCTTCTTCTCCTGTATGTTGATGATATGATCATTACGGGAGATGATTCTGAGTACATTGCCTTTGTTAAGGCTCGTCTTAGTGAGCAGTTCCTTATGTCGGATCTTGGTCCTCTTCGTTATTTCCTTGGGATTGAGGTTACTTCCACTCCAGATGGTTTCTTTATGTCCCAAGAGAAATATATTCAGGATCTTCTTGATCGCGCCTCTCTCACTGATCAGCGTACTGTTGAGACTCCCATGGAGCTCAATGTTCACCTCCGACTCTCTGATGGCGAGCTTCTTTCTGATTCGACTCGCTATCGTCATCTTGTTGGGAGTCTTGTCTACCTTGCTGTTACTCGTCCAGATATCACTTATCCAGTTCATATTCTGAGTCAGTTTGTTTCAGCTCCCACTCAGGTTCACTACAGCCACCTTCTTCGAGTTCTGCGATACCTTCGTGGGACTATCTCTCGCCGTCTCTTCTTTCCACGTTCCAGCTCGTTACAGCTTCAGGCCTATTCGGATGCTACTTGGGCCAGCGATCCCTCTGATCGCCGGTCTATCTCTGCTTACTGTGTTTTTCTTGGTGGTTCTCTTATTGCCTGGAAGACGAAGAAACAGACTGCAGTATCCCGTTCGAGTGCAGAGGCTGAGTTGCGAGCTATGGCTCTCTTGACAGCAGAGATTACTTGGCTACGGTGGTTACTTGAGGATTTTGGTGTTTCTGTCACTACACCGATCCCTCTCTTGTCAGACAGTACAGGTGCTATCAGTATTGCTCGTGATCCTGTGAAGCATGAGCTCACCAAGCACATTGGAGTTGATGCTTCTTTCATGAGGACTTGTGTGCATGATCAGGTGATTACTCTTCAGTATGTGCCTTCAGAGCTTCAGATAGCGGATTTCTTCACGAAGGCCCAGACTCGAGCACAGCACAGCTTCTTCCTCTCCAAACTCAGTGTTGTTGATCCACCATGAGTTTGAGGGGGGGTGTTAGAGATATATGTATAGTTTGTTATTCCCCATTGTTATGAGGGGTTCTTTGCATATTTACCACCTGTACTTTGTGTATATATACCGGCCCATTGGCCTCATATGAATACAAGCGCTATTCATAACAGATCAAACAGATCATCAATTCTTGGGAGGGGATACTTGTTCTTGATTGTGACAGCATTCAAACCTCTGTAATCCACGCACATTCTCAGTTTGCCATTCTTCTTTTTCACAAACAATACTGGGGCTGACCACGGTGAAATACTTGGTCGAATGAATTCTTTCTCTTGTAGTTCATCTAAATGCTTTTTCAGTTCTTTCAACTCGCTAGCTGACATTCTGTACTGGTGCTTGGCAATTGGCTTGGTACCAGGTACCAATTCTATTGCAAGTTCTACTTGCCTGTCAGGGGGTCTTCCTGGTAATTCTTCTGGGAATACATCAGGGTACTCTTGTACTATTGACACTTGGTCGGGTGTGGCTGCTAGCATGTTAATCATACGTCTCTTGGCATCTTTCAGCACTTTTCGATCTGTCTCTACTACCACTCTTTGTCCTTCAGTATTGACTAGGGATACTGTTTTGGCTTCACAGTCTACCTTGCCTTTGTTTTTGGCTAGCCAATTCATGCCCAAGATAGCATCTATCCTGACATATCTAGCTGCAGTAGATCCGCTTTAAAGTCTACCCCTTGGATTTTTATGCTAAGTCCCGCACACCCTCTGTGGGACTCCATCCTAACCCCAGGGGTTTCCACCACATAAGGTCTTGGCAATGCAACAGAAGGTAATTGATTTCTTGCGGCAAAACTCTTTGAAATAAATGAATGCGTTGCGCCAGAATAAAATAAAATCAATGCAGGTATGGAATTGATTGGAAACATACCTGCAATGATGTCACTTGCTCCTGCGGCGTCTTCTGCAGACACATGATTTACCCTTGCATAAAAGGTGGATCTGGTGCGGCCTCTTCCTCTGCCTGCCGAAGTGAAGTTAGCTGTGCCTGCTGGAGATTGGGGTCCTGCTGCTTTGATCTGCAGATAGCCTCCCTTGGGAGTGCTAGGGCTTGACTGTGTCTTGTTTTCTTGCTGCTGCTGATTCTGGACTTGCAGTCTTGCAGCATCTGATGGCAAGTTCCTTCTGGGACATTGATCTCTGTAGTGCCCAATTTCTCCACAATGGAAGCAAGCATTGGATCTCTTTGGACAGCTACTAGCAAGATGCTTTCCACCACAGGTGGGGCATTTGAGAGCTAGTGGTAGAGGGGAAGCGTAATGCTGGCTCTGGCCGGATTGGTTCTTCGGCATCATCACATACTGTCGTGAGGATGGGGATCGATATGAGGAAGATCCCGATGTCTTGGCTCGTTGTACATTGTGTGAAGATGACTGCGATTTATGTGCTGCCTTGCGCTTTCTGTAGTCTTCCATCTCAGCTCTAGCCTCTTCTGAATTGATCAGGCTATTTACCATATCATTCAAGTCTTTGAACTTCAAAGCTGAAATATGAAACCTCAAGGACTGCTGCAACCCTGCACGAAACTTGCTCATCTTCTTGTCTTCATTGTCAACATCCTCGGGGGCGAATCTGGAGAGGTGGTTAAACTGGTGCAAATACTCCATTACAGTACGACCACCTTGTTTAAGCGCCAAAAATTCCCGGCGCTTTGCTTCCATAATGCCATCGGGGATGTGCGCCTTACGGAAGGCCTTGGAAAAATCTTCCCAACTAATCTCTCTGTTTTGGAGTGTGCGCTGATAGTTGATCCACCAAGTCGCTACTGCACCCTGTAACTGGTGGGATGCATATAACACCTTCTCTTTATCGTCACACTGCACAGTCTGGAGTTTTCTCTCTACATCTGCCAGCCAATCTTCAGCAACCATAGGATCAGCGGTTGTGGAGAAAGTGGGTGGACGTGTTTTTAGGAAGTCATTCCATCGGGTGGAAATTGGAGCACCATCCCGAGGAACATTGCCTCCACCCTGTACTCCTGGAGATCCAACACTCGTAATATATTCTGCTCTCCTTGATATCAATTCTGTTCTAACATTGCAATAACATTGGCAAGTGTGTTCTGGTCGGTGGCAGGTGCACCCTGCCTGCTGGTCTGACCCATCTGCTCTGCCGGATCCATCTGTTGATTGGGAACTTGAGGTTAGCTTTGCAGCGGCTTTGACAACCAAGAATAGATAAGTAAGACATCGAATTACAAGGTAAGTATAGGGCGAATAAGGTAAGAACAAGAGCGAAAAGGGACAGGAGAAACTTTGAACACAGGAAGAACATACTGATAATTAGGCAAACAACATAAAAGATTAATGAACATAAATTTACATTAAGCAAGCGGTACACAGACCACTTTAGGGTTCGTTAATACACTTGCATTACATCCAAAAGTACTGCTAATACAAAAGGTCGGGCTAAACTAGCGATCAGCGTCTACTCCTCCCTGTCCCCCGGTGCTGGGAGGGCAAGCGGGGCTGCGGGGCGGAACTGAGCACGGTACTGCGCCGCAGTCATCCTGCGCCTGCGCCTGGACTGCACCGTAGAACAAGAAGACTGGACGCTGGGCGACTCTCCGCAGTCCGAGGCCTCGCCTGCCTCAAGGGCCTCGTAGCGGAGGAGGGACTCCCGGAGGTGCTGAACCTGCTCGCGAGCGTCCCAAAGATGCCTTTGAAGAGCCCTGGACTCTGCAACTGCTCGATCGTAGCGCTCCACCTGCTCTGCCATGAGGACGGCGATGACCTCCAGGCGGGCATCGTCACCCTCTCCAAACCGAGGAACTGCCAACCCATCCCGAAGCTGCTTCGGGATCAGGTCAAAGGGTGAGCCGGTGAACTCCTGGTCATAGTAGTCCCTCAGGTAAAGCGCAGCCTTCTGAGCCGCGTCCTGGACTGCGTCATCTCTGCTGATCCGTCTGGCGATGAACCTGCGCTCCAGGTCGGGGCGGACAGGTAGGGGTGTAAGGGTCACCCATGCCTTCCACTCGTAGAGCTGCTCTCCACGGGTGCAACTCACAGCGCGGAACACCGGGCTACAGTGCTCCCTCGATCCGAGGTACCTCCTCATCTCCCACAGCTTCCAGGGCCATCCATCCATACGGTCGGGGCGGGAGAAGACGTTGTGCACCATCTGCCGGAAACAAAATTTTGAAATTAGACAAGTAAAGCAGTAAACATTTTGCATAAAGTAAAACTTAAGCAAGAGTAAACTAAGATAGAGAAGGTAGCACAAGAGAGGAAAAAGACAGCAATAATACTTATATTTTTCGTAAACCCTTTTTACAGCTTAAATTAAGTTTTGCGATAAAATCGCTTCCTAGACTGCCTTAGGTCTCAACCTACGGTCAAAGAGCCTGCTCTGATACCACTTCTTGTAACGCCCCCGTTTCCAGGGGCGCGTACGGACACGGCATTCCGCAACTATTCACGCATGAACTGTTATGGAACGTCGCGCAAGAGTATACCATCGCATGCTTACAACAAAAGTCCAGCATATATTTGACATAAGGATTAACATCCAGGTTTTGACAGCGGGGCGTGCAAGCCCAAAGTATAATTACATTACAAAAGACTTCCAGGAACTGCTTCGAGCGCGGCTAGGACCTAAAGCCACGGATCCTCGTCGAAGAAGAGGCCCTCAGGGACGTCCTCGACGGGGAGACCTTCACCTTCATCTTGATCCTCTAAAGAGATGATTAAGCAAGCCGTGAGCCAATCAACCGGCTCAGCAAATCCCAAAGGGATCCTAACTTACTACATGCACGGAATATCAAAGGAAGGGAGTATACTTGGTTTATTACATTTGGTGGATGCAGTTTTATTTGCAAACATTTTAATAAGACGGCCCAAAAACTACTTCTCAAGATCTCAGGGGTTTTCAACAAAAGTTCGTTAACCAACCTAACCAAGTTAGAGCATTTACAAAACTACTTAAGCTTTGCTGCTGGAATCACCCAAGTGACACAGCTCCAATAACCGGGAGCACGGCGTATTCGAATACCATTTATTTGACTCTGCAGAGTTTGCTCAGCTTTACCCACACGATCCCTTAACTCCCGCTAAAGAGTTAAGAAAGCCAGGTCGTTTCACTGCTCAATTCTTTATATAGGCTCTACCCGGTAGAATTCACTCGGGTCTGGCTCACACACACACACACACAAGAGAAGATGGTGTCCGCTTCGAGTGAACTCTACCGTTGTTAGGCACCCGCAGCGCGGCTTACCTAATCTCACTGCCTAACCTCCTCCTCCGCCACACCTGTAGAGTTTCAATCGAATTGAGCAACTACTAGACCAGTGTTGACAAGTCAACTCCTGTGGTTGAGCGATCACTGTGACATTTGCTCAGCGTAAGGGTTTCAGTCCTTATATTTTCACATGGTCCGCAACCTCACCAGGCCCGCGACCCAACCTAGGGTAAACGGTGGGCGAAAACCGTCTCGCGGCGCACCACAATCCGCCTTACCCTAACCTCAATCCTAGGGTAAGAGATGGGCGAAAACCGTCTCGCGGCGCACCACAATCCACCTTACCCTACCTCGTGCCCGCAGGCACTCTCCGTTCTAGGGCACGGTGTCCCATACCACCCTACCCTAGAGTCGGGTTTGCAAATCCTATTGGCCCGCAGCCACAACCTTATTAGTGTAAGACTTTGCATGATAATAATAACTTACATTTACCTAGATTAACAGATAATTATTTCTAGGGTTACAAAGGCATGGCTACAAATTTAACAGGGCATTTGACAGTGGTAGGATTATCTACATAACAAGTCATTCTAAACATTTTATTTTATTTCAAACTAACATTTCACAATTAGCATAACGCAAATAATATATTAACATAAATAAACATCATGGGTTGCAATTTGATCAAAGGATTTGGGACTTGCTGTCAATCCGAATGATTTCCGCTAGCTAGAACGAAGAACCTCCTGGCTCCTAGGGCTGCAACTGAACTTCCGGAGACTCCGACACTAGCGCAAACATATAAAACAAATTAAATCCAGCTTGAGACTAATCAAGCGAGGAAAAATAAACTATTTAAAAAGGAATAAAATGCATAAATCCTTCAAATAAAATTTTAGGAATTTATCTGGAATGATTTTGGTGGAATGGGGGTCACAGCTGGGTCCAGAATATTATTTGGAGCAAAGTGGTGAAATTTGGGGATTTTTGGGATTTTCTGCGATTTTCTAGGATTTATTTGGATTTTCTGGGTTTTAGAAATTGATAAATCATCTGGAAAATCAGTGAACAGTAAAAGGCCGGCCAATGGCCACAGTGCGGCCCGGCCGGGGAGATGGCCCTTGCGGCCCACAGACGCGCGCGCGCGGGAACCGAGCGGGCCGAGGGAGGCGGCCCAGCTACGCGCGCGCCCGAGCGGGACGGATGGCCGCCGCGTGGACGGCGCGAGCGGCGGGGATGCGGGGCGGACCGAAGGCTCGGATGACGCGGGCGGAGATCGGACGGTGGCGATGCCGGGACGCGGGCGAAACGGTTTGGAGGATCGAGCGGGCGAGGTTAGAAGGTGGAGGTGGGATCGGTCGGCGGAGAAGAGGCCACGTCGTCGTCGTCTTCCTCCAGCCGCGCGCAAGCGACAGAGGGGCGGGAGAGGCGGAGCCACCGTGCTCCGGCGACGGCGATGGCCCCCGACGGCCGGGAAGGGCTCCATCGGGTGCTTCTTGACATGCGGAACCCATTTTGGGCACTGGGGAGGCGAGAGGAACAGCGGAGAGGACGGGAGGTAGAAGGAGAAGATTCGGGCATTCGGTGGCGAGGGAGGTCGTCAGCGGCAAGGGAGTTCAATCGGCCTCGGTTACACGGGAAGGGGGTCACGGGGCTCACAATGGCGGTGGCGGCGGGAGCTGGGGAGCCTCGGAGAAGCCTAGCCATGGGGAGGGTGCGGCGGCCGGAAGGGAGTCTCGACGCCGGCGTTCCACGGGGCTTCACCTGTCCAGAGGAGGGCGGCAAAGGGGTTAGGGGAGAGTGAAGATGCTCCAGGCGAAAGCAATTGAGGAATGGGCGAGGGGAGGGGGAGATTGGCTCCCGGGGGTGACCCGCGTAGGGGAGACCGGCGGTGGCGCTTGGGGCGACGGGAGCTCAATCAGCAGCTCGAGGAGGAGCTTGGGAGTGGTGGGAAGGGAAAGGGGGTGCTGGGGACGCTCGGGAAGCAAAGGAGAGGGAGGGAGCCGGAAGGGGGTATTTATACCCGAGCGGGGGGGGGGGAGAATCCTTCGGGGAGAAGGCAGCGGCTCGGGCTCCGGGGCGACAGGGAGACAGGGGAGCGGGTCAGCGCGTCCTCCGCACAGTGGAAGGGGGCGGGGTGACGCACGGCCCTGTAGCGGCTTGATGGCTAGGCGACGGGAACATGCGAGCTGCGGCCGTGGGCGAGGGCGCGTCCGCGCGCGAGAGAGAGAAGGCGGCGACTGCCAGGTGGGGCCAGAGCTGAGGCGGGCGACGTGGCGCGAGAGCGTCCACTCCTTCGGACCCGGGGGCTGTCGGGACGGCGCGACGCGGGGACAAGCGCGATCGCGGGCGCCGGGGCGGGGCGGCGCAGCGCACGCGCGGGGAGAAAACGGGGCACGGGCACGGCGCCGGGGAAAGAGGGGGAACGGGGAGCGGCGCCGGTGTGAGGGGGAGGCAGACGGGGAGACGGCGCCAACGGACTGGCGTGGGTGCGAGGCGCGCGAGAGAGGAGAAGGCGGAATGGGAGGCAGGGCATCAACGCGCGGGGAAAACGGAACGGCCGAAAAAGGAAAGCGCATTCCAGCGAAACCTTCCCGAAAAGGAAAGTTTTCAAAATTCACTCAAAAATGCAGCAAAAATAAAGGAAATTTTTGGTTTGAAATTTTGGGGACTTTTCACTTACTGCCTCTCTTGATTCACAAGTATAATCAATATGGTTAGCTGAGTGTGGTTTCAAGTTGTAGTGGGCCATGGATAAACATGGAGATGTTGATTATGACTGAAAACAAATTGAATTCTCCGAGGAAACATGTTCTCAAAATACCTATAATAAATTTTGGTTAGGTGTAACCTGGAAGTCAGTGTGCTTGTCCACTGCACACTTCCAGTTGCCAAAAATTATGATGTATCCAAGATATGTCAAATGGATACTTGGCTGCCCTTTTTGCAACTTGCACTTTAGTGAACTTATGTTGTGGTTGATGGTTGGGTACGGATCTGAAGATCGGGGATAGGGCACTCACCTCATCTAACCGTCAGTAGGACTCTTCCTTGATAAGTTAAAGAGGCTTTGAGGTTTACTTGAAGAATTTTTGTTTATTCATTGCTTGATTATGAATGGTATGTGTCTTCTCTTTATATAGCCCCTAACAATATGGGAACTAGCATAATCTAATCTAACTAATCAACTAAAGATAATATTATATACATACTATCTAAATATAAAGATATGTATCTAATTATTTTTAATACGAAGATATGCATCTAACTATTCCTAATACGAAGATATGCATCTAACTATTCCTAATACGAAGATATGTATCGAACTATTCCTAATTTGGTCGCCACAGTACTCATGGCACTGTTCATGTGCTACAGTACATGCTAGCTACAGTGTATGTGTTGTCCTGTTCACATGCTACAGTACACGCCTCGTCGGATCTTAAACCATAATATTATACCCCTCGCGGCGAGATAGCTTGTCCTCGAGCTATCAGGTGGTGACTATGGTTGAAGTCTTTTGTAACCCCATGTCGAGAGTCACGTGGCTTAGGTGCACAGTCGTGTGGAAGAGGGAGTGCAACACTCCGATGGACAGCAGTAAGGACTACGGTCCCTTGTTATGACTTACAGTTGCAGGCGCCGAAAGCATGGACAAGCTGCGTAGGGCAGCAATAATGCTCTTCTTACTGGTGCGGGAAAGAATGCAACGCTGTTGCGGTCTGGACACCCGCCACACCCCACATCTACGAAGGCACGGCATCGGCTGGCCACGTGGAGAGGATCACTGCTGGACAGTGGCAACCTTCCTTCTCGACGAATGCACCTAATGTACAGCCAAGGATAGCGAAGCTTAGAGAGTTGTCGTTGGTGAAGATGGTAGCAGGACCAATGATGATGATGGCGATGAGGATGGTGATGACAGTGACGCCATTGCAGTGGCAGGAGTCGCCTCTTGTTGCTCCTCTATCTTGGACATGGTCATAACTGGTAGCAATGATGACTCAGAAACCGCAGCAACATGCTGCGCCTTTTCCTTCATCCTAGCCATGAACTCTTCCATCCAGGCCATCAAGTTGGTGCAGATCTCAGCGGAGGATAACTCAGCATCAGAAGCCACGGTAGTTGGCTCAGTGGACACTTGATGTGTGGGTGAAAACAACGCGATGGTGGTGGCGAAACGAAGGTTGACGTGTTTAACAAAATTTGGCTATGTCTGCACCCCGAGTGTATACTCCAGCTGCCGGTACCACAAGGCGGCATTCCCGTCAGGTGGTGCGATGCCAACCACTCCTTCTCTTCCTCCATTATCCGCTGCTCCTGAAAGAATTGCTCAAAGTGATTCAACCAAGGCTATGGATCTTCCTTGTTATCGAAGGTCAAAAGCCCTAGGTAATGGAATCGTGAAGCTCAAACCTTCATGGGATTGAAACTCCTGTTGCTTGCCATTGATGGCGGAGCATTAGTTAGTTCTGATACCAAATGTTGTGGTCGGTAATTAGGTACGGGTCTAAAGACCGGGGATAGAGCACCTGCCCTTATCTAACGGCCAGCAAGGCTCTTCCCTGATGAGGTAGAGATGCTCTGAGGCTTATTTGGAGAACCTTTGTTTATTCATTATTTGATTATGAATGGTATGTCTCCTCTTTTTATAGAGATGAGGTTAGCCCCTAACAATATGGAAACCAACACATTCTAATATAACCAATCAATTAAAGATGATATCATATCTATACTATCTAAATATAAAGATATGTATATAATTATTCCTAATATGAAGATATACATCTAACTATTATCTAATACTAATATATGCATCTAACCATTCCTAGTCCGGTCGCTACAGTACTCATGGAACTGTTCATGTGCTACAGTACATGCCTGCTATAGAACACACGCTATACTATTTATATGCTATAGTGCATGCCTCTTCGGATCCTAGGCCATAACAACTAATGTTGTTATGCATCATAAGAAAGTCAACATTCTCAACGTTTTCCCTTTCTACTTCATTTTTACTAAGCAATTTTAGTAATGAACTATGTGTTGGTGCTATAAAGTCCGGTCTGAATCATTGGTGATCATTGTCGCTCTCCTTTGTGTTCAGCATCAAAAATCTAGTCATTACCTACCAGATGCCTGCACTGTACCTAAAAAACTACGTGGTTCTCTGTTGACGTGCTGCTAGCTTAATGTTGGTGCTAAAATTGCCTTAAATTTTTAGAGTAAATAATCTGTCTTTACTGGGGAGATCAGTAAGTCATTGTTTGCATTGTTCTGTCCTATAAGGGGTGAATTCCGAACTGTCAGACCCAGATTTTTCAATCTGGAATCTACTGTGTTTCACTGCACTAATCCCTGGATCAGTAGTTAGTGCACACAGGTACATTGCTGGATCATGTCATACATCGCATAATATTACAGCATTTGAAATACACCACATCGGGTGAATGTTTACAAAAGGCCCGCTTTGGCCAAGTGTCTTCATTACATAAATGCAGCAGAAATAGTAGCAAAGTAAACCCAAAATCCACAGGCAAGCGACTAGTAGGGTAATGTGTACAGTATATGTCACCGGAGAACTGGTAACATATGTGCACACAAAGCCAAGAGTCCACTTGTCTATGTCTAACCATCGTGGCCTACGCCTTAGTTATCGCCGTTGCTTCCACCAACGTTGGTAGGGGCCTCCTCATAGGCGTAATGTCCTTGAGTTTCTGTTTCTGTTTTGATATTGCGAATATGAGCACAAACCACCGTGCTCGCGAGCCAACACACAGAATGCAATATTTAACATGTATGGCTTGTCAAGGATGGCTCGGGCTTATTTTATTTTGCGAAGAGTGCTTTTGAATACAATTACTTAAAAATTCCTTAAGACCTAGCAATTTTAAACTCAAGACTTATATTGGTAAAGTAAGTTGATCTTATAATTGACACAGATTCCATCCACCATTACATGGCATCTGTATCATATACATATTTCTGCGTTATAGCCGCTTAACTTACCGCTGGGACGACACCCAGGACAATTCCAAACCAGGACCATCAGCAGTCCTACACATTTCCATTATCACCCGACAAGATTTTTGAAATAGAACTATATCTAGTTAAGTTCCCTTGTCCGCCCTTGACCGTGGGCACGGCTATTCGAATAGTTTTGACTCTGCAGAGTTTCGTACACTTTACCCACAAGAGACAATCAACTCGCTGCCCCACATGATTCCATAGACATGTAGTTGAGTAGACCCTCACAGTGACAGTTCATTTTATCTAGCCTCGATTATCATCTCACCTTATGGGCTGCTCCCACTTGCGGTGGGTCCCATCTGTGCACGGGATGTTTCTCACGGCTACTAGCGTTATTCGGGCTCCACTCCCCTCAACGCTAGTACGACTGGGAAACCTCACCCTCCACTCGGTGTCCCTTTAGGCCTTCTCTTGCCCTAGCATAGCCACTTCTATCCACTACCGGTGAGATGAACCTGGGGTGTCGATAAAACTACTTAGCCAAGATGCACTTTGCAAAACTTGTGGTTGTACTGTTGTACACGGGTTGACATGACAAGATTCAGTCCTTAAAGTTACCTGGATGCTTCTACCACATTTCACATTTTGTGCATCCACTACACCACATACCAGCCCCCAAACCATCCATCTAGGTATTTAAGCATTTTTAGGATTTTTCAGAGATAGAAAATATTGTGTCCACTTACTACAGTCATTCCATCCATGACTGTCCCCAAAATATATCATACTTTGCAAGTGTTGTTTTTGGGGCAGCTATGTACCCCCGTTTTATCTAGCAATACTAAGTAGCGCAATATTTATTTGGACTTATTGATAAAAGCTATGATAATATATACTTTACTAAGGCGACAAGGTGCACATGTCCAAGCATTTCAACGGATCATTATTAGCAAGCATTATATTAGGTATATAACTACCATTTATGCAAATGAACATATTTTACCACATAAAATAACAGCATGCATGTTGATAATTTAAAAGGAATTAACTTTGCAAAATCATAGGTTCAAAATGATCAAAGTGTTAACTCGCCTGGTTCACGGGGATCTTGATCTTGGTCTTCTGAAGCTTCTAAGCTGGCTGCCTCAACCTCCTCTTCTTGAGCCCCGTATGCTATTTAATCGTGCGAAATACCCAAATAAAAGAAAAGCAACCAATCACTCAAAATATCACCAGAAATTCACATAAACTCCAAAAATCATGGTTCGGGTTTCATTGGATAGATCTTGAATTTAGACAAATTTAAAAATTTGTTTCACTTAATTTGGAGTTAAAATGAATAAGTTATGCCCATTTGAAAATCTCAGTTATGTGAAATGCCAGAAAATGAAAAATTCTGACACGTGGGTCCCACTGAAGTTTTTAATTCATTTTCTTTTTATTTTATTTCTTTAAGTACTGTGTCTCTGACATGTGGGGCCCACTGGCAGTGAGACTCTTCCGTTTGGCCTCTGACATGTGGGACCCTGGGGGGCTCGGGGCCCACATGTCAGCGGGTAGCATTGACATGCGGGGCCCGGATGTCAGCCGGCCCACGGGCCACAGTGGCTGACGAGCGGGGCCCAGCTGTCAGCGCGGAAAATAAAAGAAAGGCTCAACCTCAGCGCTGCGGAGCCGGGGGGGAAGAGACCGCGCTGCTAGCCAGGGGAGCGCTCGGGCTTATCTCACACATATAGGGGTGGTTTTACCTTTTAAGGTGGGTCTGGGGAGAGGCCGAACAGAGGTAGAAGAAGGCGGTGGCGCCGGCAGCGAGGGACGGTCGGAGGGGTCCGGGGAAGTGGCAAAACGCGACGCCGGGGTTGCGGTGATGCTAGTGGTGGTGGCGACGGAGGCTGAGGTGCGCCGGAGGTAGGCCGGCAGCGTGCGGTGGCGGTTGCTCGGGGAGGTGCTCGGTGACGGCGAACCACAGGCGACGGGGAGCTCGGGCGAGGGTCGGGAGAGCTTCGCGACGCTCCGGAGGTGGTTTAGGCGAAAGGAATTGGGCTCTGGTGCAGTGGAACGGTGGGGAGCTGGGTCGCCGGAGTTGGGAGAGAATGGCTCGCCGGCGGTGGAGAGGGGTTTACAGCACGATTACCTGGAGGGGGGAGAGAGCTGAGAGCGCGGGGAGGACGATGGGAGCTTCGTGGGTTCTTATAGAGGGGCGGAGAGAGCTGGCAACGGCGCTCCCGCTCGAGTGGTCGTGTCGGGGCAGGCGACGGGGCAGCAGCGGGATTCCTGGCGCGCGTGGTGCTCCCGGGCAGCCTTTTGCAGAGGACGCGTCAGGCAGCGGGCGCCGCTCCTGGGCGCATGCGTGCCACGGGGAAGAAAGGGGCTGCCCCCGCGCAGAGAGAAGGAGACGGGGGAGGAAGGAGACGCCTCTGACAAGGCGGGTCCACCGGTCAGCGGGAGAGGGGAGGGAAAAGCGCGATGGCGCGGATGAAGCCGCGTGGCGAGGGAGGCTGATCGGGCGGCGGGCGCGGTTAAGTGGGGCGGATGGGCCAGATGGGCCGGGGCGCGGGGAAGGGGGCATCGCGGCCGCCCACTTGGCGAGCAGGGGAAGGGGAGAGGCGGGATCGGCCGGGCGACGTGGGCTGATCTTAGCCGTCCAAGTGGCGGCCAGAGGAGTGGGTTGGGGTTTTAGTTTTCCTGATTTTGATTTTAGCTTTTTAGAAATTGCCAGAAAATCCCAATAAGCTCAGAAAAATATGAAAATACATCCAAAAATTTCAGAAAAATTCACAGAAGCTCCTGATGACATTTTGGACTTAGTAAAAATATTTCCAACTAATGTTGGTATTTAATTTACTTGCTTCCATTGTTATTCATGCCATTATTTTCAGAAATGATATTTTATGTTCCAAGTCAAATTTCTTTCTTATTTCTATGGATCATCTTTTCAGATTCTTATTTTAATTTTACATTTTCTATTATTTAAAATATGTTTGTTTTCCTCCAGCTTTTGGAACCTTCCTCAAAATTCTCAAGAAAAATCCCATAAGTCCAAATTCAAATAAAACACATTTGCAAAAGAAATTCAAAAACTTCATATTTCCAGATTTTAAATTTCCAGGATGTTACACGAACCTAAAGAATTTGTCTTCACAACACCTATCGGTGCTTTTCTCTTCATATAAGCTTGTGTAAATTGGTATACTCGATTGAACTTATGATGCGACTCTAATGTTCCTGTTGTTATCATATGGTGATACAAACTCTTAGCTTTGTGTTGGTTTTGGATTGGTTCATTGGTTGGGTGTTGGGTGACAAATGTTGCAAATCACTCCAGATTACTAGCGTTATTACTTGGGGGAGGGTGGACAAGGACATGGTGACAACCTCTACTTATTATCCCCCCATTTTCTGAATTTCTTTCTGTGGACACATTAACATAAAAGGTTGCACTTTCAGCGCAAATTTAATACCACATATATATGCACCCGCATTCACTAACGTGGCTGTCCCATGTGGTTGGAGACTTATGTGCTTTCCTCCCATCACGTTTTTTTGCAAAAACAACCTTCACTCTATCTTCTCTATCATCTCTCCCACCCCTTTCCTTCTCCTTCTCCAGTTCTCCCCATCCCGACCTCCGGCTGTCGTTGCGGCGTTAGCCCATCCTCCGCCACTGCGAGCCGTGCCGTCGGTCGAGCCTGTTGCCATCCGAGAGCCACGTTATCAGTCCGAGCCCACACCGCCGTCCTCCACGAGCCAAACGCAACCAGAGGCGGTCGAGGCCAAAGGTGGGAGGTGGATTGAGGCTAGTTGGATCCAGAGGGCACCATCTCCATCAACACCAGAGGGGAAGACCCCATTCGGATCTAAGCAGTGGTGGAAGATGAGGATGGGGAGGGGCGATGTTGGCGGCACAACAGGAAGGGGAGGTGGCGGTGTTGGTGGAGCAGGAAGGGGATCCGGCCTCATTGGCTGCTGGGACGCTGGATCCACCCACACCAAAGCCAAATCTGACAGGGAGGACTCTAGTTCCAATGGTTGGCCGTGGGGGCGACGAGGGATTCGACGATTGTTATGCAATCGCGCCTTCTCTGGTGAGGGAGGAGAGGGGAAGGAAGAGAAATGGGGGGGGGGGGGCTTTTGCGAAATGGACGAGTTAGAGGAACAAATCTTGGAGCACTTTAACTGTGTAGATAGTACATGCAGTTGTATGTACATGTGAAAAAACCACATCCTACTTTCAGTCCTAATCATGGCTATTGCATGTATATAGTTTCTACTAAAGTTTACGAAAAAATAGTTTTGCTAATTATATTTATTTTAGGTGATGCCTACTGAATGAAAAATGGCTTTTGCATCATTACTATTCTATTGTGGTGTCTTTGTCGTTGGTTGACCAATTATGTTGATGATAATCTCCTGTTTTCTAAGTTGACTCCGATTTCTCCTTAAGAAAAGGTTGACTCCAATTTCTTGCCAAATATGGTGGAATTTTGGTATGCCCCTTACCCCTATAAGTACAAAGAGAAATGAGCCTCTATTGCTTGATGGCTTTGGACTATTGTTTAACTAAATTTAATATGCTCAAGTATTCTACTTGTTTTTATTCCTTATTTCCAAAATGTTAAAATTTCTCTGTCAAAGCCTTTTGTTTGGATGGGTTGGGATTGGTTGGGAATTTATGTAGTCATATGGGGATTTCTTCTCGAGTCAGGATTGAGTCACTCATTGCATGGTTGCACCTAATGCTCTAGGCGTAGTTCAGATGATATACCACACAATTACATTCCCATAATCGGCCACATTATGAAATTCAAACTACTTTCTTCTTGCATAGTTATGTTATATATCACCCTAAAAATTATGTTATATATCATTTACACTTATTATTTATCATGTTGATTTTCTCTTAGCCGTGATAATCTATTGTACTCCCTCTAAAATAAGGTACTATATACTATAGCTTTCACAAAAAAAGTATCTTTATAAATATTTTAGGCGGTATTGAAAATGGTGCGAGTAGAATTGTGTCCGAAACCACTTTCATAATATTATAAGTTTTTATTATGTTTTAAAAATATGTAATAGAAATTGATAGTTAAAATTGTGTTTTGAAGACCGCGTCCATGTCTAACATGACACTTGTGTTTGGAGCGGGTAGTTCAAATCACAAGAAACATTAGAACAAACTTAGATGCGTGTTTGATACCTATTGTATTGGTTAGTCTAGCAATATTGAATAAACCGAACAAAATACATGTAGGGTAAGTTTTGAAGCATTCTCTCTCTCGTCCTGTTCTTTACATGGAAAACTGAAACAAATAATTTATCCTCTAATTCTTGTTCGGCCAAACCAAAAAATCCTACAAACAAGTGAAGATTACTCAAGTTTATTGCGCCACAATCAAGGTTATTAAGGCAGCAAGGTGAGGCAACACATTACACACATTCTAAGGCGCTAAGGTAGTAAATAAAATAAGCATTTTAGCAGCACATATGTACCTTGTTGCTGCCAATTCTTAAGCCCATGTAGCACCCATCCATCCTTTCCAATTACTCTTCTCCCATGTAACATCCATCCCCCTTGGCCCCTTACAAATTTCAACATATAGATTGTTATAAATATAATAGATACAAATTGTATTCCAATTAATTGAGTAAATACAGATTGAGTGACATAGCTTATTGACAATCTCTCCTCTCCTCTCTTCCAAGCAACAAGCTACATGAATAATGAGCAACATAAGTTCACAATAACAATTAAGTGAATTCAAGAATTAAATATGAGCAACATAACAAATTAACAAACACGATATAAGTGACATCAGTTCACCAAATAACATAGGTGATAAGTTGGTGTTAATGGTGTTTTGCAATTTAAAAGGATCAACAAAATTTTACTGAGTATTCTAACATGCAACGTAATGCTCAAAGCTAAATATTCACGAAGAACGATTTTTATTATGCACGTTTCTCCTCTCTTCTTTTCTTCCTACTCCCTGTGTAGCCGAAACACCATACCACCTATTTCCTTCCCTCTCTTTCTTATCTCTTCCCTCTCTCTCTTACTTTCCCCCACTCTCTTTTCTCTCTCTCTTTTTCTTGCTCTGGCTAGGCTAAGGCATTCCCTAGGACATTCACTTCTCTTCTTTATCCTCTCCCCTATCTCTTCTTCTTCTCTCTCTATGGCTTGCTTTCCCCAATTCTTTTCTTCCCTGGTTCCTCCTCTGGCCGATTGCCTCCATGGCTGGTTCTTGGCTCCTAGCCTCCCTGCGTTGCCTCATCTCCCTCTAAGAAAAATGGGTTTCCCCTTACTGCTACTGGGCGATGGGCAACGGGGATGGGCTAGAGAGGACGCCAAGCCAAGACGGGAGTAGCGAGCTGGAGGCACCGCCAAGACTAGCGACGGAGATGAACTCGAAGGCCGTCTTAAGCATCAAATATGTCGAGTTTCAATGAGTGGAAACATCTAGAGAGGATTGCTTCTTGGATGTTAGATATTCTTGTGCAACGATCTCTTTGCATCTTTGCTTGCGGGATTGTGACGATCAGACGTACTTGACACTTTCGTGAATGTTTTCAACAATGGGCTCGACAAGTTTCAAACTATCTTTGACAATGAGATTTATGACATGTGCTACACAATGGACGTGAAGCATCTTTCCTCCTATGGGTAGAGCCTTCTTCTCCACCAGATTGCCCTTCAACATATTAACCATCGCATCATTGGCTAAATCATTATCGAGCGTGATTCCAATACTTTATCTTCAATACACCAATCCTGCATGCAGGTGAGAATAGTATTGAATATCTCCGCTCCAGTATGTGGTGTCTTCACAATAAAAAACTTGATTACCGTTCTTGCAATTTTCACTTGGTGTTGATGAAATGGCAAATAACGCACATGTACCCTAATGTTTGATTACTGGTCCACATGTCAGCAATCAATGAGAACTTACAATCCGTGTTCTTGAAGATCTTCTGAAGTGCCAATTTTTGCTCTTGAAAATCTCTCATGCAATCATTTCTAGCTGTTGTTCGAGAAATCACCTTAAATAATGGATTAGACTTGCCACAACCTTCTAAACCCATTGTATTCCAAAAAGGTGAATGGAATCTCATGCAAGAAAATCATTCTCATAAGCTCATGCCATGAAACTTCTGGTTCAAAGCTGCAATCTCTTAAGTGAACATCATCTGTAAATCGAATTGTGGAATTCAGCCTCTCCACAACCTTGAGAGCACTAGTCTATTTCTTGCATTTGTAAATGCTTCAACAGTGAACTTGTTCCCACTCCACGCTTGGCACTAATCTCATGCTCACAATGTTTGCATTTTTCTTATGCAACTTCTTCATTGACAAGTATTGGCATATACTCCTTCCAAGCATCTAATCTGAAACTTTTCGTTCTCGCTTCAATAGTTGAACCAACACCAACAATCTCGACTTGGTCACCATCATCGTCATCATTGTCGCCATCAATGTCATACATTTCATCATCATGAGTGAATCCTGTCAACAATAACAACATATATGAATTTTAGCTTTACATTCAATAGATAGATCAACACCAACAATTTGTATACATCGTAGTAGTAAATGACAGCACAAACAAAGTAAATTTTCAGAAATAATAGAACCTATAGTTTGAATAAAGCAGCAAAATTGAGAAGGGTATCACAATAGTTATGGAAGTGCACCAGGACATGTTATTTATGCTTGTATCGCATAGGAATTCATAAATGAAATTTAGTACCACCATACAGTAGTAGCAACAGAGACCCCAATAACATCAATCAGTTTTCCCTTTGGCAAACTGAGGAACACAAGAACTACCTCTCCTTTGTAAAGAAGGAAATATTAGAATATATCCAAAAATTGGAGGGAGTATACAACTACATTAATATGTTTGCACCTCTGTTGTGAGCTATCTAGGCATAGAGTTTACAAACAGAACCATTTGCTGCACCACTTCAGAATAGCACGCAAGATTACAATAATTGCATGATGAAAGAAAATATCTAGGACAACTCAAACCAGTGCACAAGCACAACATAACTCAGATTTGTTGTGAGCAATTCAAGCATAGTGTTTCCTCTAAAGCATCTGCACCTCTTTTTGAACTACCCCTACATTTTGAATTGATGTGAATTTAGTTAGAGACATGATATTTAGATCACACATTTCATCTTTCCCCTGCGCCCCAATCTAGTCCTGGGGGCAGTTATTGCCTTGTTGCCAAGTACTACTACTAATGACATTCACTCTTGAAATGTCGTAATACTGTGGCATTTGTATCATCCATCCTTGCATTATGTGGCATAGTGCCATTGTAGTGCCCAAGATTAATAAGGAACTATAGCAAATCCAGCACATTGCAAATTAATGTAGGAACACAGAGAAGATCAAAACCTCACCATGAGAAGCGCTAATGCCAAGGGTTTGTCGTGGGCATTCGGAATGCCTCAGATGACCTTGCTGCTGGAGAAGCCACCAACATCGGTGAAGCCACCACCGCCACCGCTAGGGACCTCTCTGCTGAAGATAACCTCACCGTTGGAGAAGCGAGAGGCAACCCCCTTGTCCTTCCATTATGGGCTGTGTTGAATCTTGCGTCTCTAAACTTGCCATGTCGGTGGTGGGGATGAACTCGAGGCTGGCAACAAGGATAGGCTCGAGGCCAGTGGAGGATGTGATGGTGGATGAGCTCGCAAATGATGATGAGGAGGCAGGGGCGGCACTTACGAAGGCAGAGCACGCGCTCGAGGCTGACGACGGCGATGAGCTCATAGCCGGTGGAGGAGGAGGCAGCATGTGGAGGTGATGTCTTGCTACTATCTTGGGCTTCAATAGTGATGGCGGTAGTGGTGGAGTTTCGGAGGAGCAAGTAGGGGGAGGAGCTCACAGTGGAGGCAGATTCGCAGTGGGGATTTGGTGGAGCTCGCGTTAAAGGAGCTTGCAGCAGGAAACCCTAGCGGGGGAAGGAGTTCGTGGCGGTGGCATAGTTGCAATGACGTGGTGCAGGGGGAACTGGGAAAGGGATCGGGTTGACCCTAGGGCCGATGGGGTCTTAGATCCTATTGGACCTCTTAATTTTAGGGGTGGGCCATTACCCTTTGGTGCTAAGAATTTGGGGTGAGCCATGTGGTCTAATGGGTCGAACTGAACCGCTTGCATCCCTAGGTGATATCATGTCATGCTATGACTTTAATTTTGATCGATGTGCTATGTTGCACGAATGCCTTTCTCACCAGAACTATTGACCCTTGTGCTTGAAAATGACTTGTATGCGCTCACACTGCTGGGAGTTAGAAGGCAGGAATTTCATAGAAATTTGCATGAATCTTACGTGAAAATAATTCAATTCTCATGGGAATAAAAAACCTCCTGTGTTTCAATTAGGGCTTTAGAGTTTGTGGGCAATGACTAATAGAGCCAACTATACAAACTTTGGAGTTTGGATTAACTCTTCTACGTGAAGCATTGGCAGTGGAAGTGTACCATAAGGGCATATACAATAGTCTATCTCTTAAGATTGTTTCTAAGATTTTTTACATTACCTAAAGACAACACTAGAGTCAATTTTTTTTAACAATAAATCATTTCTCTAACTATTTTATACTATTTTTACCGTAACTTTCTGCCTCGTACCTTCTCACTATTTATGTTGGTTTGCGAGCTCAAGTCATCTCTTGCATAAGAGACAACATATTATTTCTCCTCACCTCCTCTCTCCTCCATATATGATTTTACTCATTTAATATAATTAATAGACAATTGAGATGACACTATTAGAGATGCTCTAAGGTTATCTAACACAAGTGCTCAATTATTATTGTTTTGACCTATGAGGTGTATATCAGGTCCAAGTCGTAGCCCGTTGTTGCTCCCAAAGTGTATAGACTATTATCACTTTGAAGCTTCTAAATAGTTAACAGAGGATGTCACATTTTCAGCGAAGTGCTTAATTACAACATGATTTATCTAACTAATTTTTAAGAATTTTACTTCACTTACATGGTGTTTCGAAAAATGATGCATACACCAAAGTGCACCTAGGATTGAATGTACCGGATAAACCCTCTTTAAGAGAGTACACTGCAAGACTAATTCTTAAACTTGTATAAAAAATGTTTAGCTCTCTTGACTTCCAATTGATTTGGCTTTGCAGTCATTGAACTTGTTTTTAGTAAGTTGGCAACATATCAAATGCAACCTACCCTTAGGATGGTGTGGAATTGTCAACACATCTTTGACTGTCACTTAATGGAAAAAAATGACGTGCAATTATTAGGTCAAGTTGATTAAGTTTGCGAGAAAAATCATCTTGAGTGTATAAATTGCAGCTTGGATGTGCTATGGTTGGATTTTTTTTTACTTTTCCTTAAAAAACACATTCCCGTTATAGTCTCATGTGCGCATCATATCATGTAAACTATGGTAGGAAGCCGCGTCATCTCAACTAATTGAATTTGTTTTCAACATCATTTTTCTTTCGCCAAGACAACTAAGGGAAATAAGTTTGTAGGCCTTTCTAAGCCAAGATTGGAGTGAAACTATAGTGCAAGTCTAAAAATGGCAACCCAATTTACTGTAAGATAAATGTACACATGATGCCAACAACAACCTATTGATCGAGATCATCATATATGTCCTGTTCCAAATTGTTTATAGTTTTTAGAAGTCGATTTTTAAACGGAGTGGCTTCTTGATGTAGGTTGGTTTTGATCTTTTAGTGGATGATAATTTGATTGGTAGAGAATGACGTTGACAACGAGGCTACTTAACTAAAACACAATCAAACCATCCAACAATCGCTACACCATGCTTTTGTCGTTATCAACCTCATTAAAAACGATGGTTGACCTGATCACAAAGATTAATTCATGTACGCAATCAAAGAACAAGCAAGAATTCAAGTAAAAGAGCAATCTAAAAAATTGTTAGATATATAAGTCGCACAAGGATAGTTGAAGTTCTGTAACACGAATCTGTTGGTCTGATCGACACAAGAGAGAATATGGAGTTTGCATACAAGGGGTTAAACTGATCTAAGCAAAACCTAAAGAGTTCAAAGGGGTGACAGCTGAATATATGAGATAGAAAGGGAGAGGTGCAGCCATGGGTCGTCCTAGGGTTGGACGCCCCCAAGGTTGGTACAAGGCCCATGGGCCCAAGTGGAGGTGGCGCATCATCTTTGGATTTGGATTCAGAATCAGTCTTGACTTATTTTTGCGATTGCAGTGCACTTAGAAGGAATTTAGAGGTAGGACTGGATCCGTTGAAAAGAGAACGACATAAGCTTTCCATGCTGTACTCATACACCTTAAACGGAGTCAATATGCGAATTCTATGCACGTTTGAAATCAGTGTTGTCTCCGAAGGATAAATTGGATTCCAGAACACGTCAAACTTGAACTCTTACTTAACTTGTAACCAAAGTGGCGTGAAAATCTTGAGAAAGAGTTAGGAAAGATGTCGACTTGATCTTGATGTGCTAATCGGCTTCCCTTTAGGTGGACCTTCTACCACGAGCACGTAGTGTTGATGCAATTCTCCTTGTATATCTGCACAAACATACATTTTTATCATTAGGTAACATCATAATCTCATTTAAAATAAATTGAAGTTGAAGAAATGAATTCGCCCTTAGTTAAATATTAAAAGTTATGGTCGTATGCGTATGTGGCATGATCACATCATTTTTCAAGGTGGTTTGTATAAGCCATGTGCAGGAGTCACTGCAGGAACTGCTTTGAACGGAGTTACTTCTGAATACGAATGTTTCTTACTCTCTCAATCTCTTTGATAATCAGTCATAAACCAAAAGTCATTTACAAAAATTAAAAATTATGGCACTTTTAGCATGACCATAAGTTGGACATTTTCTTCTCTGACTTTTTTGCCGGACTTACTTTCATGTTTGTGCACACGTGACACCCATACCCCCCTCAGCACAAATATACACATACACGTGTACAATTGGTACTTGTACCCCTCCCCCTCAACACAGACAAAACAATCATATCCTTTACAATATACTTTGCTTCCCTATGCTTCTGTAGAATATATTTGCGTGCCAAACATTGTCCTTTTATAGTTTATAAGACCATCTTCAATATTATATTTTAACCAATTTAAATTAAAAGAGAGAGTACTGAATCAATTCAATACATTAGAGAGATCAATTCCAACAAAAAAAAAATAAAACTGAACTATACATAGGAATCGATTCAAAGCATTAAACAATTCATATGAGTATTAAACAACTACATAGGAGAGAGTGCGGTAGAGATATGATATTATTATTTTATGGTTTTTTAATATAACGTGGGTCCCAGTTATTAGTAGGAATCGAGTTAATACATTGAAAAAAAGCTTAGTTCCTAAAATACTTACGTGGCATGACTTTAAATCGACATCGATTCAATACACTAAAGATACTCTAACGATACATATCTTTTTATCGCGCCATGCAAAAGAGCATGAAACTATAATTTTAAAATTGTTGAATTTGAACCTTAAACTTGGCAAATACTAAATCAAATTCTAAAGGGCGTAGCACCCCCTGTAAAATAACTAAGGCTTTGTTCTTTTCAGCTTTTATATAGTAACTAGCTTTTAAACGGAGCATTTTTTCAAGATAATATCTACTAGTTAATTGTAGTACATACTTTACTGACTTCATTTATATCGGCAAAACCGCACGTGAGTTTTTGTTACTCTGTAATCTCTCGTACAAACAGCCCAAAAGCCATAAGCCGCTGTAAAAAAACCACAAGCCGCAGAAAAAAAAAACAAGCCCTAAAATATATCCTCTCTTCCTTAGTTTCTTTTTTTATAAAAAACCTCTACCTTAATTCAAAGCAATCAAGTGGGATTTAGGGTTTGTTCTTTTCTCATTTCGACTTATGGCCATAGTTTATAAATTTCTGTGATTTATATGAAAGAGTATAGAGACATAAGTAATTTATATATAATTTTAATTGATATAAATAAAATAGTTATACCGTGTATTGCGATTAAGTTGTAGACTTTCCGAAAAAAGCACACCACTTCCTCCTTCGTTCCCCCCTCTTCTCAACCCTACTCCACTTCCCCACCTCGACCTCGAGGCGCCTCCCATGGCGTCGCCCTCGGGGAACCCTAACCCCACCCCGAACGCCACCTTCGAGCTCGGCAAGCTCTTCAGGCCTCCCCCAAACCCTAACCACCCCACAACCGCCCCGACCCCCACCGGCATCTTCCCGGGCGCGCCCGCCGCCACGCCGATGGCCTCCGGCCTGTCTGGCCCCTACTCCTACCCGCCGGCCGCCCTGCCCTTCCACCGCGGCCCCTACCTCCACTACCCCAACGACCCCCACGCCGTCCACCTCCCAGGCGTCGCCTTGGCGAACCCTAACCCCAACCCCACCCCAATCCCTAATCCAGGCCCGATCCCGAACCCCGGCCCCACCTCGGGCGCGCGGCTTATGCAGCTGCTGGGCAACACCACGCCCACCCACATCGAGTCGGCAGCGTCCATGCCGCCATCGTCGGAGTTCTCCGCGGCCACGGTGGCGCCGCTCCCGGCGATGCCGTCCGCGCCGCCGACGAGGATGCCGAGCAGCAAGATGCCGCGGGGGAGGTTGCTGGGGCCCGGGGACCGGTCTGTGCACGACGTGGATTCGCGGCTGCCCGGGGAGGCTCAGCCGCCGCAGCTGGAGGTGACGCCCATCACCAAGTACACCTCGGACCCGGGGCTGGTGCTGGGCCGGCAGATCGCCGTGAACCGGGCCTACATCGTGTACGGGCTCAAGCTCGGCAATATCCGCGTGCTCAACATCAACACGGCGCTCCGCTCGCTCCTTCGTGGGCACACACAGGTATGATTGCTGTAGATAGATCACACCGAGGAAAATTTATTGATGCTTACTTTAGTACCGAAGTGTTTGTATGAGCCGGTAGGTGTTAGTAGCTCTAAAGTGAACTACAGATCCGTGCCTTTGTGCATTAGCTCCCCAAGCATTGATTTGTATATGTATAGCGTGTTTGATAGGATCATTTTTGCTCTAGTGGCACTACATGTAGCAGAAATCCAAAGGGAGGCGTGTATCTGGTTGCTGCAATGAGCTAGTTTGAAGAATATTAATAACTAGCCATATCTATTGTCCAGTGGAATTAATTCTCCTTTCTTGTACCTATGAGGTGTATTTGTCATCAGTATTGATATTTATAGAATATAAACCGAAAACATATCTGCTGTTAATGTTGTTTTGGTTTTATCCCAATATTTTTAGTAGTTTGGTATTTGTCACATTTCATGTGATATTGTTGGTTTTTGTTAGCATGAAGGTGCATTTCTTTTTTATGTTTCATGGTCTTATTTTTGTTTGTTGCAGAAGGTGACAGACATGGCTTTCTTTGCAGAAGATGTCCATCGTTTAGCAAGGTACTATGTTCTGACATATAAGATGTTCTGGACACTTGGTTTTCTGTTGGGGTAGGTATGTTGGGTGCCTGTGCCCACATTTTATTCTTTTTTTGGGGCGCGCGATCCGACGGTATGGTGGTTGGTGGGTTAGCATGCAATTATTGGCATAACATAAACTTGCTTTTGTTGTTAGTCTCTCTGTCTCTTGCTCAGAATTAATAATTTGTTTGGTTCATCTACAGTGTAAGTGTAGATGGACGTGTATATATATGGAAGATTGATGAGGGACCGGACGAAGAAAATAAACCACAAATTACAGGAAAGATTGGAACCGCCATTCAAATTGTAGGAGATGCTGAAACTTACCATCCAAGAATATGTTGGCACTCCCATAAGCAAGTAGGGTCTTATCTACATTGCCTGCTTCACATTCAATATCTGGACTGTTTTTTTCTTTTTAATTGTTCATGCTCTTTTTCCTTGTAGGAGATTCTGTTTGTTGGAATTGGGAACTGCATCTTACGAATAGACACAACAAAAGTGGGAAGAGGAAGAGACTTCAGTAGTGAAGAGCCTCTTAAATGCCCACTTGACAAGCTGATTGATGGTGTGCATTTGGTTGGTAAACATGATGGGGATATCACAGATCTGTCCATATCTCAATGGATGATTACCCGTCTCGCTTCAGCATCCAAAGATGGCATGGTTTGTACAATATATCCTCTTGTTGATTAAGAAACCTATACTTCATGATAGGCAGTAACACATGAAAGAAATGGTTTGCAAAACTGAAGATTCTGATTCCTGAACACTCCGCTTAAACTTCTGTTCCATTGCACACAGTCAAATTCAGATTACTTTTTATTTTCACTTTCATAGGGTCCAAAATGTTTTCAACTGCAAAATGGTACCTCGTATTTGCACTTTCACTGAGTAATCCGTATGGTCGAATGTCCGTTTGTGTTTCACTGCAAGTTTTCTGCAACCAATGCTTGCTAGGAATGCTAGGATTGTTGAGCTTAGTTTAGTCTTTGTTATTCTGCCACACAAGGACAAAAATCTCTGCCTCTGATAAAAGATTTTTCTTCCTTTGATGGGATGGGTGGTCAGGGGATTTTTTTTCTGTTGGTACCTGTGAACAACAGTAACACTATCCAGCATTTCTAGGTGCAGTTTATGATGTGTACCGTCTGACAGGTAAAGATCTGGGGTGATCGCAGGGCAGTGCCTCTATCTGTGATGAAACCGCATGATGGTCAAGCTGTTTACTCGGTTTCTTTCCTTACGGCACCTGAGAGGCCAAATCATATAAATCTTGTCACATCGGTATGTATCTTTCGTACATTATCACTATATTTATTGTCATCTTTTATCACCTTTATCAATTAGTTATGCTATTCTGCTAAATAATGAATGACCACAACGTTGTTGTCCAGCTCATATAGGATTGACCATGCTTAAGCAATTAAAATTTACAATAATTTCCTTTATGAGGAATGGTACATCATACTAGCGCCCGAAGACTGGAGTTAAATAATCCGGAAAGGATCATGGTTTCCAAATCATAACTAAGATTGCTCATGATTGGATAGTTCATGGAATGCTGATTTTTTTGTGGTGTGTGGGTCTCTGTGTCTCTCTGTGTGTGTTTGTGTGTGCATTTTTAGAGGCGCGCCGGGGGGTGGGGGGTGGGTGGGGGTGTTGCATATATTATTCAAGAATAGGATATTCCCGTTATTTATCAATATATTATTACGATAATCAATGCATGGAATTCTGCTCTGCAAACTTGGTGAAAGAAGCTTGAATATACTCTTCATTTAGATTTACCATATATCTTCAATGGGATTTGTATGTACTATCTTTTGTTAATATTTCAGGGCCATCTCAACCGTGAAATAAAAATTTGGTCTTCCACTAATGAAGAAGGTTGGTTGTTGCCAAGTGACTCTGATACATGGAGATGCACTCAAACGCTGCAACTTGTGAGTTCCCTGGAACATAGGTTTGAGGAGGCATTTTTCAACCAAGTAACAGTGTTGCCACAAGCTAGCCTTATTTTGCTTGCAAATGCCAAAAAGAGTGCTATATATGCTGTGCATGTTGAGTACGGCCCAGATCCTGCTTCTACTCGATTGGACTATATAGCAGATTTTACAGTTGCAATGCCTATTTTAAGTCTGACGGGAACACATGAAAGCCAACCGGATGGTGCACAAGTGGTTCAAGTCTACTGTGTCCAGACAATGGCTATCCAGCAGTATGGGTTGGAGCTATCACTCTGTTTGCCTCCTACAGCTGATAATACTGGGCTTGGTAGAGATCCGGCTATTTCTCATGTATACGAGAGACCTCCAGAAGTGGCAACAGTGGTGTCATCCACAGGAATTAGTCTCATTGATTCTTCTGTTGTTGCTTCAACTAAACCATCAAGTAATAATCAGGGAACAGGTAATGTAGTAACTTCACATCCAATCGTTTCACTTAATTGGCTTAATTCAGATACTATTAGATTTGACATCAATCTTTCACTTCCACTGTTTGCTTATGCAGAAGCTGATGCTCCTTCTCATGTTCCATCCCTGACTCCTACATCAAACATGGATAATGCTGGATCTTATGCAGAAGCTGTTTTAAAAAGAGGTCCATCTCTTGGTGATCGTGATGTGGACCAGTCATCTTTTGATTATGCAAGTAAGAAAAGGATAGATTCTGATACTACGAGTGGGCAAGGTGCATTTGGTAGGAAGGATAGCTTAAGAAAGGAAGAGGTGAGAGTTGGCCAGGGTGATGTTACAATTTCAGATCATCGTCCCATGTTTAAGGTCGGAGGGAACGCTATGCACTTGATAGTCTCGTCTGCTGATACAATTGCTAGGGGCAGCTCTCATAATGTAGAAGTGGAGTCAAAACATGTGGTTGAGAGAAAATCAGATCAAAGCGTTGAATTTGAGGCTGTTAAGGATACCCAAATTGTTCATGAGAAAATGGAGAGGCCTCACAAGTCTTCGGAGCAAACTTTAGGCACAATCACTGAACGCTCACTAACAACTGACAAGTACAGCGTGGAAGATTCACAGTCGATTACTGATAGATCAGTGCCCATGCTTTTGAAACAACATTTCGGTGCTGCTGATGAAAATGCAGTGAGGAGAACAACTGAAGCTCCTGAGAAAACAGATGACTCTTGTGCTTCAAGGAACTTGCAGTTACCCTCAGCTACCAAAGAGGAAAAATTGCTGCATCCTCAAGTGTCTGGGCAGTTGTCTCCTTCTACAAGCACTTTCGACTCTACTTCTTCCTCACATGAACCCCCAAGCAATGCAAACCCTCCTATGGATTCCATCCTGCAAGTTGCTTCTATTCAAGGAACACTGCAACAGGTGATTACATTAAATATTTTTGCCTTATGTCTTGTGCTGAAACTTGTCTGACCATGGTTGTCACGGCGCTCTTGCAAGTCGCAGTGAGCGCGGGGCGCTAGGACGCCTAGGCGCTTGCCATGGCGAGAGTTAGATGGTGGTAATAAAAATAACAAATAATACCTTATATGGCTAAGCATTAAATAAATATACCTCATATGGCAGGGAATTAAATAAATATACCTCATATAATACCTCGTAGGGCAGGGAATTAAATAAGCATAGCACAAAATTCTCCAAACAACAACTATAGTTAACTAACATTACCATAATAAGGTCCATAATAGCAACAAACAAGGTTTTCACTTTTCACTTCTCAAAGTGACAAGATAAGTAGACAACATAATGGAAATAAATGCGATCGTAGCATGAGTGCATCACATGACAACTGACAACAAAATAACTCGTCTTCTACTCTCATCTCCATCTTTCGGATTCATTCATCATCCAACTCTTAACTCATCCCCATGCCCAACCTCAACTTCAGCACGTTCTTCACCATTCTCATGAGAAGATGGTGGCTGTGCAAAGTCATCTTCAACATCTTCATCATCACACACCATCTCATCTTCTTCCTCATATCTGTAAGTAGTAAGCACACAAGTCATAAGCACACCATAAGCAGAGAGCAAAATAAGGGAGTAGAAAGCAGAGTAGAAAGAAGAAAGCAAGAAGCAGCAAGCAAGTAGCAAAGAGCAAAAGAAGGGAGTAGAAAGCAGAATAGAGAGCACAAAGAAGAAAGCAAGAAGCAGAGCAGAGCAGAGAGCAAGAAGCAGCGCAAGAGCAGAGAGCAAGAAGCAACTGAGGTAAATCAGAGCAGAGAGTAAATCAGAGCAAAGAGAGAAGAAGAAAGCAGAAAAAAGGGGGAAGAAGGAAGGAGGGAGGAGACTGACGAATGGTGGCGGTGGCGGTGGCAGTGGGGAGTGGCAATTAGCTGGAGAGGGGCGGCGGCAGTGGCGGCAAATAGCCGGAGAGGGGCGGCGGCAATTAGCCGGAAAGGGGTGGCGGTGGTGGAAGTGAGTTGGAGAGGGGCGGTGGTGCCAGCGGCTCGTCCCAGCCTGACTCGAAGCCTCCCTCAGCCCAGATCTATTCTCTCCTCTCCCCTCCTTTCACGTGAAACCCTACCCTTCAAGGGGTTTTCTCCCCTCCAGGCACCCGCCAGACTCGCCTAGATGATAGGGGGCGACCATGGCGTTGCCCAGCTTGCCTAGGTGCTCGCCTAAGTCCTGTAGCCTGGACGAACAGCCTCGGCGTCTACCTCCAGCCGATAGGATGCCTAGTCGTCGACTAGGTGACGCCATGACAATCTTGTGTTTGACACAATAGATGCTGGTAAGTCTTCCACAGATTTACATCACAGTATTTACTAGGAAATGCCCCTTGGCCGATTGGCCCCCAAATCATTTCTTTTGAAGTGTACACTTCCATTTTTTAAAAGAAAAAACATATATTAGATAATTTGAGTTGTGGCTGATCAAATTTTATATTTGATATATAGATAGATCAATGATGTTGTGCAATGGTGCATAGATTTACCAAGTTCATCCATTAGTTCTTATGGTCAAAGATTTACCAAGTTCATCCGTTAGTTTTTAGGGTCAAAGTAACTGCATCAAGTTACAAATTTGTTTTGGCTTTTGGTTAAAACCGCTAGAACTCAGGTGTCAGCTTGGCTTTGTTTTGCTTTCAAGAGAAGACTATCACAGACGTAAAACCGCTAGAACTCAGGTGTCAGCTTGGCTTTGTTTTGCTTTCAAGAGAAGACTATCACAGACGCACAGTGTCACCATCATATAGTTTACATGTGTCTCCCAAAATGAAGTGGCAGTTCTTTTATGTATGATATGTGTATGCCAGGTCAATTCATAAACTTGAAATTGAGATTCTGCCCTGTGTTTGTGCATTGTATACCATTCCTAAGCTGCACACTGAACTGTGAATTAGCAATGAATCATCAGATGACCTACTTCCGAGGACCAGTGCTCGAGAACTACTTTTGGAATAGTTTTGACAATGACATTATATGGTGTTTCAATACAACAGCATACAACAAATTTTGTAGATTGTCCTGGTTGTATAGATAAAATTCTAGTTCTTAACTGAGTCGCTGTATCCACCATATTCAGTTCTAGATCTTGATGGTGCCTTCGTTGTTTTCCTGTCAACTCATTAAATCTGAAATATTCTTGTCCTCATGTTGTGCAATACAAAATCAGTATTTTATTTTGTTTTTAGTTGATGCTATGGAAGGGAAACATAATTTTCCTTGCCTAAAGATGGTTTTCGGTGTGATACAAGGTTTTACGTTTTTATTAACTAGGCTTGTGCATGTTGCAGCTTATGGCCATGCATAATGACCTGCAAAAGCAGTTGAGCACAATTGTGTCTGCCCCTATTGCAAAGGAAGGGAAAAGGATTGAGGCATCACTAGGGCGTAACATGGAAAAGTCCATGAAGGCTAACATTGATGCCATGTGGGCTCGTTTCCAGGAGGAAAATGCAGGGCATGAAAAGGCTGAAAGAGAGCGAATGCAGCAGATTGCTACTCTAATCACAACTTCTGTAAACAAGGATATTCCTGCTATGCTGGAGAAGTCATTAAAGAAAGAAATATCTTCAGTGGGACCTGCTGTTGCACGGACAACAGCACCTATCATTGAGAAGTCCTTATCTTCTGCTGTTTCTGATCCACTTCAGGTTGTGCCTGTTGCTGTCTTTGGTATTCTGATTTTTCCCATCATCTCTCTCATCGACCTTCCGCTTTCAGAAAGTGCTCGGTGACAAGTTTGTGAATCAGCTGGATAAGTCTGTAAGTACAAAACTTGAAGTTACAGTTGCTAGGCAGATTCAGACACAGTTCCACACATCTGCTAAGCAGGTACTTCAGGTATGTATCATTGGTATGTAAAGTCCTTGTAGATCATTAGCAGTGAAGCTGTTAGTACCCAATGGAACATGGCACCCATGAGGCCATGGTATGTTTGTGGTGACTTGATTTGTTTTTTCACAGTTAGATTTTTCTTGTGCATCACATATCGAGGGTTGCCTGAACAAACCCGTGCATGCATGGGATGGTGTAGGATGGAGATGCTTTCAGGTGTTTGGTTGGGAAGACCATATGGGTGCACCCTGGATAAGATGATGCAAAAACAGGGTATTATGCTGCATTGTATTGCGCAACCAGATTGGTTGCATAATGCCATGCAGCACGGGCATCCCTCATGGAGACACATCCATTCACTCCAAACAGAGTATAGCTTACTAATTTAGTCAACCAATCACCCTATAACTTACTAATTTTAGTCAACCAAACACCATCTTGCATATCCAAATCCATGCCCAACCTAGACAACCATGCATACCATGGTTATTAAGGCGTCGCTTAGGCGACGCTTAAGCGTCGCCTAAGCGGTAAGGCGCTCCCGAGGTGGCAAGGCGTCGCCTCGCCTTGCGAAACGTGACTAAGGCGGTGGCTAAACCAGAGAGAAGGGGCGAAGACTCACCTGGAACCCTAGATGGCGGCGTCTCCATCTCGTCGCTTCCGTCTAGGCGGCGGCGCCTGGAACCCTAGGGCTAAATCCACCGGGACAGCCACTAGATCTGTAGGCCTCGCCGACGAATCATCCTCTTGGGGAGCAGGGGCGACGGCGGAAGAGGAGGCGACGGGGGGAGCAGGGCGACGGCGGAAGAGGAGGCGGCGGCATCTCTTGGGAGGGAGAGCAGGGGAGGCGGCGGCGACAGTTGGAGGAGCAGGGAGGGGAAGAGGGGAGAGATGCGGCGGCGGCGTATCTTCGGAGGGAGAGCACGGGAGGCGGCGATGAAAGTCGGGGGAGCAGTGCGGGGTGAGAGGAGCGGCTGTGAGGCTAGGGTTATCAGAACTGGGGCGGCCGGCTAAGATTAAATGATGCGGGTGTATTTTGGTATTATTACAATTTAGTCTTTAGAGTTTTACGAAATTATAATTAGGTCCTTCTAAGTCCTAATCCTCTTAAATTTCTTCTGATTTAATCCTCCAGAACTCTATTTTCTTCGCTTTATGAAGTGTGTAAGGCGTCGCCTCGCCTTACGCCTTACCGCTTAAAAGGTGTGAGGGGGGTCGGTCGCCTTACCTCGCCTTACTGCCTTAATAACCATGATGCATACAAAATGAAAGCCCATTATAGCACCAAGCAACTCACCTTGCATCTTCATCTTTAGAATGATGGGTGGTACTGTGCAGGATCATGATGTGTTATACTAGGCAGGATCAGTTGCTTCAGAAAAACAAAGAACCTTTATGTCTATATTAGTAAGTTTGCTACTCAAAGCAGCTGATTGCATTTGATTTGATCCCTGCAGGACGCTGTGTGCTCTAGCTTTGAGTCAACAATCATTCCAGCATTTGAACAATCTTGTAAGACAATATTCGAGCAAGTAGATGGTGCATTCCAGAAGGGCATGTCTGAGTATGGTGCTGCTAATCAGCAGCAGGTTGCGACAGCACATACTCCATTAGCACAAACTCTAAGGGTAAGCTTGCAAGTCTTTTGTTATGCTTTTATTGTATGCAATGCTGTAGTCAACAGAGAGCACACAAACCAGCATCTATTATATAATGCTTTTTTCCCTTGTGATGAATAATGCTATTGCTTTCTGTCTCATTTGAATTTGAATTCTCTCAGGAAACAATCACTTCAGCATCATCAATTACCCAGGGCCTTACATCGGAGTTACTTGATGGCCAGCGCAAGCTTTTGGCACTAGTCGCATCAGGTAGCTCAACATCACATAATGCAAGTGCTTTGCAGGCCAGTAATGGACCAATGCCTAATCTCCCTGAGGTACTAAATACTAAAAAATTTCCACTCTCTGGAATGGTAGTCTGTACCATTCCCTCTTATGTTTTGATGTTTTTGTCTTTGGTGATCTGTATGATTGAATACAGTAGCAATGGTCTTTATCTCCCCCCAATGTACTGTGAGGAATGAAACAGCAAGCATTCGGTTTTTAATTGTAATTGCTGTTTCAGGTTGATGTTCCACTGGACCCTACGAAAGAGCTAAGCAGACTAATATCTGAGCTTAAATTTGATGAGGCATTTACAATGGCTCTTCAAAGAAGTGATCTCTCCATAGTATCTTGGATGTGCTCTCAGGTATCCACCCCCCTACCGGCCGTTTAAAATTTACACTATGGTTAGCTGTAGATGTGTGATATTCTTATACCCTTTCTGTCAGGTTGATCTGCACGGGTTGTGTAGGATGAACCCTGTCCCTCTAAACCAAGGGGTCCTTCTAGCACTCCTCCAGCAACTAGCATGCGACATTGTCAATGACACATCACGGAAGCTTCAATGGATGACATCCGTCGCCGTCGCAATCATTCCGACAGATCCGATGATCGCCATGCATGTGAGGCCAATATTTGATCAAGTCTACAGCGTCTTGGCCCACCAGCGGTCGCTACCGACAATCAGTCCAGCAGAAGCTACCAACATCCGCTTAATCATGCATGTAATCAACTCAGTGCTGCTGAGCTACAAGTGATATGATCTTAGGGCACATTCCGTAGTTACTGTAAGTTTGGGCAACATGGTCTATTCTAGCATCCTTGTAAAGGGAATTTTGAAAAGCAAACCGATACAAGGGGGTGATACGTTGTGGCCGACAAGCCAAGAACACTAGTGGTTAGCAGGGTGGAAGGTCTCGTCTGGTGTAAATTGGTCCTGTGCCGGTCCGTACCCAGTGAAAATTTTCACGTGTATTGGATGTTTTATTCAGCGCAGCTGCGCAGGGTTAATGATACGTTTTTTAGGGTGCGTCTTATGGGCTGTGGCGGTTGGTTTTTGATTTTAGTGTGGGCGCTACATTTTATAGCTATGGTTGATTGTTTTTAGTCTTAGACAGTGGCGAAGCTAGAAATAAAATTGAGGGTGGGTTGAATAGACTAAACTAATTTAACATAAATATAATTTTTTACTCTTATGGAATTTCAAATTTATATAGAAATTATGCAATTAGAAACAAACAACGAAAAACAGAGAAATATAAAGTAGATATTTCGCAATAGAAAGCTCATACCCAAAAATATATAATTATTCTGTCATGACTATAGAGCATCGATAAGTTATCTGTGTATGAAACATATAAAAATTAGTGATATAATAGAAAATTGTGAATGGCAATGAAAGTTTGATTATATAAAACATATCACAAATAAGCTAATTTAAACCATGAGACAAATTTGAATCACGAGGCAAGTGCATTACTTCATGCGTAAATAAATTATGAATTTTTGTCAATACAATGCTATAAATCTATGAATAAATTATACTGACTAAACTATCTATATACACTAAAAGTCTAAACTTTAAACTCTAAAAATACTAAATCAAGAAGGAAGTAAAGGACTAACGAAGAATATTACTCACTTATCAGTTTATCAGTTGACCAGACAACCAGCTGACTATCGACCAGACTCAAGTCTTAAACTCCTCCCCCTTCACTTTGGAGTTCGGAACTCACTTCCTCTCTTGGTCTCTTTTCACTCTCACTCTCTCCTCTCTCAGCTCTCTATCTCCCATCTCAGTGCGACAGTGCCGGCTGGCAATTGGTGTCGCTGCCGCCGGTCTTCTCCAGCCTCTAGCAGTCCAGTGCAGGGCGCGGGTGCTCCTACCGACGGCGCCGCCCACACTCGCCGGCGGCGGCTCAGTTCCCCCTCGCCGCCTCGATCAGGCTCCCCCTCGCCACCCTGGTCAAGCACGCCCTTGGTTCAGCTCCCCTCGGCCGCCTTGGCTCGGCTGAGCTCCCCCTCGCTGCCCCCGCGCCCTAGTCCGGCTCCCCCGGCCCCCGGATCTGCCTCCCCTCGGCCAGCGGCCCAACCCTCTCTGCCAGATCCGGCTCCCCCATTGGCCCGGCCCTAGTCCTCATTTTGTTCACCCGACGCTCGGTCGTGCCCTACGATGTGCACCGTCAACTCTCTCTCTGGAAATCAGTGGCTTCTAAGTTCCAATTGCTAATTTAGTACTTGGTTGGTACGGTTTGTGAGTTGAAATTGGTGTCTTAGTGGGCTGGTGAGATGGATTTGTTGGGCCTCTTAAGAGCAATGAGTTGATGACCAGGTGTTTTTCATTTTTTTTGCTTTTCTTTGTAGCTTGGCGCCATCTCCTCGCCCTGCTGTGCTCGTTGCCTCATCGGCTGACGGGGTGTGCCATGTGCAGGAGATGTTTCTAGCCACCGGGGGACAGTAGGCTTGAGCCTTACTAAGCGTACCCCTTGGCTTTGCCCCTGGTCCTAGAGTGAGTTGTCTTATGGTTGCGACTGATGTCTTTTGGTTTTAAAGTAAGCATTTGTATGAATGATTCAAAAGCTGATAAATCATTTCAAAAAATTTATCTCGATAAGTTGGTTTGAAACGATGGCGAAAAAGTTGTTCTATTTATTTATTCGAGGAAAGCTAAGCTGAAAAGATCGGAGCCTATAGCTCCAGTAGTTGCATTCCATGTCTCCACGTGCATTATATATTTGCTGCTGGACCTCTTGTCCTCACTCTATCTGGCTCTGATTGTGTGAATCCTGGACCTGCGTGGTGCTGACATCGAAAATCGAAGCACTTTATTTGTTCGAGGAAAGCTATAAGCTAAAAAGATCGGAGCCTATAGCTCTAGTAGTTATTCCATGTCTCCACGTGCATTACATGTTTGCTACTGGACCTCTTGCCCTCGCTCCATCTAGCTCCTGATCGTGTGAATATTGGATTTGCCGCGGTGCCGACTTTGGGAATTGAAGCATGTGGAAGGAGGATAAAAATATCGGTGGTAATACCGGACGGTTATCGGCCATACTGGCTCTGACCGGTAGAAAATATCGATATGAAAATTTAAAATTTAAAATTTAAATTCGAATCTGAATTGATGAATAGTAATTTCGGATGGTAACTGATTGGGAACCGGTTGAAAACCTGCTAAATTTAATTTTTGAGTTTATATTTGATAGTTGAAACCGTCTCATAGAAAATTGATTACCGCTGGTAACCAGCTGGTATTCAATATCGGTGAGTGTCCGGTATTTTCTCCGTAACCGGTTTTTGAATCAAACACGGAAGCGTGGTGCATCCTTTTATCGTGCGCCCTCGTCTCTCCTCCGGGCCGTACATTGTAGGCCTGCAGTAGAACAATTGTTCCCTCCCAATTTAACTTGGGTTTGGCTGTGTAGGAATCCTTGTTTCCTGACCTGACAAACTTCCCAGGTTGCCTGGTCTCCTGACCCTGCATTTGCTTCTGGACATCTCTGTTGAGACTTCTGAATTAAAGCTGATCGCATTCAGGGAGTATTGCTATGCTTCAACATTTAAAGTTGTGACTCAAAAAAAAAGAGAGAGAGAGAGCTGTTTGTTCTTTCCTTACAGTTTGTATAAACTTCTAATCAAACCGCTTTTGAGCATTGTCTCTGGTGATCGCTCGGCTAAAGTTCTCTATGCCAAGGATGAAAATATCAGCGGTAACCGGCCCTGACTGGTAAAAAAAATCGATCTTACAAATTTTAAATATGAATTTTCAATTTGAATAGATGAATAGTAATTTTGGGTGGTAACTAACTGAGAACCAGTCAAACAAGACGGTAACTGGCTAAAAACCGGCTGAATTCAAATTTTAAGTTTAAATTTGATAATTCAAACCATATGATAGAAAACCGGTTACCACCGGTGACTGGTATTAGCCAAGGTCTGGTATTTTTTTTTCCATAACCGATTCTTGAATCCTTGCTCTACGCCCATCATAATTCCACAAGGATTACACACCAGTAGGCAGAGCCGATTTCGAGTTCACGAGACTCTCAGGTCATCTATAGCTAAAGAATTTTTTGAGAGAAAGGAGCTGAACAGTAAGCATATATTTAAAAGAGAGTAAATTGCATCATATGTATACGGACTTGTTAGATGGGTATATCTAGGACACTAAACTATGAAACCGTGTATTTATGTCACTGAGCTTGTTAAACTGTGCAAAGTAGATCCAAAAGAGGTTATGTAAGGCTAACAAGCCATCCATATGGCTCTAATGCTTATGTGTCGTTGATGTGGATGCTGATATGAGAAGGTGAAGACCTCTGTCTCCACCCTGTCGGCTGTGCCCTTCTGCGTGTCCATCAACACCATTACAAAGCGTTCAAAAATAAATTGGTTTGGATTGAAAAGGGAAGCTGTGAGCTTGCTGCAGCGATAGGATTAATTGCAAGGTGAATTCTTATTCCTTTCTTGCCGCATGAGATGTGTATGGAGTTGATGTAGTTGCATTGGTATATGCAGATGGAGAAAAGGCCGGTGAAGAACACTACCAGAAATTAGTTTTTTCCCGGTGGACAGGGACCGTCAGGAAAGGCAAGAAAACCGTCAGAAAATGGGTACTTCTTACGACTACCATCAGGAATAAGCCGTTAGGCATGAGATGTTAGGGAAAGTTTGTGATCCCTGTCGAACAACTGTCAGGATATTCCCAATGGTAATTCCTAACGGTGGACGTCAAGAGAGCTTGATGGGCGTCAAGTATTCCTGACAGTGATAGAATACCGTTCAGACTAAGATCATGTTTCGTAATAGTTTTTTTGACGATGTTAGGGAAAGTTTATTTTTCCTGATGGTTAACTCACCTCCATTGGTAAAATTTAGAATAACCATGTCGATAACACTATCCATCAAGGAAGGTTAAGTTTTCCTGACGAAGCCTTTGGGACCATCAGGAATGTAAATAGCCACCAGAAAAACTGTGGTTTGGTAGTGGAAGAAGGCATGGACCTGTCCATGTGCTCTAGATTGTGTCGATCGCTGCTAACTACTTCCTGAAGTCCCTCTTTGAGGAACATGTTGAGTCATCAATTTGCACCCCTCCTTCGTCCGTGACATTGCAATGGCCCCTAAATCTTTCCCCCAATTTTCTCTTCTCCCATCACAAATTTGACAAAATTTCCCAAATGGAACATATCTCATCACTTCCCAATCCCATACCCAATTTAAGAAAAAAAACAGACACCTGACTGTCACGGAGCAGTTCCTTCAGCCCGACCTCGTGGTACCGTGTGTCCATATTGCATGCACCTGAATGCCTAGATTAGTGCATGCATCTCCACCTTCAACCATTGTTGCGCACTTTTGCTCATGCACAAGGGGCGCCATCTCTTGCTTCTGCTTCTCGATGGGAGGGTTGGCTCAAGACTTGAAAGTGGTCACATGGTATTTGACAGAGGGAGTGAGAAAAGTATGTGAAGGATAGAGAAAGAGTGAGTGAGGAGAGAAAGAAGGATAAGAGTTGCCACATAAACACCACAAAAACATTAGCACCATGTGGATGCCTTGTTAGCTTTGGAAAACCTCTGTTTAACCTTATTTGCATGGCTATAGGATCAAGGATAACTGACTAGAGGGGGGAGGGGGTGAATTGGAGATTTTCAATTCTTTTGGTTGAAACACAATTTTGTAGCAAGTATGAACTAATTAGAATTATTTTGCACAAGTCAAGGCCTAAATACTTGAAGTCTTGCTATGGCACCTCAAACCTATGTCTAGACAGGATACAAATCTAGCTACATAAGTCAATCAAATAATTGCTAGAAATGTAAGTGCGGAATGTAAAAGCAAGAGAGACAAACCATAAAGATGACATGCGATGTTTTTCCATGGTCTTGAAGACTTGCTGGTCTCCTCTAATTCACGTTGAGGAAGCTTGAACTAATCAAGCTAGCTCTTTACGTAATCTTGAGCCTTTTCTCAATCCACTATGGTAGCTCTTTTGCCGTTCTGGGAGGTGAGCTTCGACCTTTCACAACTGTGCTAGATCTTTTCATAATCTTCTTGAAGAGATCACCGCATAAACTTCTCCAAGCTATCTAGGTATCGGCAACCACCAAGATTAATACACCGATGATGCTTGTTTGAAGGTTTTCAAGCGCCACAATGATCAACTAGATGATATAATGCATTTGAATGTTCTCAACAACATCAAAATGTGAAAATAGAGCAAATGAGTTGAAGAGAGTAGCAAGAGCTCAAGTGAATTCAATGAGATCCAAGAAGAGCTCCTTGCTATTGGTGGGAAGGTATTTATAGTCTTCACCCACCAGGATGATTGTTGGGGTTGAAATCCCCAAAAATTAGGGGATGCGGTACTATCGTCATGTAATGGCCGGTACTACCACACCTATTATTCAATGGCTACGTAAGGTTCATTAAATACATAGAAATTAGCTATTAAATCAAATTTTAGTAGTACCGTACTCACAAAGCGTAGTAGCACCGATCATGCGGTAGTACCGTACCTCAGCTGCAGTAGTACTGATTTTTGGAGAGAAAATGCTTGAAAAATGCACATATCTGGAAATTAGCTACTGCCAACTAAAGTGCGATCATACCACACTCCAGTAGTACCGGACTCATGGTATGGTCATACCGCTCTTTAGTACTACCAGCCAACAAATGCGGTAATACCGTTTCAAGGAAAAAATCAGAAATACACCAATCTAGAAATAAGTTACTGGTATGTAACGGTTGGTAGTACCGATGAAGCGGTACTACCACTGATGTGTGTGTGGTTATATCGATTTCCAAAAGAAATTCAGAGAGGGTTCCAAAATGAAGTTCTAAATGCATGCATGAACCATAATTGATCAAGGTGGCATAAGATTAACTTCAAGCTACTAGCCATGAATCTTCTTTATAGTACGACATCTATTCTACAAATTTGGTATTTTTCAACCAAACACAAGACCGGTAAAAGCGATAAAGAGGTTCTTAAACTAAAATATACATTTGCCTTGAGCCATATTTTGATCCATATCAATCTTTGGTCATTTTTGTATGCCTTTTCTACGATGTTAACAAAATCTGAGACTAAATCTTCCAATCATCTTAATAAACATGTTAGTCCTTTTAAGCATTATCGTCATTAGTTACTAAAATCATTTTTAGGGGTCTAGATGCTTCGATCTCTCCCTTTTTTGTAATTGATGACAATTTAGATAATATGAATGAATTGAAAGTTTTGAATATATATCTAGTTCAAGAATAAGTTGCATATTCTAGATTTTGACCTTTGATTAGCAAATAATTCAATGATAATCAAGTCAACATGAGATGGACATTATAATATTATATTGTATAATAAGCAAAATAGCATAAGCATGACAACTATTACAAGGTCAACACATGAAGTTCATACAAGCAAATGACTAATATTAGAGAAGTTCATACAAACAAAATATCCAAATATGAGATAACTATATAATAGATATTATATCAACTTCATATTTACTTATCCTCCTTTGGCATCAAGTACCAAAAACTCACTAATTGGGGGGAAGGATCATGATAGTGATGACGGCAATAGTGGAGTGCCGATGAAGGCTGCACCGGCTATGAGTTCAATGAAGAAGGATGCTCAAGCCCACTCACGCACTAAGTCAAAGCAGCTAACTGATAATTGGCCTCAAACTAAGCATCGTGGATCTCTATGAGAGTGTGATTGATTTGAGATAGAATTTGAAGAACGAGATTTGTGGCTTGCTATGGAGAATGCTCTTGAATGTGCTCTTCTTCTACTTGAGCTCATGGAGGAGCTGCAGTCGGCATTGGAGGCCCTTCCCAAGGCTTGAAGGGCTTATGCACTGATGGCCTTACCCCTCGGAAGCCTATCCTCCTCATGATGAGGGCCATGGTGTAGGGAGCATAGTAAATATGCTTCTCCCTATCATTCTTCGACGATGCAATTTCTCTTATGATTAGATTAACTACATCAAACTTCCTTCTTTGCATGATGTAAACTCGAAGAATTGAATCATACTCGTACATAAATTCGAACACGACTACGACCAGTAACTCGTACACGACTACAACCACTAACTCGTATACGACTATGACCACCAAACTGAAAACAAGATTACTAATTCTAACACAGTGTTTGTTTTGGAAGAATATCTAGAATTTCGATATTGTGCAATCGAAATTTCCTTAGCTTTTCTCTTTTGCCTATAACTAGAATCTTCGGTCAGGGATTTTTTGGATGGCCAGGAGCTTTATACAAAGTTTCAGCTTCCTTTGTCTCCTATTGCTAGTTGAATGAATTATCTGGTCGGCTTGCCAACTTTAGTTTGGATTTTAATGAAGCTGATTCGTGGACTTATATTTGAGGGGAATATTGTTTTTTCTTCACAAAACTATACAAACTGCTTATGGGCCAAGCCTTGGTCCCGAAACCTTTCATTTGGCTATGGAAATCTTGATGTATGAGTAAACACAAGTTTTTATTTTGGCTTTTATTCAGGGATCGACTCAATACCAGGAATTTGTTGGCTAGGAAAAACCTTTCATGTGCCTAGTCATGATTGTGTTCTTTGCACTGGACAAATAGAGGAAACTCCGGTTCACCCCTTTTTTACTTGCCCTTTCAGTCAATGGTGCTGGTCTGCTGGAGGTTCATCCACATTTCGTGGAACTTAACCTTATCAGTGCAAGACATGATCCAAGAAGGGAAGGGAAGACTTCGCCTAAAATGTTTCAAGGAGATAGTGATTGTTGTGGCTTGGACTATTTAGAATCACTGAAATAAAATAATCTTCAACAATGGAATTCTCTCATTGGAAGCTTGGAAGGAGTTCAAAGAGGAGTTTGCAATGCTTACATATAGAGCAAAGCCTTCTTTGAAAGATGAAATGAAAAGTTGACTGAGTAGTATTTCATAGATTTTTTGTGCTGCTCCCGAGTGAGCTTGTAACTCTACTTTTATTTTTATAAAAATCACTGCAAAGGCCTCCTCTCTTGTGTATAGGGGAGGAGCCACCGGTGGTTTTATCAGGCTCTAGCCTAGCCTCTTGTGGCTGGAGCCCCTACCCCTCGGATTCTGTCGGTGGTGGTGCTGAGTTTGGCACTCCTATCTCCTTCCCTCTCCAACTCCGAATCTGGCGAAGAAGGGCTAGACTCGCCAGACGCCGCCGCTTTTCACCACCACCATTGCATCCACAGGCCGCCGCTGCTCCACCCACTCGCCTTCGTATTTTGCTTCTCCTCCGTCACCCGCGACCACTCCGGTGAGCTCCACCGCGAGTATCCGCTGTCAAGACCACTTCTGGCATCAATATTCTCTGCCATCAAGCCGCATAGCCATGTAGCGCCTCCGGCCTCTTCCTCTACCTCTCCGCCACTGCTTCCACTACACCAACAATGACGAGCTCCCTTCCTCCCCTGCCTATTCAAGAATCGTGACCTCTTCTCCCTCAGACCGACATCCTCTGATTGTCCTCTTCTTGGTATACTCCAATCCTATTTTCCTTCCTTTTCTATTATAATCACTGTCCAGTTTAATAGGTAATTGTTACTGTTAGACCATATGGTTAGGTTTAGGATATTATGGTGATGAATAATTGACAATGGTTAATTTGTGATGATGAATAATTGGTAATTTTATTTAGCGTTGTTATGCGAGTTATGTCGCGTGTGTGCGGATTGATGTTGGTCAAGTTTGGACGAACTTGTGCCGGAAGAATATTCTTTGGTCTTTGCATGTGCTGGTTGGGCGTGAAAACGGTCATGGTCGGTGACGAGGACTGGGACTAGGAGGGGGAAATCTGAGGTCCAGACGGTTGAGGATATCACGAGGTGGTCGGGCTCACGCTGGAGCACATGGATATCAAAGGTGGATGATGCGTGGAGAAGATACAGGAGGTGCGGTCCTGGAGGCTTCGACACATGATGAGTTGGAGAAGTTGGAGTTGGAATTTTGGAAAACTCGTATTAGGAAGGGTTTCGGATCCCTTATTTATTGGAATTGGATTAGAACTTGTGGGCTTAGGATAAGCCCAGGTTTTGGGTCCTAGACTATAAATAGACGTGGGGTTGGAGGCTAACCTTGTGTCTTTTGGAGATGCTATTTTCGTGCTAGGGTTTAGGGATGCCAGGAGGACACTTTGTAACTACCATGATTCAGAAATAAAATTTAGATCTACTTCAGAAACAATTACAGGCGACGCGTCTGGTTCGCTTCCCCGAGGCATCGTCGACTTCGTCGCGCGCAGAAAGAAATCATGCGTCGCTGGCGTCCTCGGCTAACGACACAGGCATTACGGCGGCACTATGACCGAGCGAATAAAAAAAGACGTAGCATTGTAGGGCCGTGACGCGAGAAAACGAGGAAAAAATAGAAAAGAAAAAGTGGGCGGCTGACGGATAGATGGAAGTGAACAGTTTCTATGTTTTTCTAATAAAAGTTTGTGAATTTTTTAATTCGCATATATTATCCTTTTTCCTGGTTTTTTGATTCCTATAGAATCTCTATGCATTGATCTATGTCTAGGTATTTTTCTTGCTTACATACATGAATCAGTTTTAATTAAAAATCGATTGGACGATTAAACGAAAATGTGCACTTTAGCAACCCATTATGTAGTCGCTACAGCAACTGCTACAGTGCATGCTACAATATCTTTCTAACACGGTACTACTACAGTGTTCGCTACAGTACCCCCTATAGTAAAATCAAGAAAAAAATCCTATTTTTTTGTTATTTCTGTTTTTTGCAGATTAAACAATTAAAAGGTAGAAAATTTAAGAAAAAACTTCCGCTAGGGATTTAATCATTCACCCCTATCTGATTGCTGTCGACGATCCTACAGTTACTCTGCTATTATTGCTATTATTCATTGCTACTTGATGTTATCCTGTGGATATTGAGATGTGTATGTGCATGCGTGTTAGTTCTGTGATTGTTATCAGTAATATTTGATTAGCACTTTTGGGAATTGGAGTTAATTGTTGTTGTTTTTATCTTTGAGAGTTTCTATCCAGCTGGTGTTGATTAGTGAGTAGGCTGTGTTGCTATACATCGACTAGTTTGTGTTTGTTTCAGTTGGTCATGTGCGCACGAATTAGCTGACCATTTCCTCCTCCTTTTGTCCATCTATCCTCCTTCCCACAAATTGCTTCTCTCTCATGGTCGGACGATGGTTAGGTCGTATCATTAGTTTTATGCATGTCAGTAAGTCGTCCTGTACGTTTTGTTGGTTCTTTTGATACATTTTAATTGGTTACAGTTTGTTAAATTAGGCGAGATGTTTGGATCTTTAGGTGATCCGAGTAGATAGCTATAATTTGTAAATATGGACAAGTGTGTATTTATTTTCAAGAAAAGGGTAGTTGGGTTGCTATAAAATCTATGTTTGGATCTTTGTTTCGTTGACATTGAGGAATTGTTTGTACCATGCTTTAATAATTTTCCCTAATGGATACCTTAGCAAGTTGTTTTGTTTGTAGTGTGATTATCTTGTAGAATGAATTTGCCTCCTGATTTAAACTAGTGTTTTAGTGGTATGTTTTATTTATTTTAAATGTTTATGACCATTTATAATTTGTTATTGTATAACTAATTTTACTATTTTTGATAAGGAGATGACATATCTTTATTCACTGAAAGCATATTATATATTTTCGAGATACATTTTCTATTACTAAGGTATGATTATTGTCTCTCTCTCTCTCCTTTTGCTTTACTTCTCTTCTATTCATGTATGAATTTGAATTGCATAAAATAAAATAGTATATTTATATCAATTTAGTTTAGTCCAATAAAACTTTAAGCTAACCCTCTATTTTCATCCGGGTTCGCCTGCTATTTACCCTAAACAAAGAGCATTAATCGCCGCTCGGCGCCAACCATTCAACGTCGGTCTTCCACGCACCGTTGGCTAAAAAGGCGTGGCCATACACACGTAAGATGCTATTCGGATCAAGCGTGGCTCAGTAGTAGACATCTGAGGCTACTCACGCTGCAGCCTTGGGCTGTGTCAGGTTCTTGCGTAGCTGACGTTGTTGCCAACCAGTTAGAGCACGCCACCGGAATCCAAGCGCAATGTGAGGAAGCCTATGGGGCTGATCCTTTTAGCTTCAACTTATAACTTTTGATGGTAATTTATAACTTTTAGACTGTTTATGATAGAGAGTACGGACTAACAAAAACTTGTATGCGGTTTTGACATATATAAATAAAGTTGCTATAGTGTGTACTACAATTAACTTGTAGACCCGTCTTGAAAAGACACTCTGTTTGAAAGCTAGTAACTGTCTATAGCCCTCTTCTTTTCGGCTTATGACTTTCTCCAAACAAACAAACTAGACGATTTTTTCATCGTCTTTTCGAAACGACTTATCGAAGCAACTTTTTCAAAGCGATTTATCGGTTTGTCGGCATTTGGTTAGTTCGCATAAGCATTCGTGTTAGAGCTAAAAGCTATTAATCACAACCGCAACAATAAGTCATCAATCGACGGTGATGCTGGCCTAGTATGCCAATTTCACCACATTGGTTGTCAAGCATATACTTTCCATGGCCTTGGTGGTGTCGGACATGCTCGAGAAGGGCTGTTGTTGGGGGTAGCACATTCCGCTTAGCGCACAGCGTGTCAGTCGGGGCCCTGAACATTGACCACGTAATAGTTGTCACGTTGACGTCAAGCTCGAAATTGTCGTCGTCGCACATGGCGGCCGTGGTGATCTTTAGGCCTTGAAGTGGGTCCTAGGTCGGCTAAGGAGCAAAGATGGAGGTGGGCGTGGCTGGGCTGGACTAGTGAGCCAGGCCATGATGGAGTCGACCCACATGGTGAGGGCGCAGGAGGTTGGAGAGCACTGAAAGAGGGGAGTGCAAGTGAAGGGAGGGTAGGGTGGACCGTAGTGCTAGGGGTCACATAATACTTGCAGGTCGGTGACCGATGAAATTTGTGGCAAGGTGAGTTTTGTAAACATTCCTCTCTTTCAAGGTTGTCTATATTTTAAGTGACGGTTTTCATCGCTTTTCTTAGTTCTTGATGACTCCACTCTCTTCCTATATAAACCCATCCTTCATCCTTAGAACAAAGTGAAACAAAGAATTATTCTAACGTAGACAAAAAAAAAAGTTTAAGTTTGGTGAACCCCTATGGAATACAAAGACAACAAAATTTCTAGCCTGGACAAAAATAAACTACATGTTTCCTACAAATACAGTACAAATAAAAAACAAAAATAAGAAAAGTTGCAGTAAAATATTACTAAAATTACACATTACTCAACACTGCAATTTTAAACTTAATAAAAATTTCTAACCTGCACAAAAATAAAGTAAACTACATGTTCCCACAAATACAGTACAAATAAAAAACAAATATAATAAAAGTTACAGTAAAACATTACTAAAATTACACATTACTCAACACTGCAATTTTGAACTTAGTAAAAATTTCTAACCTGGACAAAAATAAAGTAAACTACATGTTCCCTACAAATACAGTACAAATAAAAAAACAAATATAATAAAAGTTACAGTAAAACATTACTAAAATTACACATTATTTAGCATTGCAATTTTAAACTTAGTAGTGTGTATGTTTAGGTGACCGAAAGATACGAAGTTTTCAGGTAACAGAATTAGCGGAACCTTTTTTTTCAATCACTAGACAAGGAAACGGCCAAAGTGGAATTTAAATTTAGAACATTCCAAAAGGTACATGGGTAAGTTCCACTGAATTCAGCATCCATTCGACCAGTCAAAATGACATTTTCGATTAGGGTACAACCAAAACGCGAAACGCGAAAATGAGAGAGAGAGAGAGAGAGAGAGAGAGAGAGAGAGAGAGTAATGGCATTTTGAAAAATACATATTTTCTTTCCGTTTTTTCCGACGAAACCACGAGTTGAACTCGGGTCACCTGGGTGCACATGAGCGCCTTCTCCACTGGGCTACAAGGCCTCGTGCGAAAAACAAAGATTTTCCGATGGCACGGAATGAATAATCCTATCTTTTTTCCCCAGCAGATGTATTTTGTGTCACAATATGGCTTGTCTTTCTATCGAAGGTATTATCCGGGCTTACAAAGATTTAAGCTACTCAAATTACTACATAAAACAAACAGACATCTGATGTTGATAGAGGCCGCTAACAGGGACATACAAATGAACGAGCCTACCAAAATCAACAAGGCATCGCGTGAGAGTTTCCCCTCTGGTATTGCCAAATCTCCATCTATATCCTTTGTTTATCCAGCGCTCATCTTCCCTTTATTTACATCTTCAGTCATTTTTTGCGTGCTCCGCATTGTCATTGTTAGTTGTCGATGTGGCAGCCCCGCTCTGCAACATTTGCAACTGGATTTGCAACACCTGGGAGAAAGAAGTGACGTATGAATTCAGTTGGCTACAGACAGAATATTGAGAAAGAATATCACGCAATGTTATTCCCAGCAAGCATGTCATCGCAAAATAAGGTGGATCATATATGATATCAAACAACAGGCTTATATGATCTAGTTACTTAGCACTGGTCAGTGCTAATTACTAGACAAAAATTCATATCTTGAGTAACATTGCAGATTATAATCTGGCAGTGATGACAAAAGACTAGCCGTTTGACGCTGATGAACTGCGCTTACTGTCTACAGTTATTTGACCATAGTTGCCCATCAAGAATGTTTTTTTTAAAGTAATAAAGACACTTGCATGCTGCACACTGTTCTGCAAGAATCAAGGGTGCCTCAAGATAGTAATGAAACTGAATAACTGATATAGTAACAAAAGAAAAGAACTTATTGGTATGCCTATAGCGGTATAGCCTATTGATTGCATCTCACCATGATATGCAGACAGTTACGTGAAACTACTAGTAGCCAACATAAATATGGGCAGTAGACAATAAAAACATAAACATGAGAATCTAGTGCAAACCATATATTAGTTGCAATCATACACTTTAGTTTGAATATCAAATCAACATAAAAAATTGCAAAAAAATTGTGAAGGCAGTGCTTAATATAATATACCTCCATTTAAAATTCAAATTCAATTTGTATTGGGATAAAAAAAGAGGTCCTTGGCAAACTATAGGCTAAAAAAATGAAGAAAAAAGGACAAGATTTATTATTCACAGCAAAATTGCCCTTTTCATCTCTCCTAACTTGTTTTAAGCTTAAATTTAAAATTTTAAAGGTTGATACAGTACACATAATATATCCTAAAATTTTTCATGCTGATTTGGTGCTCAAACCAAAGAGGTATGAATGATTGCACCCAATATACGGTGTGCACTAGATATGTTTGCCATAAACATATTGTTTATCTGGGGACATATCCAATGCAGCAAACTCATCTTTGTGTGGAACCATGCAAACTCTCACGTGAATCATTGGATGCAAGTTGAATGGTCTAGATACATTAGGCAATCAGAGGAAGCGGCCCTCGTTAAAAATTTTCAAACATGGTGATGTGGATGTGATTCAGAAAGTTATTCATCCACGTGACACCCAAGTTCCCATGAATCTAGCCCATTGAACTCTTAACCAATGGCCCATGTCGAGAATTTAGAGTTAGCAGCTTTGCATGCTTGCACTTAAAAGATGAGTTTGCAATAGATATGTTCCCAGCATTGCAACTTGCAAGCAGTCAACATATGCATATCTGGCTCCATGTATCATTTTCATATGCAACACTTGCTAATGTAGTAAGATTAAAGCAGGGAGCTTTGCGAATCAAGACAGTTTATTACCTCTATCTGGCTCCTTATAGCATTTTCGTATGCCTTTTGCAGTGAATTTTCAAGGTCCCTGCTGTTTGTTATTGAAGCAACAGGACCATGTACATAAAAAGACTGAGGTGCTAAGGGATCGCCAGTGTTTTGCCATTGCAATGCTTGGTCTTTCTGTGACTGATTGGAATTACTTGCTTCTCCTGATTGCAAAGTACTTGATGTAGACTGCAGAGGTCCTGAATACCTGATGGTTGAATAAGAGGTACTTATTGGTTATTAGTATTAGAATGTATAGCACAAAATAACACCAGTTTCTTAGTCACAGTAGAATAATGAAAACACAGTGACTACCCAATCTCAGGTACATAAGAATAAACAAACATGGTTAACCACCTAGTCCTAGTAGATGCTATGTAAGAAAAATGACAACTTGCTCTAAAACAAAAAATTGCAGCCCAGCTCTGAATAAAGCATGTTAATTTAATCTTGGACATCATAACCATAAGTCAGTGTGTTCCCAGACAAAAAGGAAGATATGCTTAGCAAAGAAAAAAACAAGTTCCACAATTTTTATCCAGCATACTCAACCGTGGCACGTAGCACACGTAAATTTATAATCAACTGAACGAAGTTCACAGATATGTTCCAAGTTAACAATGTGTAGGAGATGCCGAAACATTGTGGAAGTTGCAAATTTAATCAATCACAAAAAATTCAGATTCAGCATTTTTGATCATAACTAACAAATCTCAAGCAGAATCATGAAAAGCTTTATGTTTTTAGACTCTTCCAGAAAAAAGTAGCCACAATAATGAAGAAGCATACCTATTCACAATGTTCTCTGGAGGATAAGCAAAAGATCTCCCATATAAGGAAGCAGCTGAAGCAGCAGCTTCAAGTTTTGCTTGGTGCCTGTTCACATTCTCACTTGGTGCTCCTTCTGAACCTGGAGTACCAGCACCTGCAACTGTTTTTTTACATTGAATTAGGAACCACATATAAAACTGCTTGCAAAATGTATTGCTAACTGATACAAATGGTTGAAGTGGGAAAATGCAAAATTAAAAAAAAATCAGATCAACGAAAAATAGCTCACCAGGCTGAACTCCAGGTTGAGCTCTATGCTGTCGCGCTGATGCAGCACGTCCATTATCTGGGGGAATAATTGGAGCTCTACATGTTGGACAAGTGTGTTGGCGCTCTAGCCATGACCTCAAACAATGCACATGGAACAAGTGCCCACAAAGCAGCTTCTTTGCTGTGGTCATCTCCTCACGGCAAATAATACATGTAGCATCGCTCCTGAATATATATAAATGAAAACTAAATCACAAACAAGTATCATCATTGAATGAACTGAAACAGTGCCAATGAAATTAAAAAAGACTCACGCATTGAGCTCATCTGCCGTAGCATCTGGAAAGCGTTCATTCATGTTGGAAGCTATCTTTCTGTAGCGTACATAATCTGCAATACGTATTCTGAAGTTGCGGAAGGTCTCATACAGCTCACGAATCAAGTGCAGTGGGACACCATAGTTCCTGATGTCAGTATAACAGATCAGCCACCAAAATTCACAATATAGTACCCCTAAGGGGAAAGATCATCTTAAGAGAACTTACAGGAAGATAGCTATGAAGAAGAGCATATATAAAGACAAGTGCACAAGGTCACTGATGAGCTCCAAATAAAATGTATACACTGCCTTTTTCTCCCATTGACCTTCCATCAGCATGTCGCTGACATAGAATATATACTTCACGAACGTCGATACCGTGGATGTTGCTAGTATCATATACCTGAAACATGATTTGCACATATCTGATTTAGTATGAATCTCAACATCTCGAAATAACACATCAAGAATCATCTTCAGATTTTTCAGAACAATAGGAACTTCAAGTAACTAGAAGATTAGTCAATATGGTTGTTACCTTGCCTGAAAGGCATGTCCCATGCTTTAAAAGCAATAGGCAACATACAAATTCTACAGCTGGTAAGTCTTACTGCAGTTTAAACAATTCAAACCTAATGATCTGCAGTGCTTTCACTTAAAAGTATTGCTTAAACTTAGACAAGCATATTTAACAAGGTCCTAGACTCAGATCTTGAAATATAATAACCATAACATATAAATGAATGGATTATAAGCTTGAGGTTGTAAACATGTGAGACAAAATTATCCATGGCGTAGTGGATACATCAAGTGAATTGACAAAATGATAACTGCTGACTACCATAGCGTAAGGTCCAGTGCAAACAAAAGGTATGCAAAATACAACTTAAGGAAAACATTAATTAAGAATCACTGAAGGTCTTGATAGCAGGGCATGGTACAAATACAACAATAAAAAGAAACAAGCACGAGAAATTGAGTAAATACATCTTCAAGCATATCGAATTAGAAATATTTAAGAGAGCAAAAAGAAACATTGAAAGAAGAGTAGTTAAAACTAAACATGGAGCTTACTCGAAGGAAAAGAAGATTGCGACCGGGGTATCCCGCTTCTGTATCAGCGACCTGAGCGAGTTGGACAGGAATAGGCAGTCGATGACGAGCAAGAACGCCATGAACGACACGATCCTGACGTGGGACAGCATCGGCACGGAGGGCGTGGTCTCGATATACTCGACCCTCTTCTGCGCGAGCCAGTGCAGCGCCTTGACGAGGAGCAGCGCGGCGACCATGGCGAGGAAGGCGACGGAGAAGTCCTGGCGGAAGATGGTGACCGCGAAGAGGATCTCCACGACCTCCCGCCACGACTGCTCGTTGAGGCGCTCAACCTCGGCCTCGCGGAGCTTGCCCAGGAAGAGGCGCTTGACGAGCTGCCAGGCGACGCACATGGCGACGAGGCCCGTGTTGAGGAGCAGCACGAAGCAGATCTTGGACGTGGAGAGGTAGACCATCGCCGGGTAGAACTGCTCCCGGCTGCTGAACGCGTAGTACGTCGCCGTCGCCGTCGCCAGCAGGCTGAACGCCGCGTACGTCTGCAGCCGGATCATCTCCGCCACCGCCCGCGGGAAAACCCCAACCAAAAAAATTCCACCACAAACTACACCACCACCACCGGATCACCTAGGACAGCAAGCGAAATCAGAATCCTAACCCGCAGCAGTTTCCCTCGAATTTTGCGCAAGGATAAAACCAAACGAAACGGACGCTAATCGCATGGATATCGCGCGAATCCAATCCCAAACCCTAGGTGATCGAGGATGGATCAGATCCAGAACAGCAGCGAGAGCTTAGATGCTTACCGATGCGAGGATGGAGATTCTTCGGCTCTAGGAGAGATCGGACCGGGACATGTCGGGGGATTCGATTCGAGCAAGTGGATAAGCTGCTGCGATTTTGCGGGGAGGGAGAGGGTTCGGATTTTTTTTTAAAACGACTTCTTTTTGGGGAAGGATGATGGGAACGAGATGGTTCGTACGGGCGGTTCGCCACGTAGGATGAAGGCGTGTGGGTGGAGAGCGGTGGGGCTGGCCGCAGGTCGGGGAGGTGCCGTCCTGGGAGTGGATGGGCGTTGCGGATGTGCTGGTGGACTCGTGTCGTGGAAGGATCCGGTGCGGCGGTGGCGTGTCCCGGCCAATGGGTGGTCTCCACGTGTAAGGAGAAGTGTGGGCGGGCTCGTAGGAAAGGCCCAAGGGAAGAAAATGTTCGAGAGTAATTTCTCTTTTTCCCCTCTATCGTCCGATTTTGCTCGATGCAACATAGCATTCAAGGAGACAGTTTTTTTTTTTACTTTTTAAGCCGAGAGCTTTCATACAATTGCCCGTTTATTTCGGCTTGAATTTATAATTTCTGACTTATTTTTACTATTATTAAATTTTGTCTTTTTCTGATTTTTACCTTTATTGAGCTTTTTTCCGGTTATTTTTTGTATTCATTTACATTATCCATGATAGGCTAATCTTTTTTTTTATTTTTAATTTTTTTAAATTTAATTATGTCAAATAAAGTATCATCAGCTACAGTATAATTTCAGTCAGCAACAATATAGTATCAGCCATAAGACAGCTTATTTTAGCCCAACCGAGTGCCACCAAAATACAATCTTCTCTTAGAGTATAAGACAAGAAAACAATGACTCAAGTTGAGCCAACTCTGATTGTTGACAAGCAAACCTCGCACAGCAGCGAGCCACTTTATTAGCAACTCTAGGATAAATTTGCACAACAAAACCAGGGGAAAAAACTCGATATCTCTTGGGGTTAACTGTTAAAGAATGTGGAAATGCTACTCAAATCTTGGTGGAAAATGACCACGAAAATGCTTCTTCACGTACATCCAACTTTTTTATACCTCCTTGGATGTATAAAGAATTGTGCTATAGAAAACAGTTGCTCTGATCAGTTACAAAATGGAGAATGGTAAGAAGTTAAGAGAATAGAGCAGTTTGAAGGAGAATGAACCAACCACCAACTCATTTTTTTTATAATAGTAAAGATAAATTTGAGTTGGTGGTTGGTGAATTCTCCTTCCTCCCTTCTCAACTGTCCGATCTGAATACTGAAAATGAAATCTTGACCATCTATCTAACATCCCTCTCCCTCTCTCTCATATCTACCCCTCCTCTCCATTCTATCAACAGTTACCATCTCCCACCTCCTCTTCTACCCGGCCTCTCTCGCCTTCCTCCCCTCCTGCTTGGACTGTAAATTTTTTTATATGCCCTATCTTTCTTGATGATGCAAATCTGTGAAGTTTATATAGTTAGAAACTGATAAAAATTAACTCATCATCATTTGAATTATGCCCCTGATTCCTTTTGCCTTTTGACAATTGACCTACACTAACTGAATGCTCGTATGTTGTTACGGATTTAAAAACTTTTAGAACATGTTTGTATGGATATTCTAAAAAATTTTACCACCCGTAAGTTTCTTTTAAAAATCCGTAGCAACGCATGGGCATTCAGCTAGTTTGGTAGAATTTTTAGATTCTAAATTTTTCATTTGTACTCTAGATTTTCTGAGAATCTAGAGCTGCACCTAAAAATCGTTTGATTGATAGATTGGCTTCAAAAACATAACAAGAAAGGATTGGAGGCATTGATACCTGGTTGTAACACTTTATGTGTGTGTGTGTGTCTTATTTCTTTATTTTTGTATACAAATAATGAAATGTTATATCCAAATATTATAACACCATATGTACATAAATTAGTAGTGTTTTTTTTTCAAAATTTCAGATACGACGAGATTTGTATACAGACTTATACAACGTGTTATTTACTCTTCAGGATACTGCATGTAACTGAGTTTCAGTTCTTTGTACATGTATTACGCAAGAAACTACAGATATGACATAATGACAAATACATTTCAAGAATAGATCACTGATCCACTCGTTATTCTGCGGTTCATCTCCAAGAAAAGGCACACCTTAGTGCAGATTGATAGAGGGAATGTATTTCACATTTTTGCCGTTAAAGTACTTATCACAAAAATCAGAGTAAAGGAATCAGTTGAATGTCTCGGAGAAGGAAACACTATTTGGAACACAAAAAGAGAGGAGCAAGTTCACAAAAACAAAAAGAAGAAGAAGAAGAGAGGAGCAAATGTGAGATCTTTGCACCATGTCATTACAACCGGTCCTAATCATCCAGCCTCGCTATAATAAGAAGTTTAAAAGAATGAAAAATGAATACATCTGATGTCTCGTTTATTCCATGTAAAATACTCTGTGTAATCTATGGGTGGGTTCTTTTGGACTGTAGCTTATAGATGAAAATTTTCAATTCTGGATTGTTCGCAAGAGGCAGTACGCAGAGGAAATAATAGCATACGATTTTGGCCGGTACAACCAAACTCGATACAGTTTATACTACAATCTATCTGTAGATCTCATCTTAAAAACACACTATATAAAAGCTACTTACTGTAGCAGCAAACCAAAAAGCAAAAGTCTAAGTGGTGCCAAACCCACCCCATATTTAGCATTAGAGGCAAATAATACGAGCCTCTGCATTTTCAAAACACCCTCCAGGTAGCCAAGTTTGTAAGAACCGTTATCTAGCATTAATGTCAGCAAGAAATGGAGCTTCAAATGGTGACTGATGTCGGGCCTATTATTTTTGGCTGAAATTTATGGCTTTTAGCTACGGCTAGTGGTTTTTGGGCTATTCGTGCGAAAGATTACAGAGTAACAGAAACTCACATGCGGTTTTTATCGATGTAAATAAAGTCGGTACAGTATGTACTACAATTAACTAGTAGATCCTAGCTTGAAAAGACACTCTGTTTAAAAACTAGTTACTGTAGAAAAGTCAAAAGCTAAAAAAGAACAAGCCGTCGGCATACAACGTTATTGCATTTTTGCTACAAAACTTCCAGCATTGCAGGAATCACACTAAGATTTCAGCCGACTCAGACTTTCGCACACAAGCGCTCTGGGAAAAAGCAGAAGGAAACTACAGTCAGAAAACCCGAAATAGTTTGCAACCAGATTAGAAAATTGACAAGAATTAAAAGCCCCATGTCATCTCAAAAAATTAGAGCTTTAGTTGGCACTTGGATGAGCTAGGTTTCATGTAAGGTTACAGGGGAAAGGCATAGAAGTTCCGCAGTTTCAGTTTGCAGCCCAGTAGTTTGTATTGCACATGGAAAATATGGTACATCATACTAGAGGGATGGGCTGACGATGACAAGTGACCAGAATGACACCATACACCCTAATTTCTAATTGAAAAATTCGCACGTACGTAGAAATAATCGCATGAGCTGTATTATCAAAAGTAGAACATATAGTATATTGTACACTTGGAAAGGAGAAGTGACCGTACTTTATCCGTAGCATACTATCATTGAGGTACCTTAAGCTGACGAGCTGAAAAACCTTGGACATAAACGAGAAGAGAGAAAACTTAAGGTCGACTGAAATTAAGGTTAACTCACAGGATGTACAAAAAAGATCACAAAATATGATAATAACAATGCAAAATATGGCAGTAACATAAAGAAAGCATCTGCTGAAAAAGCATTTTAAAAAAAACTATCTCAAGAAATTTAATTTATGAATAGACATAAGAGAACGGGATTGAAGTTTGAACACTACAATCAAGAAGTATGGTTGTGAAGAACTTAAAAGTTTAATGGTTGTATTATCGACACAAAATGTAACTTGTAACATTAAAAATACTGTGAAGTGCATTGCCGAAAATGCATGCCATATCCATGAAAAACCTAAAGCCATTTCAAAATTGCTGCTCATGAGAGCCAAGTCTTTTCTGATGGAAGACGGCGACATTCTTGCCTCCCCAAGCACAGTGCCGCTCGCGAGCCTCGTCCTGAACGCTAAATTTTTTCAATGGGAGATGGTGATGTTCTCGTCTCGTCCTAAGTGCCAAGTCTTTTCTGATGGGAGATGGCGATGTTCTCGCCTCTCCAAGCAGAGTGTCGCTTAATTTTTTTCCGATGGGGGATAGGGTAGCAGGATACCCCTAGTAAAGAGCAGCAACTAGACTTTATTCTGATATTAGGCAAGCAACAACAGTGCAAACCATGTGAAAGGAACAAGGGCAGTTAGAGGCCCTTTACATTCTTGCCAAAGATGGTGAGGCGGTTGTAGGATAAACTTCGGGTACCCTGGCTTTGCGATGCATGAGCTAGCATTATTCCTTGCTCAAAGATAAATCCTAACATAGGGCACAAAGGGTCTATACCTGGGCATTCCACATGGTCGCTCGAACTTAGGTGCTTTGTGTGAAGCTCGGTGCTTGAGCGACTCAGACTGAGAGGGTTTAGTTCCTGAGTGATCGGCAACTGATTTAGTGCTCCACACCACCATCTGAAAAGGCAAGTAAGCGTTGCAAACATTCCATCACACAAGCACATCCAAGAACAACAGACCAAATGACACAATTCCATATATTTCATCAAAGCTACAAAAGGGGTTAGCTCTCGGGAATTACAAAAGGCTACATCAAAGACAGACATTGACATGACACTCCGGTGAGCTGAAGTACAAAAAAGAGCTAATCAATAAACATCGACATACTAATAACAGGCCTCACACCTGGGATGGACCTGATCCCTCAAGGTCTCCCTCTCGTGCCCCGAAAGAGCCTTTCTTGGACGAGCGGGTATGGGATCATCGGACGATCCCGTCAAGGTAGCCCAATCCGTGCGAGTTCCAAACTCATGAGAAAAAGAAGCGAATGTGGTCAGTGATGGCCTCTCGGCCTCCCTCCAAGTTGGTAGAGCTCGGAGCCTCATAGGCAAGTGTGCCGAAAGACATGAAGTGCTTGTAGCCCACCAACCGGAGGGAGCTAAGTAGGATCTCAGTGGAGGCCTTCACGCAATAGCACCAAAAGCCCGACACAACACCCTGGCCACCTTGCTGGTCACACTCAGCCAAGTCTCCACGATGACCTCTAAAGAGCAGAAGGGAAACTCCATGGAGATGCCCAATCCCTAGCAAGGCCGAGCATCATCTCGGCGGCAAAGACGGCGGCAGTGGCCACCTGGTCCCGCTTATCAATGAGCTAAGACACACCATGGCAAAGGCGCTCCACATTGGACTCCTGCTCGACGAATTTGCAGTTTAGCTCAGTAATCATCTCACAAGCCATGTCCAGGTCCCGCTGTGTGGCGGCCACCTTGCCCTTTGCCTCCCACGCTACCCTCTTGTTCTCCATCAAGATGTCATTCTGTATGGAGGACATTTTGCACATGGTGAGGAGACTCTACAAGAGGAAGGAGCAGGGGCCAGGAGCTCTCCAAATCAAAGCAAGTGGGCAACCTAGTTATCTTCATGAGGTCGCACTCCACTAAGGCAAATGCAAGCCTCTTGGTCACAGGGTCATCATTGAGGGCCGAATCAAGGTCAACAGGCACTGCGTGCATGATGACCTCGCTTAGGAACTGGAACATAGGCTTTGGTAGGGTGAAGTCTTTGGTGGTAACACGTCCCCAACCAAGAGAGGGGTGCTCGAGCCCGCGCCTAGGGTGTGCTCGCACACAGTACAGAGGTGGCGATCATGCGCTCAAGTCTGGGCCCTGCAGCCACCTCGTCCATTGGGATCTTCATGGTGGAATTAGGAGCTACGCCCACCGCACTCCCCAACATGCCTGCCGAGGTGGTGCCTGCCATGTTGACCTCGGTAGCCATGTCATCCGCACCCTGGCTCTCCTATGAGGATGAGTCGACGGGCAGGGGCCCTGAAGAGGCAAACACATGAGGGGTAGTGGTGGGCATGGAGCCAGTTGCTGTTTCTTTGGTGACTCCCCTGTGGGCACCTCCTGGGCCGAAGGTCAAGGCAGCGCCTCGAGAAGGAAGTGGGAGAACCTAGAGGACCTGACGAGGGGAGGTGAAAGCATCTAGACCCCTAAAAATATTTTGGGAATTAATGATGACATGTACATATGAGACAAACATGTTTATCAAGTGTTTGAAAATTTTAGTCCCAGAATTTGCTTGACAACTTGGAGATGCATGAAAAGGATCAACAAGAATATCACAATGGCTTGAAATAAACGTATAAGTAGCCTAGGATCTCTTTTAATTTTATCAAGTTTTGGAGATTGCGTGGAAGACCGGATTTTAGGCTAGACACAGTACTATTAAGAAGGATCATGGGTGGTAGCTTGAAAGCAAATTTCTTATGCTATCTAGATCAACTAAGGATCATGCATGCACTTAGAATTAAAATTTGAAAGCCAACTATGTTTTGTGGTGGCTACAGAAGAGGGAGTCTTCTAACCAAAATTGGGAATTAGGGTTTGGGGATTCTAGATGGATTTTAACATGGGGATTTTTTTGTTTGGCTTTTTAGGAATAAAGGTATGATCAGCAACAAGACAATGCTACAACGGACACAAATTTAATTTAGCAAACCCAAAACTAACAAATTGAAAGGCACAAACGGGGTTTGGATAACAGAAATTAACTCTTTTTGTAGGGCAATTTTCTAGTTATAGGTATGGAAGACAAATCTAAAACTGAAATCTCACTAGACAATCTGTGCTCTGATACCACTTGATGTATAATTGGTCTTGATCTTCTGAAGAGAACGATAACTTAACTTGATGAGGGGATTTGTCCTGATCTTCCAATGAGAATGATAACTTGACTTGATGAGGGGATATGGCCCGATCTTCCGATAAGAACGATAACTATGATTGATTGATATGACATTGACTATGAGGTTACTTGGCCGAAACGACCAAGTTCATCCTGCAATCGTTACACCACACTCTTGTCATTACCAACCTCGCCAAAAACGATGGTTGACCTAATCACAAAGATAAATTCCTGCAAGCAATAAAAGAATAAGCAAGAATTCAAGTAAGAGCAATCTAAAAATTGCTAGATGTGAAAGTTATATTAGGATAGTTGATGGTTCTATAACACGAATCTGTCGGTCTAATCGATACAAGAGATATCGTGGAGTTTGCACACATGGGCTAAATTGATCTAAACAAAACCTAAGGAAGAAAGAGGTGTCTAGGGCTATTTAAAAGAGAAAGAGGGCAAGGGGTGGTGGCTAGGGGGTGGGCACGCAACCCTAGGTGGTACAAGGCTCATGGGCCCAAGTGGACATGGCACAACACTTTTTGACTTGGATTGAAAATCAGCCCCGATTTGTTTAGACAATTCCATTTTGTTTAGACATGGTTAAACAATAGCTAATGTCAAATTTTGGGTATATTACATTGAGTACATGTTCTAGATGCTTAGCCACGCACTAATTTCTGCTAAGTTTGAACTTTTAAATAAATTTGTGCGTGAACATGGTGGTTTCAAACTGTTGGACCAGAGAAGGAATCTCTGTTAGTTTGGTATAAAACAAAATAAAAACCCTAGTTTTTGGACATGAGCGAATTATGTGATAAATTGTCAAATGTGATAGGGCATGTTGCATGTAGATAAGGGGAGTTTCTCACCTAGGTCAATTAAGGACCGAACGCTATCGCCACATATCTAAGTATCACCGTACTACCACATGTGCTATATGGGCTCTGTTTTAGCTGATTAAGTTGTCCAGGTCTAACCTTGCATTGTGGTAGGCGTAGATATTGTGAGGGCATTCCAGGTAGGTTTGCTCATAAAGGCTCCCTTCACTAATATGTTGGGGCCAAACCTTGCTAATAGATTGGTGAATGACCACTTGGGGGATGGACCTAAGTGAGAGTTTTCACTTAGGGGATGGACCCAAGTAAGGATTTGAATGCTCTCTTAGGGGATAGACCTAAGAGAGGTTCGATGTTCATTTGGCTAGTGCAAGGTTAGGATTAGATGATCTAAAGGCTATATGATAATCACTTTTGTCACACGCCAAAGGAAGTTTGAAGTTGTCTGACAGTATATTTAATTATCTCATGTGAATAAAGTTGTACAAACTCTCGAGAGTATTAAAAACTATTTAAATAGCCATGCTCGCAATCATGAGCAAGCTTGGTGCAGCCACAGTAGGTATAGTTTTTATTTTCAAAACTATTTCACTGAACATGATGAGGTGGCATGTGCGTGTCTTCCGTGTGCCATGCCCATAGGTGAGAATTGTGTGATGATCACAGCCGAGTACGACTACGAATAGATGTGATTTACTGTTATCAAAGTTATATAAATGTTATTTCATTACATGTCAAATGCTCTTTACCATTCCATTTGTAAATTATTGCTTATTGATATTGCAAATGAATTTTACTTCATGCTATAAATAACTTAACATAGAGTCTCATCCTTTGACAGCTTTGCATATATGTATAATTTTATGATACACTACAAGTTTTGCTGAATACATAATGTACTCAATTTTGCTTAAATTATTGTTGATTAGAGAATAAAATGATGCATAATTTGCCCCCAGCACCAAGGAATTCGACGATGGGTAGCTTTCTAAGGTTTAATTCTAGTTGGTTGCCTGTGGGCTATGATGGCATACCACTGAATGCTTTTGCTTACTTACTAGTCTTTCACTGCACTTTGTTCTAGACTCTGATGTTTATTTGGTCGGACGACCCTATGTTGTAAATCTTATTATGCATCGATATCATATTACCCTCTTTTTTGTTATAACTTATTTGTATGCGATGTGTATAGATGTGATCTCGATGATGTAAATATGTATACTAGGTACTAATAATAGAACTAGTACAGAACATATATGGTGATTTCGGGTATTCCACACCCGGGGTCCCCACAGAACTTTGACATGGATTTTTGTGATCTATAGATAGAATAGGTTCCTAAGACCTTAAACGAAGTATGCACAAAATTTCATAGCATTTGGATTTGTATTTTAGGAGTTGCAAAAGTGAACCACTTTGGGCTACCCTAGACAGGTGGCTGGTTAGAGCGGTCAGACCGACAGCAAGAAGCTAGTCAGACCGCCAGTGTTGGTTATTTTTCAGGAATCGATTTCTTGAGCATTGTTTATTTGGGTTTTTGACTGCGAACCCTATTCTATGTAATTATATAGTTATTTGAGAAAAAGATCAAAAATACTTAGAAAAAAGTTTGGACGGTACCATTCACGCTCACTTTGTTTCCTTTCGGTCATACAATAGCATTTGATACAGGCAGTTTGAGGTTAGCTTATACGAATGTTCATGGAAGATCAGATTTACAAACTATGCTTGAGCTGAGCTTTGCTGGTTATTTTAACTCCAAAGCACTTCTCGATCACAAAATGGATGATTTGCTTGGCTAACCTATTTGTGCTATGCATGGAATGTGCCATGTCAGAAACTTTCGATACTCTTTTAGTAGTTTTTTAGGTACTCTTTTAGTAGTTTTCATAGAACACAAGTACTAGAGCATGGTCCTTTGATGTGGCCAAGAATGTGAATGCTACATTGATTTGTACTTCATCCATACAATCGGTTACAGGAGAGAGAAGAATATCCTAATTCGTGCAGATGCTTATGTGATTCCTCCTTTGCGCAATGCAAACAAGACAACAATGTATAGAATTAGAGGTGTGGATAGAGAAGAAAGAAAGCTAGTTTGGTTAAAGAGGAAGACACAAGATCAATCAAATTCTTGTGATTGCAGTTCTGTCCACAATGTTCATAAAGTTTTCAATGCCAATTCTGAGGTTTATAATTCACACAAAACATATATTTGGAAAGTTAATGAAGTCTACTTTTCAACTAATCAAACGACGCTTGATTGGAGTTTCCTACAAAAAGTTATGGCAACTTCATTGGATGTTGCACGAGCTGTCCGGAGAGACACGCGAGACTTGCCAAATATAAAGAGTCCGAGTATTGCAATGCAAGTAAAGGTAAAATCCAACCACACCATGACTTTCCAAAGGTTAAGAAGGATTCCTTTTCAGGTTCCAAACAGATTTGAAAGCCCCTTGAACAACAAAAGAAAACATATAAAGATTTGAAGTCAGTTCAGATTCGGTTCGGGTCAGACAGGAAGTCCAACATTAAAACGCCTATAACTTTCACAAATGGAGTCCGATTTGGGTGTTTTGGACTTGTTTGAAAGCTAATTTGAAGCCCCATACAATGGATAAGGTGCCAACCCCAGAATCCTAATGATCACATCGCAAATTTAGAAGGAATTCGATGGCAGTTATTTAGCTATTTCCTTTTTAGTTCGTATTGGAATTTGTTTCGGTCTTAGGCCAGGTTGTGCGTGAGTTTTAGTTAAGGCCGTGCATTGTGCACCTATATAAGACCAGGGCTTAGCCCTATTATAACTTAGGCTATGATATGATAAGTTTTTATATTTGTGAAATAAAGGAGAAAATCGCCTGATGGTTGTTGGCGGCTATATTGCGTGATTGCAAGGTTTTCTCATTTGGAGTTTGTTGAGTTAGTGCAAGGCAAGAATAGGCGATTCTTGAGATTGCCCATCGAATTTACAAGGTTCATCTCTTCTAAGTCGTGTCTTCTTGCTGAATTCACGGTTTGGGGGAGTTCGGCGGATTGCTTCTAGTGTGCGCCTTGCATACTAGTACAAATTGCGCTTATCAAGATTGTTGGCTGCATCAAGATAAGAAGAAGACTCTATCCGCAGGAACTAAAGGAGAAGGAACCTCACTGAACGTACCGAAAAAGATCAGACCATATCTACGCATCAACTAATCCTTAGTTGGTCCGTATCCTCCTCCTTAGCATTTGTAGTCCCAACATATTGGATCTTAACACATGAACAAATCTGTCACATAAGAAATTAAGAGATTATAAACTCCTTGTCTGCGCTATCAATGGAGACTATCTGAGTAATGCTTTTTTGACAATTGATATCGTAGTTTTGACAGCACTAAAAAAAGATAACAATGTGGGAAAAAGTGACTAGTGCATGTCTTGCCATCCATAACACGCAGCTCCCTCCATAACGAAAAGCAGTACTAGGGCTTACAATGTAGCAATTATTGAATACTGGGAACACCCAAACTAACTGAAGTCTGTTATTGTTGTCTTAGACTAGTTTGCTTCGGTGCCTACCATAACGAACTAAAGTTTTCTCATTTTATTGCAAAAGGCATAATAGCAAAAAAAAAAGGTTACTTAAAATGAAGGGGGTGAAGGATGCTGAATGAATGGAGAACTTATGTTACCAAATCATAAATAATACACCAAATCTTCAGGCTATTACACTTATTTTTTTCACCCTTACAAAGGTTGAAACACTTTTACATATGCACGGTGTACACACTGGTATCATATGACCCCAGATCATGTTAACTCTTACATGTTTTGTTCACATGCTTACTTAAATCACCTTCACCTAAAGAATAATATTTATTACCCCCAGTATCTATCTTGTTTCACATGAACATATAACATGTGAATCTAGGCCCTAGAGCAACATTTTTACTTCTTTCACATTAATGCATTTACAAGTGAATGTATTTGCAAGAAGCTTGCCGTGCTCTGCTCTGGCAGATAGGCAGCAAAAGAAGCATTGCTCATTTACCTAGCTTAGGTTCATGCGCGCAAGTGAAATTCATTCTTCAGCTGCAGCCGCCGGCCGCGAAGCCGATCCTGGACTGCGCGACGTCGTAGACGACGCTGAACGTCTGCTGCTGCGTGTTCCCGATGATCGCCGTGCTTCCGGTGGGCGCGAACGCCAGGCACGTGGTGGAGTCGTCCACGTCGATGAGCACGTTCCGCGGCGCCAGCTTCAGCGTCGCGCCGCCTGCGAACGCCATGTCCACGGCCGGCACGCGCAGCTGCGACGCGCGGCCCTGGAAGCACGTGTCCAGGATCGAGTACGCGGGCGCGCGCGGCGCCCCTCCCATGGCCGCGGCCACCGCCTTTCTCAGCGCCGTGTACACGCTCGTGGGCAGGCGCGTGATCACCGTGCCGGAGTCGATGATCGTCGGCAGGCTACCGTACTCCGACGACGACACGGCAAGCGGGCTCCCTTGGACGGACATCCCAGCCAGGCTGACGAAGTAGAGCGAGGCGTCGAGCTCGCTCGACGCCATCGGCGTGTATGAGTACTGCCCCAGGTTGTAGGACCCGATGGACAGGTACCCCGCTGACGCCGACGTCGGGAGGCAGTAGGAGAAGGAGTAGCCGAGGCTCGGCGCGAGCTGGTAGAGCAGCGACAGCTTGTTCCGCGCGAGGCCGATGATCCCCGCCGACCGCCCGAAGAGCCCCTCGTTGTCCTGGCCGCAGCCGTAGTAGAAGTTGGGGAAGCTGCTGGAGCCGAAGGACACGGTGTCCTTGCTCATGTACCCGACGGAGAAGGAGCTGTCGCCGTAGCTGGCCTGGTAGACGCAGACGTTGGAGACCGAGCAGGAGGAGGGATTGAGCGTGGCGACCTGGAGGTCGCTGCACTGCGACGCGGAACACGGCACGGAGGCGTAGGTGTTGGACGCTCGGGGGTTGTAGAGCGGGCCGGCCTGCCGGTGGCACGACACGACGCAGGGTGAGCACTGCAGCCAGGTAAGCGACGACCCCGTGTCGACGACCATCACGTAGGAGGTGGCCGGCGTGCCGAGGCCCAGGCGGGTGACGTAGTTGCCGACGCCCACCGAGGTGCCCGGCGTGAGCGGCTTGGAGGAGGCGAGCGAGTCGTCCAGGTGGGAGCCGCCGGACTTCTTGCGGTGGCCATGCAGAGACGTCGGGCGGCCGGAGGGGGTCTTGGCGAGGCGCGAGGCGAGGTGGGCGATCCGCGACTCATCGTGGGTGACCACAGCGGAGAAGGGGAGGTCGGACGGAAGCGGCGCTGGCGAGCAGGGGCTCTGCGGGTGGTGCAGCGTCAGGTGCAGGCCGGAGCTGTTCAGGTGCTGGAAATCTGCAAGAAATCGACACATGGTTACCTACGCCAGTTTGTTCAGATTTTCACCGTTTCACCGAGCTTTCACCTAATAATCTTGCACAAACAACGTTTTTACACTGCGATCGTGCACAATTGCCAGGTGGAATTGAACATGTCGAATTCTATGCTCTACTTAAAATAAATTTTGACAGGTTTTATCAAGTTTTAACACAAATTAACGAGCAAGAAAGTTCTAATCCAACAGTCCTACATCTGGATGATAGTTAGAAAGAAAACATCCGAATAATGTTTAACAAAACCCAAACAATACTAACTAAACAGCCATTAACTATTGATTACAACAAATCCTTCAAAATTTCATACAACTCTACCTCACAAGCAATTCTTCAATGCATGCTCGATCAATTACCGATTGGTAGTCGACTAGTCGGTACTACTATGTGATTTGCTCATGAGAAGGAAATAGCTAGCTCAACTGATGATTGCAAGCTCATCATCACTGTACCAACTACCAACCACTTAGCTAGCCAGCTACCAACCTTAGCCAGCAGCTAGGTAGCTGGGTGCCGTGCCGTCCATAATTGTGCCCCGAATTCTGGTACGTGGTCGATCGTGTGACGAGACAGCGACGCACCACCAAAACAGCAGCAGTGTCACTGCAAATCACCGAATTGAATTGCACACCGAATCACGGCAGGGGTGTTTAGATGACTTCGGTTTTCGGTTTCTATGGGAAGTCGAGAGTAGATTTGAACACATTAGCTCAAGCTGTTTTTAAAAACGATTTCTTCAAGCCGCTAGCCAAAAGCCTTTTTTCAAATTTTATTCTGATAATTACTTATTCTAGCTATTACTATCCTATTTTAACTAAGAAACAAAAGCCCTAACAAAATTCATCGTGTCCAGCCGACTAAAACACCCCGATACTACCCAAACTACGAAACAGCGCATGTGACTCGATCTGACGGTGTCGCTTGCGCACGTAATCTATTCCCTTGATTTGAGCATCGTTTTGTCGCCGTACGTACTTGCATGCAAAATCACACCCACCTCTGCTGACATATGCTTTTGGCGTTTAGCTTAGCTTCTAACTTCTTAATATCTTAATTTTTAGTTTTTTTGGTTTTTTTGGCTTTTCGTATTTTTTGCATTGTCCATGATAAAAGAATTTATTTTTTATTTTTAAATTTAATTACACCTAAAAAGTTTACAGTAGTTATAGTAAAAAAAATCTTAGACAATGCTAAATAAACCCAAAAGCTAAAGGTATAAACCTAAATGAGCAAGAACTTGTTTGATGCAGGCCAGCCGACAGTTTTTGGCATTAGTGAAGTGTACGTAGATTATATATGACATGATAAATGACACGTCGGATTATGGGCCTGTTCTTTTCGGCTGCGGCTTATGGTTTTTGGCTGAAATTTTTGAATTTTAGCTGTTTACGGTACAGATTACGGAGAGACAGATACTCATTTGCGATTTTGGCTGGTACAGATGTTGGGCTTTTAACGTGTAGATCGTTTAACTTGTAGACCCCGTCTTGAGAAAATACTCCGTTTAAAAGTTAGGTACTGTAGCAAAAGCTAAAAGCCACCGACTTGTGACGTAAAGAACATGCCCTATATTAATTCTAGCGGTATTAGATAGCACTCCAAATGATTTTCAGTTATGGGTTTATGGCTTAAAATATATTATAGCAGCTAAAAATATAATGTACCTACGTGAAAGATGCATGTGAATATATAAGCCAATTCATAGGTTGGTGTGGGGTCACGATCGTGTGTGACGTGAAGAATGCTTGCATGTACGTAGGTACGCACAGTATGAAAGGGAGCGTTATAGGATTAGCATTTGTCGGTTGTCTTTTTATTAATTTAATAGATAGTAATTACTAAAAAATTAAAAGCTAAAAATTATTGAAAAATCAAAAAGTACAGAGCTTTTGATTCGAGGGGAACGCATACAGGTCCTCTACTTTGCGATGGGTATCCAATGGACTTTTTGGATTAAGAACTTTCAAATCTTTGCCAAGTTACCAATTAGGCTGGATTGTACTGTACACCAAAGGTCCAGCACAAGACGAAACTCGGCAAACAGAGTAAACTAAATTAGGGTATGTTCTTTTTAGCTGAGATTTATAGTTTTTAGCTGTGATTTGTGACTTTTGGGCTGTTTGTGGGAGAGATTACAGAGTAACAGAAGTTTACATGCGGTTTTTACCGATATAAATAAAGTTGGTACAGTATATATTATAATTAACTAATAGATTCTATTTTAAAAAGATATTTTATTTAAAAGTTAGTTACTATAGAAAAATTAAAAATTAAAGTAAAAGCTGAAAAAGAATAGGACCTAATTTGTTGACGGTTACGTGGGGAAGAGAATTGAAATGGTTCACGCAAGCGTCTGTTCGCCTGATTGCTACGACCACCTTTTCTTTGCAAGTACAAATTAAAGACTATACCTCGCATAATACAAAACTAGTACATAGGCTTTGGGTAAGTGAATAAGAGAAGCATCCAAATTAAGAGAGTGAAATCGAAGGAGTTATCCATGGGCGATGGTACGTGTTGGCTTGACGATTTTGTTTGGAGAATACAGACACCATACACTGTTGGACCACGGCTGCTTGTAGCTTAAAGACGCATAAGCCAATGTTCCTAACGACAAAGTACATGCTTTTTTGGGCGGCTATCAATAGGCCAATTGTCTCGTGTATTGTCATAACTTTTTTATAGTTCATTTCAGATAAGCTAAGCCACTCAGGATTAGCACTACGTCTGAAATTTTGTAAATAACTCCGCGAGCAGAAAACCGAAGAACATTTACCTGAAACACACTGTCACATGATTACTTTGGTTTTGCTAATTATCAGGCACCTGATAGTTTTTTCTAAGCATGTTGGATTTTCTGGATGTTAGATGTGCTTAGATATGTGTGTGCTAATTTCCTTAACAAAGTTAATACCATACATTGGTCCATACCGGACTCCCTATCATGATAAACCAAAGGACAAACAGAAGCTGATTAATGACATCTTAAATAATCAACATAATGAGAAAACCTCTGTGGACCTGATGACATTTGACATGCCATCTACCGTAAGCTCTAGGTTTCCAAAAGGCAAAAAAAGCTTGGACATGTCGTACAAATGATTGATATGCTATGGTGGTTGGAGCTGAATTGGAGGTGGCAGCAATTTAAGTCACGAGAGAGCTATGATATGATATGCTATGAAATCCGGCAGTAATGGCGCACCGTCGCCTCCCAATCAATGGATCACGGTGTTTCAGGCCAGAACAGAGTGGAACTAACACTCGTGATCTCAACAGAAAAGAAGACAGTAGGACAGGTTAACTGATTTGTGATTTTTCTTTTCATCTGTCGTGTGTTATCATCTAATGGACCAGTGTAACACCAAGCCAATTGAGTAATCTATCAGCTCTGTTCTTGACATGAAGAAGACTGTCTTCGCCCACACTTAAAGTGATCGCAGAGGCATAGATATCCAATACTGAATCAATCAAGAACCAACCATTCTTCTACTTTTTGTAGATTTGCATGGACGGTTCAAGTTAGATGCTACACAATTTTACTGCTTAACTACGAGGAATCTAATGACGTGCAGTCATATTGATTCACATACAAAGCAACCAAGAGCAAACTAACTGAGAAAGCAGATAAAGTAATTGCCAGTAATACTGAGTATTATGGGAATACCATTAACTTGTGAGGTGCACGCGTTGGTGATTTGCCTGATAGGAGTCGCAACAGCGAAGAGGAGAGAGCAAGCAAGAAGAAGAGGAAGCAACTCCATGATGTCCCCGGCTGAAAGCTTCTTCTTGAGGCCGTTCGGTATGGTCAGGCCGTCGTGCTTGGAGCCTTTACATAGAGAAGATTCCTAGTGTGTGTGTGTGTGTGTGTGTGTGTGTGTGTGTGTGTGTGTGTGTGAGTGTGGTGTATGGGAATCTCGTCCAGTAGCTTTCAACGCTCTTGAGTTAATCATCATTTCATCCACCCATATGATTAAGTATGGTAAACATGACTCATGTTTGGTTAGTTATATTTTTTCCTCGAGTGTGATAGGATTTAGGCAGCTAAGTATATACAGTGCTCTGATGGCTGCTGCCTGCTGGCCTAATTAAAGATCTCTTATGTCTATTGTAGTCTGTACGGCGAACTGCCGAAGTGATGGCTGAGGAGTAATGTGAAGCTGTTCCTGAAGTCTCAACTCTCAATTAGTTGCATAATTATACTCTTGCTTGCCAAGCATAATTACTTTGATATCTAAACACACATTTCTACCCCCCAAAGACACCTAGGGCATTTCCGATGGATCCTAGTAAGCAATATCTATAATATTAATTAGTATACCAACTAGAATTTGTGACGACGAGGAGAGAGAATTAAAGAAGAAAGCGGAGTAAGACCAGTCTCAGTGAAGATTTCATGTTCCAGTTTCCAACACATACATATTTTGGAAACAGTGCAGAAGAGTTTCATCCCCATGAAACTCTCTCTACTCCTATGAAACTTTTATCATCTCTCTCTTCATCAATACAGTGCCATGTCAGCGTATTTAATGCCCATGAAATTTCATGAAACCCCCATTGAGACTGGCCTAAGTAGTCTCATGCAAAACATTGCTTAGGCACAAATTTCAATAGCAAAACATTGAATCCAGTGAGACAAGGGAGAGGAGGGAAGTTATGTGAATTTATTGCTTGGCTCAGGGATAGGCACTACAAATTGAGAAGGGTTTATATTTACAGCTATTTCTTGATGATATGGAGGGGCATGGACATTGATTTGTAATGTCTTTTGATTAGGAATGCCTTTACACTGTCACATAGTAACAACACCAACTTGATGAGCTGCTAAAAATTTCTCGTGGTATAATTATGCATGAGCTGATCGCAAAGAAAAGTTCGAACGTACCCATGCTCCTATGTATTTGGCTTTTTGTAGGGATGTTGCATCACATTTATGCCTCTCATTGCATCACATTTTTGTGGGGATGTACATGATTTTCATGTCACCTTTGACATCAACTCGGCAGAGCCTTCAAGTTAAGTACTGGTCCCATTTAATAAAATATTTACAAGAAATTTGCTATACACTACTACTATAATGATCTCTATTTTATCCAAATGTCACATACTCTTTATTTCCTTAATCTGCGTGAGATTTGTGCACCAATCTCTCTCAGGGTTTATATGTCAATGGGAGTTACGGCAGTTAATAAGTTGTACCATGCATATTTTTTTTCCAACTAAAAGGTGAATAGTCTTATAGGTTATAAATTTGAAGTTTCGAACTAACTTGGGACAAACCAAGAGTTATCTTGAGCAATATATTATGATGATCGTGATATGATCAGTAGCAAGGAAACGGCCATCCTACCAACCACATGACATGCTCCGGGCTTCCGGCATCAAAGTACACCAATGGCAATCGCAAATTTCAGGTCACATAGGAAAGACGTTGGTCGAAATCAAGATTTTGGAGTCATTAAAAATACGGGGACAAGCTAACTGGTGAGCCTATTGTCAGTGACTAAAAAGAACATGCTTACATTGAAACAATGGAGGCAATTGAGTATAATATAGCTAGAGAAGTTCACCCAACCAACAAGAGAAGTTTTTATAGACACATTGTAGTTTTCACAAGTTTTTTTTAAAAATATTTTCTGATTCATATTAATAACTCATGGATAAATTACATTAGTACCAAATTTTTGTATTGGAGATTCTAGATGAACAACTTGTTACAATCAAACCTTGTTGATAAACATACCGGTCTTCTTTATCTTTCTCTCTGAAGACTCTAGTTCTTGCAACGGCATCATGATTGTTGACTATCATGGCAACAGAAAGTAGATTGTTGATGATCTATAGTACCTACACTTCAGTAGAGGTGTCGATCTCTCGTATAGGTGTCACCATTATCGTGCAGGTGAGTTGATTTGGTAGAACACATCATGGGTTAAAAGAATTCAAGATGAGAACTCACCGATGAAGAATAAACTAGAACAAAGTAAAAACTAGAAGAAACTAAGAAAATCTACAATTACTTCTAAAAACCAATAGCTCCTTCACTCACCCAACGTCGGCGAAAACAACGGATAGGAGGGGAGAATGACCGGTGACGGACTAGGCTTGTTTGGTTGGAGACCTGAGTGACGTACTTAACAAAAAGACATGTCTGAAAATGATTTGGAATTTTGATAATTTTTATTTAATCGGACAAGCCTAAAAGATTGTTGTTTGGTTAGAGACATAGACCTGAACCGTAACAATAGAAACGCCTTCTTTCTAAACGAGAAAGCACAAAAGGGCGGTGAGGTCACACTACAGGACAGTGGGAAATTTGAGGCAAGATTTTGAGGCATGACTGAAGATAGTTGCCTCAAAATATTCTCTGAGGCAGCAACTTCTACCTCAAATTATAAAATCAAGGTAAACCAATAAGCCTCATTAATCTGAGGCTAACAGTCAGCCTCAACAAGGAATTAGAGGCTGCCTAGTGGTTGCAAGCCTCAAATGGTCAGGTGAGATTGGCATTGGCGGGAGCAGTGAAAAAAATTCCCTCCTCTCTCTCCTTTCTATTCCCTGCCTATTCACTGATTTTTTCACCACACCATTTCTCTGCCTATTCTCTCACCTGCCCATCCTCCATTCCCCATGCGCCCAAGCATCTGCCCTTCACGATTTCGGGCGGAACCGCAAGCCGCACCGCAAGCCGCAATATTCTGAGACCCCACCGCCTGGTCGCCTCCCGGCGCCGCCCGACCCCGCCTCCCCGCCTCCCGGCCCCGCCTCCCCTCCTCCCGGCGCCGCCGGGCCCCGCCTCCCGGTGTAGATCCAGCGCCGCCGGGCCCCGCCTCCCCTCCTCCCAGCGCAGATCCAGCACCGCCCGGCCCGCCCCGCATCCCGGCGCCGCCCGCCTCGCCTCCCGACCCGTCTCGGCGCCGCCCCGCCTCCCGAGTCCGGACCCGTCTCGGCGCCGCCCCGCCTCGGACCCGCCCTCCGGGCATGGTCGGGCGGCCGCCCGAGCTTCATCGTCGGTGGACCGCGGACCCCCTCCTCCTCCAGAGCCGGGCAGGAGTGGCGATTAAGCGGATGCCCAGGAGCAAGTGAAGCCCATTCTGCTATAAAATTGATTGCAAAGATAACTTCTCGGGAAGTCATACTGAGAGGTGCTAATAGATTCCATCGTTTCAAAGACGGATTTTGCTCATGCAGGGACTATTGGTGAGGTGAATGGTCTGGTCAATTCCTTGCTCCGTATCTTCTCATCCTTCCATTTGGTGAGTCAAGATATCAAGATATCTAAGGACAGTTACCCTTGGTTTCTCAAGTCATAGCAGTTCATTTTGAAGATCCTACCATTTTGTGTCTCAATATCTGCGGACAGTTACCCTTGGTTTCTCAAATCATAACTCAAGTTGGCAAATATAAATGCATATCCAATTGAGTTCATCATTAGAAGGCTTTTTTTATACCTAGTTTAATGATGTCTCAATTTTTTTATAAGGAACCTATTCAGGATCCAGGTTTCATCTGAACATGAAGTATTATCATCCATTTATCAGCACACTGCATATGGCCAAATTGTTCCCTTGAGGTATCTTTGCAACTGTTATGGTGTAATGCAGGCTGCTGCTCTAAGCGACATCACATCTTAGAGGTCAGAGTTATGCTGAACTAAAACCTAGGTAGACGCCTGTTATCCTCAGAAAAAAAAATTCTTCAACTACAAATCAATTTATATTGTTTTGGTGATATCTGAAGTTTAAACAAGGCATACCCTGTCCAAATCACTTGGCTTGGCTGTTTTTTCAGGGATTAATGATTTAGTTTACTATGCTATGGTATGCCTAATTTTAGGTATAAATTGGTTGCCAACTGCTTTGTTTGAGTTGTCTATGACTTCTGATCTACTTCTGATGTTCAGGTTTCGACATCTAGTTCTCCGCTAGGCACTAGGCTATTAGCATGATATATAATTCTAGTAGTGTCAAGTTTTTGTACCATCCAAATTTTGTTTGTGTTATTCGTCTTAACATGTTGCTCCTTTCAAAAAGCAACAACGTTTGTGAGAGTGTTGTAATTTGGTTTGATGTAACTTTTATCTCTGTTCTAACATTTAGGGGACCATTGTCTTTATTTTTCATTGCTAAATTTGTCACTTACAATAGTATGCTTGGTGGTGCATGTTTTGAATGATTTTACTGTTTAATTCTAAACTTGTATAATATTTTTATTGTAGCATTGTAGGATGACTGGCAGAAGGAGAAGCGAGACTTCTTGCTGATGGGAAAAGAGTAAAAGAAGGCAAAATTAGCAAGGTAATTTCTTAACATCACTTCTATTTCCATGCTTGTATATATTGTTAAAAGCTTATCATCTGTTGTTTGATGTTGCCTTGTTGGAACGAACATATGGTATATGTTGAATGCACTTTTTGGACAGATTGCTAGTACCTCCCATTACTAACATGGACAAAAGCTGGCTGGAAAAACCTAGGTAAATGTGGGGTTGTGGGTAATTAAGTATGTTGCATGAGAGGTCACATAATATTATTATATATTATGTAATTTAAGTAACATGGCAACATTAATAGGTGGACAGATGAATATGAAGAAGGCTTGGAACAATTCTTGCAGTTTGCTTTCACTCATTCAGCAAAAGACAACATGATTCTTTGTCCTTGCAAGAAATGCATGAACTGCCATTGGCTACATGCTGAATTAATTCGTGAACACCTAATATGTGATGGATTTATGAGAGGCTATAGTGAATTAATTCTTGCAGTTGGATCTGTTATGTAAAACAACATCATCTATTATATTTTCCAGTCTAATATGAGGTATCCATATGGTCACACAGGTTGGAAACGATGTATTTCTTAAAAGAACTGTGCGGCCATATAATCGTATTGCTAAAGCAACTGTTGAAAGCCAAGACCCATCAGAAATGGTTGGAGGTACAATTCTTGGAAACGAGTGCTACAAAGTAGTCATAGACAGTCCCATATTTGGAGATGCAGAACTGTTTCGACCGTGCAAAAATCTGAATTACATCAAGGATGCTATTGGTCATTCCATTGCTTGGCCAATCCACTTGGTATGTCCTTTTCTTAGCTTGTTTATGTGTATACTTTGTTTACCTAGAAAATGTAACATGTCAAATGAATGCTCACAATTAAGGTTGAAGAAGTTCCACCCAGGCAGAATGGTGAAGTAACAAAAACAGGTACTTATGTCATTATGTTGCATATAAAATATTTAGTGCTTAGGTATGACATAAAAATTATTTACACCATCATGTGATCCATTGAGCGAAATATAGATAGATAAAATTATAAATAGAAATGAAACATGAACTGAACTATGTTGTTTATAAATAGAAATGAAACATCCTGTGATTCATACAAACAGCTGTAGCTACTTTCTTGATCCAAATGTTTTGGATTATTTTTTGTTCCTGATATTTTTGTATTAGGCAATGACCTGATCGAATTTTGTAAATTTAATTCTAGGTGGTCGGGTTTCTCTTGCGCCACCAGGCACAACCATGCAAAATTGGCGACAACTTCTGTAAAGATGACAAAATATGTGCCCGTAGCTACTATATGGTTGATCAGTCATGAGCAGTTACTGTCTACTCTTTTGAGAAGTTTACTATCTCAAATTTTGTATAGATGATATATTTTATTAGCCCATAGCTACTATACAGTTGATGGCTCAAACATGTGTCCACTGACTAGCTATGCTATTGAGAATTTTACTATATACTGTATGCATAGTTGAATGCTACATTTGTCAACTGATGGAGAGGACCTTTTGGAGACTAAATGAGATGCTATATATTTTCTCTCCTCAATATGCATGTGTGGCTGTGATGTTTTAATCTATTGAATGAAGAGATTTGGATGCTATATTTGTTACTGTTTCAATTATCTTGTGTGCATAGTGATGAGATGTATGTGTTTGATAATAATTATTGAGAAAAATATATGTATATGCTGAAAATAATTGTAATTTGATGCTTGTAATGTTGAGGCAGCTTATAGTTGCCTCAATTCTTTTGAGGCAGACATTGCAGCCTCATGGCTAGTCGTCCTAGCTGAGGCAGGCAATCTGCCTCAATTAAATTCTGAGGCACACCGTGTCAGCCTCAAATTTAGCTTCTAGAGGCTAACTCTAGTGGTTGCCTCAATATGCTTATTTTGAGGCAAGGGTATCCGAGGCAGGCTGTGTTAGCCTCAATTTATATTCTGAGGCTGATTTTTCTACATTTCGAGGCTGATTAGCATGCCCCAAATTCCCTACCGTCCTGTAGTGATCAGTAGCTCTAATCAATCTATCCTCATGGCTCCCGGGAACAGTCTATTCCAATCCTTCTCTCTTCCCTAGTGCCCTTCCTGTTGTTTTTCTCCATCCAATCAGCACAAAATCCAATCCTTTTCCTGTTTGAGCACCCTATCAAACGCCAAATCGAAGCTACCCAATCAGTCGATGCCAACGATAAAGGGTAAACGGCTTCAGCTTCTGCATTTTTGTTTTTAACTTATCTAAATCAGAAGTCATTTAAAACATACTAACTTCTAAGTTTAATTTATTTTAGTTTTTTGCTTGTTTTTTTGACTTTTTTGACTTTCTTTTTTTCTTATTGTTCATAATGGTATAACGAATTTTCAATTTTCTTCTTATTTTTTAATTCTTTTAGTTAAATGATTTAGAAAAAACTAACAGTCGTTATAGTATAACTTTAGCCAAAAACTAATAATCAAAATCGTAAGCCAGAAACCTCTTTGGAGCGGGCCTAAAGCAGTTGGGCGTCAATTGGGCACTAATCGAGCGGAGCAAGTGGTGGCTTTATCAACGGTGTCGAGCGGCCGCTTTGGGTCATCAGTCACGAGCAGTGGGGGATGGAGAAATTCAGCGGAGGTAGCGAGATCTTGCTGCCTCCGATGGTAGCAAAGATTGGCAAACCTAGTACAGCGTGGGTCGTGATCCGAATGGCGGCGAATTGCCATAGCAACACGGACAACACATATTAACACAAGTATAGTCGTCACTATAAATCTGAACAATAAATTTAGAAGCATCTCCGATCAGATATGGAGAATATTGAGAATGCAGAGGGACTCAAGTAAAAACTACTGAGGATGCAGAGGGACTCAATTAGAAGCACAATAATTACCAACTGTATTCAATATAAGTGTCTAGAGTTACAGAATAGCCTCTCCTCCTATTACAAGGTGTCCTATTTACAGGAGGAGAGAGATAGGCGATTGAAATTACAAATTCGCTCTTGGAACCTAGTTACTCCTATGATATCCGCGTCATTTGCTTCGCATGGTCCCGCCACGTCCAAGACTCGGGGATCGGTCCAGGGTTGGCATCGGACCCTTATGGGGTTGGTCTCGCATACTTCGCTTGGGGTTGGCGCCGGACCCCTCTGGGGTTGGTCTTGCGTATCTTGCCCGGAATTGGCCCTAGAGCTCTCCGAGATCGGTCTCATATACTTCGTCCAGGGTTAGCTTTGTGTCCCTCACCTGAGGTTGGCCCCAGACCTCTCCAAAGTTGGTCTTGTATACGTCGCTCGGATGGCCCCGAACCACTTTAGGATCGGTCTTAGGTATCTCGTCTAGGGTTGACTTAGGGACTTGGCTCGAGGTAGATCCTCCAACGAGTGTCGTCGATCCGAGGTGGTCGTAGGCCCAAGTTGACACAGGAACCCTCCCCCAACAAGTATGATTGATTAACTTCTTAATCTCGGTTGCTGTCACCTAGAGCTCCGGCGCACGAATTTATGCGCCTAGCTCAGGCTAAGCTGTCGGGAGCAGGATTATGAAAATCAGTCAAAAATCATCAAAAATCAGTTCTATCAGACGCCCTCGGTTGAAGCATAAATTAGTTTTAAATATATTTTATTTTACTCTGAGTTATGCTGAGTTTATTCGTTTTATTATGATGTTTCTCCGATTTACACTGTTTTAGAACATTTTGGCCATTTTTATTTAAAATCTAATTTTTCATTTAAAATTGTTAGCCTAAAAATTATCAAAATTTTCTAAAAATCGGTGCTACTGAATCCCTGGGTAAAAAATTTAAAACCGATTTTGATAACTTAGGCCGAGAGAGGACCAGGCCAGGCATAAGCCCAATGCCTGTGGAGTTCACAAGTTTGGTGATGATCGGCCTTCGGTGGAGAGCTCCAGTTGGCCCAGGTTTGAGTACGGAGAACAAGTAAGGGGGCACCTCTCTAAATTGTTATTGGGCATATCTTTGTATCTCGGGCATATCTTTGTATCTTGGGCCAAATATATTAATTCGGCTGCTATCTCCATGGCCCGTTCTTACCCACTGAGCCTGAGCATTGACTGTCTTCGTCCGAATGATTTTCTTTCTTCCTTTTGAGAAGAGGCTCAAAGCAGAAATAGGTTTTGTTGGGAAACATTTCTCTTACTTTTAGTTCTTCAAGAAACGTTTTCTACATGCTAATTGAAAGTAGGTTGGGCCTTGTAATTTTGCATTGATACTGAATCCACTTAACATCCGAACGACAAAACCAGTTTTTTACTTCTTAATCTTTCAAAACTGGGTCAGATAACACCTAAGGTTTTGCTGATGTGGATCAAATTTAGAGCTGTTTTGGCCACGTCGGCACATAGACTTACCACATCATCAAATTTTGCCCATGTTGGCAGCCACATAAGCAAACTTGGATACATAGAAACCACACACATTCTCTCTATCCTGTTTGTTGCGGCACCGCTAGGCACCAGCTGCTGTCCACCACGCCTGCTAGCCACCCCGCAGCTGGATTCCAAGTCGCCGGTCACCGCTCTGCCACCATTAGACCTCCCAAAAACTCCGTTTTCACCGCATGAGCAGTCGTCAACGTTGTGTCGACCGCCGGACTACAATACCATCGCCTCGATGTATTCCTGCCGACCACCACATACTCGCTACCCAAAATTTGTTCGACGATGAGGCAAATCCGGTTCAAATTGGGGGCGTTGGGGTGGTACACATGCGCAACATCCACCAGGAGCCCTAAGTCCGACGCAGCAAAAATATTCATCACCGGTGCCTGTCGACGTTGAACGGTGCAACGGCTCTCCCGGCGCGCCTCGGTCTCCCCTTTGGCAGCCTCGACTAGTGCGTGGTCACCATCGGCATCGGGACAACGGCGCGCAACCTCACCGTTATCTTCGACACCGGCAGCGACCTCACCTGGGTCCGGTGCCTGCCGTGCATGTCCTGCTACAGCCAGGAGGAGCCCATCTTCCGCCCACGGCTATCCTCCACCTACGACGCCGTCCGGTGCGCCGAATAAGGGTGCTCCATGTCCGGCGGCGTAGCGGCTCCTCGTGCGTGTACCAGGTGGGCTACGGCGACGGCTCCTCCTCGAACAGAGCAAGCAAAGAAGATTTTGCCCAGCACAAACCACTGTAGCTTTTCTGGTTTTTCTCTCTTCCTTTTGTTAGCATCTAGACATTACAATTTGGCAACCAAAGATTACAATTAAATCATAATCTATTAAGCCTACAATTATGCTACAGTTATCTCTTGCCATATCTTCTACAATAGTTACCATAGCTAATGAAAGCTACCAAAACAAACTACGCCAATTTCAGTGCCACTCATGATATTGCCATATTACCGAGCGCTATACAAACTGACAGATGTGCTTACTTCGATCATGATGCATCGGGTTCTTGCTTAGGGAGATAGCGGACTTGTTGTCAATATTGAGCATCACCTTGCGACCAAAGAGACGCTCTAACCAAACCCCTTGACACGCTGCGGATGCTACTGCTATATATTATGCTTCACATGATGACAATGTGACCACCTTTTGCTTCTACGATAGTCAACTGATCAAGCTAGAGCCTAGGAAGAAGGCGATCTTGTCGTGTTCTTGCGATCATCAATGTTGTTGGCCATGTCACTATCAATATAACCCACCAAGTTGTAATCCTTCTCCTTCTTTCTTCTTCTCATAGCAGCAACCCAAATCAAGTGTTCCTTTAACATATCTCAATATGACTGTAGTTATATGTTTAGTTATCGGGGACTCCATGTATCGGCTCACATTGCCGATCGAATAGGCCAAGTCTAGGCTTGTGTTCATGAGGTACCTCAGACTCCCTACAATGCTTCTGTACATGGTTTGATCCACTGGTGGTGATGAGCTTTTCTTCCTTAACATGAGCCTCGCTTCCATCAGAGCTTGAGTTGGATTACAATCACCCATGCCATAGTTTTCAAGGATATTCTTTGCATATGCTTCCTAACAAAGAGAGATACCACTTGGTGTTTGATGAATTTCTATGCCACGTAGTAACTTAATAAGCCAAGGTCGCTCATCTTGAAGAATTCCTTAATTTGCTACTTGAACCTCACAATCTCCTCACCACAAACTCCTGTGATCACCAAATCATCCACGCACATGCCAACTAGGAGACAACCTTCACCTTTGCCCCTCTTGCATACTGCATGCTCAAGTTAGCTTCTCTCGAATCCAAATGACATCAACGTTCTGTCCAACTCAAAGTTCCAAGCTCTAGGGGCTTAACGCATGCCATACAAAGCTTTGTGCAACTTCATTACCTTGTGTTCACTTCCCTTCTCAATGAAACTAGGAGGCTGATTCACATACACTTCTTGTTCTAGCTATCCATTTAAGAATGTCGATTTAACATCCATGTGATCTAGTCGCCACCCATCTTGAGCAGCTAGAGCAATGAGCAATCTTACTATTTCCATCATGGCAACTGGAGCAAACACCTCTTTGAAGTTGATGCCTTGCTTCTGCACATACCCTTTTCGCATCTTGGCGTACTTTGTGTTTCGCCACCATGTCATTTGAGTCCTTCACTTTATAGACCTATTTCCTATTTGAGCCCTATGGCCCGTTGCCCAATAAGAGGACTAACCAGACTCCATGTCTAATTGCTGTAGATGGAGTCCATCTCCTGCATTGCGCACCACTAGCTCTCCTCCTTCTTGGCTTCTTGGAAGGTTGTCGTCTCCTCTGCTCCCAGCAAGCACAAGCTAGAGTACTGAGGTTGGATCGACTCAGTGGCATTGTACAAGTCATGCAAAGTGTGCATCCACACCAGCGCCTCCCATCGTGAGGCCGGCGTGTCATCAGTCATCGAAGCTGCCATGGGTATAGTCGACGTCATGCTAGACATCAAGGCCACTATGGTTGGAGTAGGAAATGCTGTTGCGCCAGACGACGAGGCCACTATGGTTGTAGTAGGCAATGCCGGTGTGACTGCTCCTGCATCATCTTTCACTCCCAGTACAATTTCGTGTATCAGAGTGGACGGTGCTTGTTTTCCTTCTAGTGCACCAATGCTCTCGTCAAAACTGGTAGGCTCAATGCATTCATAAACACACATAAAAAACCCTCATCAGATGGGAGTTGTTCCGCTTGTGGTGTGGCACTCTAGTCCCACCTCTTCCCTTTCTCAAAGACAACATTATGCATTATACACACCCTCCTGGTAGCAGGATCAACACACAATATGCTTCGAGCTGCTCTCATACCCAATGAATACCACTGGGGAGTTGCGGTCCTCAAGCTTGCTGATGTGGCTGCCCACCATCCTCACGTGTGCGATGCACCCAAAAGTGTGAAGATGGTGTACTGCTAGGTTCCGCTTGCACTAGGCTTCATATGACTTCATGCCAACCATGCTCTTGGTTGGCACACGGTTCAGGATATATACCGTGGTTTGCATGGCCTCACCCCAGAACTTACAGGGCATGCTTATACCGTGGTTTGCATGGCCTCACCCCATGAACCGTCTTCGCTTGACCACCTCGTTTTACTGAGGAGAGTATGGAGTGGTGAAAGATCACGCTCTATTTAAGATGGTTTTGGTGATAATGACAAATACTATTATGATGTTTTGGTAATAATGACAAATCTATATGTGAGACTAATATGTTTGTTTAATTATATTAACTAGTAGTGTGCCCGTGCTAACGCTACGGTAAAATACAAAACAAGATAAAATTTGTAAAAAATAAAACGAACAATCAAATTCATTAAGATTCACGTCTCATATATTGTATAACCAAATATTTTTGTCACATAATAAATGTCACATAACGACTGATCCTTTAAGGAGGCGACAACATCATTGGACTCACCCACCGACGACTTTCTCCATTCCCACATTGTTTAAACTTGAGGCTACAAAGAAAACAAATATTTTTGTCACATAAAGAAATATGAAACACAGTAAGGAAATAGGTGTTTGTGGACTATTTACTTACCACATCACCATGCTAGGACGTCTTTATACACAATATTTTTGGTGCTCTTCCCTGAGGCATCTACTTCTTTCTTTGGTTTGGCCAAAATTCTTGTCGTTTGTCTTGATACACCCCTTGATAGCGCGACATAAAGTTGTCCATGTGAGAAAACAGGCTCTGGAAGGTAGATTCCAACATTTGGGATGGTTTGGCTTTGCGCTTTGTTTATGGTCATTGCAAAACTCAGGCGGATCGGGAATTGTTTTCGCTTGAACTTGAAAGGAAGTGAGATATCGTCGGACGGAGCCATAGGGATTCTTGGAATGAACACCCTCTTGCCTGCATGGTGGCCACCAACTATTTCTGCATCAATTGCATTGTTTTGGAATGCTCTAACCATGAGTCTTGTTCCATTGCACAATCCGTGGTTAGGATCTAGATTGCGGAGAAGGATCACATGGCAGTGGATTTTCACTTTGAGCTCATGTGGAGGCAGACCATTTGGAGTGATGGAGTTTAGGAAGTCAATAGGGTAGTTATTTCTTGAATCGTCATCGACAGAGTCGAAGCTATGAAAAACCTTTTCCTCACCTGGAAACTTGTCAATCATCTTTGCATTTAGCTGATCTACATGTGCATTTTTGGTAGAAAGAATGGCACGTGTGCTCATATAAGCTGTTGATCTTGCATTTTCCTCAAGTGGTGGAAAGATTTCCTGAATGAGTTTGTTTACTGAATCTTCGTCATCTGTATATCCAATTACAATACCATCTGGTAGGCGTACATAATCATCTCCAATCGTCTCTTCGGTGCCATTTCCAATTTTGAGTAGGTAATCTGAAAAACAGAGACGGTTACCTAGCTATTCTTAGGTCAAGCTCATCACCAACACTGTCATTTCTGAATGAAGATGGTTCGCCTGTTGGCAGCAAATTATACCCAAGTTGGTCCTTGCGCTTGCTGCACAGAGACTCCACCAACTTATCGCACACATCTATAACACATGACAAAGAAAAATCAGCTCAACACAAGCTAATCGATTCACATGGCAAAATCTCGAAAGACCTGCGATGACTGATCTAATTAAAATCATGCACGGTACCTCTTTTTATACCAAGTTGGTCGAACAATGGTCTAGATTGCTTTAGAAAATATGCAAAAGTTCGCCTAAATCCAGTGGTGGAACTTCCTGCATTACATCCATACTGATTAAAAAATGCATAAAAGACAAGGCTATCATTACATCAATACTAATTAAATAATGTTACCGGTACCACGGTTTGATAAGATTTAATTAGATAATGAACAAAAAATAATTATACCAGGGATTCCGAATTTTTTTACAGAACAGCCATATTTGACCTTTATTCTGAATACAGATAAAATTCTAACCATTTCAAAATTTAGTAGTACATAAATGAGAAACAAAATGAAGGCAACACTTATCATAATTATTTATTCTTCAGATTAAACATCTCATGCTTGTCGCTATTGTGAGGCATTTATAGAGAGCAAGCTAAGTTCCTTGACCCTGATAAGCAAATGCTAATACGCTAGTATATGTGCAAAAAGGGTCATGCTTGATTGCACCCAGTGGTGCAACAGGATGTGAATCCAGATGACTAACCTGAGATGCTTCAGGCGCAAAGCTCATGGATTTCTGCAATAAGAAACGCAATGGTACATCAATTTTATTGTGCTTATATATACGTGTGTGTTCAAACAGTAGAAGTGTTGAACATTGGCTAGAGCATCTGCAACATGTAAATCCCAGAACAAGCTTAATTAAGATCTATGCATTTTCAAGGAAGCACAATATGTAACTTCACATATAATAAATATATTGGATAGCTACGATTCGATTCTCAACTGCTGACAATTTTTGGTAAAATTTCAATGCTCCATTAGCACAACAGTTAAAAAGTGGGTTATTACCCAGCTATGATTCTAGATTTCTAGCGCAGTAAATTTCCAGTATGACAAATAGAAATGATAAATACGGCTTCGGAAATATCATCTTAAGAGAATCACCACCAAGGCATGAAATCCAGGACTTTCATCAGCTAAACGGAGCACAAAAATGAGCATCTTAAGTTCTTAACACTAACACAGAGTGGAAAGATAGGGCGGTAGCTCACAGCTCCAATTCAAATGAACACGCATCTTTCAAGAACCTCAGGAAAGCATCGGAATTCAGAATACGGCAGCTAATGAATTGTAGTTTGGAACAGATCAGTAGCCCAGGTGCACACAAGAGGGGCCAAAGAGACAGTCAATATCAAGCATCAGACATGCCCTGACTCCTCACGCATAACGTCGAACACCTCAAGTGCAGCCCAGACGAGGGCAGAAAGAGCGCTCAATCGAGATCCTTAAGGACGAATGGGACCATTCTACCGAGGTAGCCACTACATGGAAACAGGTAGAGATGGGGGAGCGGGAGTTACATGCGGGCCAGCAGTCGTGGAAGGAGCGGCCATCGGCGCGGGGCCAGTCGGCGTCCTCGGCGAGGTGGCGCCGCAGCTCCTCCCGCCGCTTGTCACCAGCAGCCCCTGCCGGAGAGTACGTCCCTGTCGCCGCCGCCGACATTGCCGGAAACTATGTGTGCGTCGCCGGCCGCCTGCTCGACCGGTGCTAAAACACCTCGTCTGCGCGCCCGACCGCCAGCCCCCGGCCAACCGGTCGGCCCACACGCGCGGCGGCGGATCGGCACACCAGCCGAGCCGGCGCCCGCGACCGCCGAGCCCGGCCAGCGTGGCCACGCGCCTGGCATTGGCGAGCTCCTCTCCCCTGCCGCACTCGCCCTCCGCGCATCCCCGCAGGAGGGCTAGCCCCCTCCTCCGCAGCAGCGACCTCGCGCACGGCAGCATCGGAGCAGCCTCCGCAGCGTGATCTGACGGCGGGAAACCCTAGATTCGATCCGCAGGGAGGCGCGAGGCTAGGGTCGGTGGTGTCGCGAGAGAATGTTCTGGAGGATCATCGGAGGAGGAGGGATTGGGGGAGGGAGAGACGTGGGGAGGTGGAGCTTTGCTTGCGGGGGAGAGACGTGGGGAGGTAGCGTCGGGGGCGTGTGCGTGGGCGCGGGGTGGGGTTCTGGGTTCAATGATGTGCATGATCCAGATGATTTTGGTCTAGGATCTTCAATGAGTAAGAGAAGAAGGCTTGAGGAGAGATCCATGTCATTCATTTGTATGAAGTTGGATTACTTTGGTACATAAATCTGGGTGGACTTAGATTAGGCATGACTGTGGGGGTGGTTGAGGGGGGTGGATTTAGTAAAGAAAATTTTGGTGTATTATAGAGGGGTAGAGATGCTTAGTCTAATTTAGATGAAAATGTGAAATCATTGATGTATACATTCAATATCTTTCTTATAATCTTGTTGCATCTCTCACATCCAAATATATGATTAAATGATAAATCTATATGTGAGACTAATATGTTTATGTAAGTATATTATTGCTTAGTTTCATTTGGATAAATAGGTGAAATCAAAGAGGTATACATTCGAAACCACATTTTCATATATTAATGCATTTCTTGGATCCAAAATATAGATTGAACTTCACAAATAGTCCAAAAATGAATATGTGCATATGTCTTCACTACACATACTTGTATGCACACATTTAAGGGGTGTTTACTCTATGTTTTGACGTAGTATTGATCCATGTTTCCTTTAATACACATATTTAGGATCTTTACTTTGAAACACATCCATTGAGTATATATAGCTTGTATAGTTTATATATACTCATTTGCAATCAGGTTGTCATCTAACTTCTCTATTATGTGTTAATGGTTAGATGATTATTGACAACCGGATAAGTAAGTTTTGCTTAAAGCTTATCTTAGAGTATACAAGTGTTGTGTGCATATTGTATACTCACAACTCAATATTTCTATCTCTCTATTTGTTGGGATTGTCATGAATTACCAAAAAGGGAAGATTGTTGAATCTAGTACCTCCATTATGTGTTAATGGTGAAGTTTGAAAATTAATGGTAATTGTTTTGTGGACTAACATTTTTCATGAGTTGGATGAATAGGTTAGGTTCCACAAATGAGGATGACTTGGGATAACTTCATGTGTTAAAGATCATCAAGTCTAGATGGAAGATGGCTTCATGTGTTGAAGGCCATCAAGAAGATGATGCATCATGAGTTGATGCATGTCTAAGGGGAGATGATCATGTGTTGATCATTAAGTCAAGTGAAAACATATCATGTGTTGATGGAGTTCAAGAATGCATGTTAAGATGATGGCCTAAACTTGAAGTGGTGATGTACGTCATCATGCTTCAAGAGAATGCTCAAGGTAAAGGTATGACTATCTAAGGTTAAGGATGTGTTCCTAGTCTTTTACCGGTCTTGGTGTTTGGTTGGAAGACCGAGTTGCTAGTATAGGTTGTTGTACTATTAAGAGGGGTCATGTCTTATAGTTTGAGTCTCATCATATGTTGATAGCTCTACCTCATCTCGTATAGCTCATCCTAGCATGAGGCTTGTATTTGCAAATGTGTTTTGCAAATAGTTGAAACCCATGTGTCAAATCCTTGTAACATAGGACTATACATAGCAAATGTGTTTTGCAAGTGTTTGAAGTCCATGTTTCCTACTCTTTGTTGTATGAGACTTATATTTGTAAATGTGTTTTGCAAATGGTTGAAGCTCATATATAATCCTTGTAGCATGTGACTTAGGTGTGCAAATGTGTTTTCCAAGTGCTTGAAGTCCATGTTTTCATTTTTTGTGATGTGAGACTTATATTTGTAAATGTGTTTTGCAAATGGTTGTAGCTTATATTTAATTTGTGTCATGATTTCAAAAGTGTGCAAATGTGTTTTGCAATTTGTTGGATATCATGTTTGGTACTTGTATGCATGATACTGTAGTTTGCAAATGTGTTTTGAAAAGATCTGTTGAGATGTTTGCACTTGTCAGGGAAATCGGAACTACCGCTGTGTATGTAGCGATACTACTAGAGGTCAGAAGTACCGGCTCTATGTGAGCGATACTACTGGACATCGGAAGTCCCAGGATGTATTGCGTAGTACTACCGGATGCGAGTGGTCTGATCAGCTCTGTGTGAACGGCCTGTCCGACAGTCAGAAGTACCGTCTCTATGGGAGCGGTACTACGAGAAGGTGGAAGTACCAGCGTGTGTTGCGCGGTACTACCGGACTTTGGAAGTTTCGAATTTTCCAACGGTATGTTTTGCACTTAGGTGAACTTAATTGATATAGACGTTGTTTGTGCTAAACCAAATTGATTTAAGCTTCTGCATGTTTATTTGGTTTAGACAAATAGAAAAAGTCTTGAATTGTTAATAATAATTAAAAGAGATTTTTAGACCGCCTACTCACCCCTCTCTAGTCGGCCTCCTTGATCTTACAAGTGGTCAAATATCTTCTTGTGCCTATCTCCTCATAATAGGTGATGAACTCATGTGATTTGAATTCACCTCCCTGATTTGTACGAAGTGCATTCAATTTTGCTTCAGCTTCAATGTCGGGCACTGCCTTGATCTTCTTAAAGGCTTGGAAAGCTTCATGCTTGGATTTCGACAACACAATCAGCATATATCTACTGTAATCATCTACTATCAGTAGAAAATACTTGTTACCGGTTAGGGTTAGGGGCGAGATAGGGCTGCATAAGTCGCCTTGCATGAGCTCTAGAACTTTTTTTGCCCTAAACTTTGCCTCCTATGGGAATGATGTGCGGCACTTCTTACTGATGAAACAGCCATCACACAATTGCTCCAGATGGCTAACTAGCGGGAGTCCTTTGACAAAGCCCTCCTGGCCCAATTTACACAACGCTTGGAAGTTCAATGCCTATAGTGTGGGTGCCATCTTCAAGCATTGTCATTGAGGCATGCCATCAAACATACCAGCTACACGAGGTCAAGATTGAGGATGTACAACCTGTTCCTCGCTCTCTTGACCCAAACAAGTAGCTGTCCCTAGAGATCAAACACGCATAGTGCCATCTTTCAACACAACCTTGCAGTTGTGTTCCTCGAGCTGACCAAGCTAATTATGTGGCTAGTTAGTTTCGGGATGTAGTTCACATCTGTCAATGTCTTGTGCTTGCCTGTGCATCCCCAGATTAGCACTGTGCCATGGCCGCCTATGGTCACTGCCGAACCATCACTGAATTTCACCGTGCCACCAATCGATATGTTAAGCTCGGTGAACTACTTCCTGCAACTAGTCATATGATTACTATCTCCCATGTGAAGGTACCAGACATTGTTGTCATCCTTCTCATTTACTCTGAGATGGGGTTGAACGTTCTCCTCAATGAGCGTCACCACATCGGCGGTCTGTTTCTTGGTCTTTATCAGTTCACACACCTCGAGCATCAGCAGGGTAGGCCCATCATTATCCTTTTCTGCCACATACGCCTTCTCCTTCTTACGCAATTCAGGCACTTCTTCACTATACTTGGTCTTGTCGGATTGTCGGTCGAAGGACAGAATCTGGATTTACCAAAATCTGTTTTCACTCGAGTCGGGACGGTTCTGGACTCTGGCATGTTGGTTTATGGCATTTAGCTCTAGTATGAATGTTTGTACGAATAAATCAAATATCGATAAACCACTTCAAAAGAGTTGTCTCAATAAATTATTGGGTTTTGTTAAACATCATCCGAACGTTTTCTTCCTAACTATCATCTAGATTTAGGATCATTAGATTAGAGATCCAATGACCATGAATTCTTCCCTCTCCCCCTTGAAAAAAATCTCCCCCTTCAAAAATAAGGGGCACCTTGATCTCTAATCCAAAAGTCACAAATTTGGATGATAATTAGGAAGAAAATATCTGAGTGATGTCTAGACACTCCCTAAATCATTTTGAAAAGATAATGAAGAAATCATCTCTTTATTTATTCGAAAGAAGCCATAAATCAAAACGAAAGGGCTGTACGCTGCACATTCCGCGGTTTCATGACCAAGTACCGTCCAGCACTTTCACAGGATGAGGTTCGGGGAGGTTAGTGTGCCACAGATTGCGCTGTTGTTTGAGAATGGCGCAACCTACGACCTCAGCTTTGATGACACAATCTACGACACAAGCGATAGCACAAACGAGGAGATTGGGTGCCTTGCGTTCACGGCAACAAAGGAGGCGGGCAAATTCTCGGTCATCGGAAACGTGCAGCACTAGTGGTCCATGGAGGCGATATACGACCTTAACCAGGGGCGCATTGCTTTCATCCCGGGAAGCTGCTGATACGAGTAATTTAATTGAGTCCAAAATTCTAAATGCATACATGAACTGATTGTATTATCATGGTATTTGTGTGTGTGACACATCAACCGATCCATCGTAGTTTGCAGGAGGCAGTGCTAGATTTAAAACAATTGCTTCGCTTTGTTTTTGACTTTTGAACTCATATGGTGTAGACCCCATTGGGAAAGGGCGTGCCAAACTTTGAATTTAGGTTGACGGCTGTCCTGCTTCTACTTGCTGTTTAACAAAACCCTGAGTGGGAATGTATAGCTATCACCCGGATGTTTTCTTTCTACTTATCATCCAAATTTATGACCTTTGGATTAGAGATCAAATGGCCTCTCGTTTTTAAGGGGGGGGGGGGGATTTTTTTTTCAAGCGAAAGGGGGTAGAATTCAAGGGGAGGGAGGAGAATTCATGGCCATTGGATCTCTAATCCAATGAACATGTTCGTTTTCCTTTCTTTGAGAGGAACTAAGTTTTGTTTGATCTGATTGTGATTACTGATAAGGACATTCAGCAAGATCTGCAGATCCTCGTTCTTACTGGTTTACTAGTGATAGGTAGGCCTTGCATTTGGCCTACAACCAATGGAACTAAAAATTCAGAGGTGCATCGTTCCCCCTTGTTACATCAGCAGTTGAGCACAAATTCCCCAGATAAGAGTACTACTCCTTTGTGGCAAGTGGCAACCAGCAACGTAGAGTACATCTAAACTAATAAACCACCAGTTAAAATTATTCTACATCCACCCAACAATTATCTGCTCTACAGTCATAACCTTAACTACGTCCACACCACAATATGCACCCAGAAATACACCATCATAAAAACGTGCGCACCAGATTAACTCTCATCTATTCTCTCTCCTTACTCAACCATATCCGACGGTCATCCTTCAATGGATGTGCAGTACCTCTCCCGCGTCCCGCTCTCCTCCGTTATCCCGCTACGCGTGGGACATTCTCCACCGCTCCTCCTGCGCCATCGCCAGCTCTCTGATCCCCCACCTCGCGAAAATTCCTCACCCGTCCTCTTCCTCCTCCCTACCCCCCCCCACGCCGCCGCCTCCTCCCCTCCCCCCCCCCCCCCGCGCTCCCGTCGCCTCCTCCTCATCCGGAACCCTAGCGTCATCCGGAAAATCCTCCGCCGCGATATCTCCTCCGCTCCTCCGCCGTCGCCGCCTCCTCCGCTCCGCCGCCGCCTTCTCCTCCCCCCACCCCTCTGCTATGCACGGAGAGGCATGGCAGCCCAGGGCCCGGGCGGCGTGCAGAGCATTGGAAGCGCTCTGCGAAGATGCTGGATATGCCGCCAATGCTCAGGGGGAAGCAGTGGGTCGCGCAAGGCCAGATCGCCGGCGACGTGCAGGCCATCCGTGGTCCTCGATTTGGGCCGCGCCGCCGCCGATTCGGCCTGAAAATTGCGTCTTGGTATGTTTTCTTGCGTCGATTTGGGTTTCTTGCTACGGATTTGGTTGGGTTTTGGGGCGATTATTGGTGTGATTTGTTCTTGCTGTTGCAGGGTTCCATGAAGGCTTGAGGTAAATTGGGGGGCCTGTTTTGCTCCGGCCATGTCACAAATCCAGAGCTTCTCGCGGGGGAACTGCGTGCTCCTCGCGGTGCTCTGCGGGAAGCACGCCGATAAGCGTGCGCCGGGGAGGTCGGGGCCGGAGGCGAAGCGGCTGCGGCCGTCGTACCCGTTCCCTGAGCTCGGCTCGTCGGGGAGACTGGAGGTCAGTTGGTGTTCTCGCTTTGGTGTGGGGGAGTGGATTTGCTTGTGAGCTGAAGGAGGGAGCTTTTGGATGCAGGTGCACACGCTGTTCAATCCAACACCTGAGCAGTTCCTCGAGGCGCAGCGAGTGGTGCAGCCCAACTTCTTGTACATCCAAGGACAGCAGCTGGAGGATGAAAAGGAGATTGGTTCACTCGTCTGGGGGGATGTCGATGTTTCTGACGTGCAGGCGTTTAGTTGTCTCATCAGCCCGCCATTCCCCATGATAGTAAGGATCTAGCTTTTATCAGGTGCCTGCAATGTTATTAGTCCTTAGTTGAACGGCGGCGGCAACTTGCAGTGCTATTAGCTGTTAATGGAATGGTAAATAACAGGGCCTGATATCTGAATCAGTTCCTACTTGCATGATGGTCCCTGAGGTGTTTTTGAGTCAACATTGTTGTGTCATACTGCAATCATGATGCTTGAGAACAGCTGCCATATGAACCTGCAGTGGTTGGTCCAGGCGTGCTTGTTCAATTGTTTGCAATTGTGCAACAATTTCCAGTTACTTGATCGATGAGAGAGTTTGTTGTACACTGCCCATGGCACTAGAGTATTTTGGCTGGCTGGCTAGGTTTCAGAGATGTGAGAGATCATATCATCATGGAGTGGAAGGCAGCCTGATCCTTATAGGGTGATTTTTGGCTGTAGAGTAATATCTGCATAACTGTTTGGTTCAGTTTCGGAAGTTTGTGATAGCATTTGCACTGCCTATTTTCCATGAGTTGAGTAGCTTTTTTTTTAAGTTTTATATCTTCTAGAGACATGGACTACATCTATCCTTAATGTGAGGGTGAACTTGTGCATGTCAAGTTACTTGAGAAATGAAATGACATGCTATTCTGTAACATGTTAGGCTGAAAGTTCAGGGAAATCCCAAATGGCCATGGAGAAAATGGTGGAAGGCCGATTGAGGAAGTACTTTGAGGAAGTAGTGCTTTTGGAGCAAAGATATGTTGTCAACGACAATACAAACATTAAGGTAAGCTGGTTACCTTTTCGTTCTTTGATTATGTACTGCTGTGAATTGTGATCTCTAATAGCTTTTCTTCTCGATGTCATTCTTTTCAGACTGTGCTGAATGATTTGTCAAAGGAGGTTGGCTCTAAAGTAACAATTGGCAATTTTGTAAGAATGGAAGTTGGAGAAGGAACTGAGAGGTACAATATATTTCTTGCATGTCATCTCTAACAACTTGTAGTTTTTGTTGGCTTGAGTTGTAGGGGTTGGTGGGTAGGATGGTGATTTTGGTTGATTAATCTCTTGCTGTTGCGCATATTGACCTCAATGCCCTTAACAGCATATGCACTACATGAACTGATGATCCATCCATTATGGGAAGAAAAATAATTTCTTTTTTTCAGACATCAATTGTTTTATGGAAAGTGAACCTGTTCTTTCTTACTACCAAGTTCTTCATTGTTCATATAATCAATTATTTAACCACAGTTTTTGTGGTCAGCAGGCCTCAAGAGGCAGATGGGTCAGAACCTATGGCTCGAGCTGCATAGGTTGCAAGCTGAGATGAATCAAATGAGATTATTGAGATATATGTGAATTTTCCTCTTCTAAGTTAGATATTGTAGTTTCTCGGGAATTTCCATGGATTCTCACCTTTGCTACAACCACAGGGATGAATACTGAATATCGATTCCTCGTCACTTCCCAAGTTAATGTAATAGTAATTTTGTTGTCTATTTGCATTGCTTTAAGTTACTTCATTTATCACCTCTGGTCCAAAGAAAAATAATGTGATCACTATACTAATTAATTGTGGATGTTCAAATCTGATAATTATTTTTTTGGTTCTGATTGACTCCAGAACACAATTTGCTCCAATGCTTGGTAGTTATGGTGCCACTTTGGTGGATCCTCGTGGAAAGCTGGTTCCTCGTTCTTACGATATTTTAGGTGGCATCCTTTTTTCTGAATTGAATCCAGTATAACATCCCAATTTACTCAGTGCTTAATCTGATTTCTGCAGGCTTGTATTCAACTTTTGTATTCCAGAAGCCTGATCCAGATGCAATACCACCTATTGTAACACCCGACGTGCATGATCCTGACAATGCTCATGAAGAGGTCTGCCCTTCCACACTAAGCAGCTGCAGATTTTAGTTTTCTGCTTCACTGGTAAATGTTGGTTAACACTTGATTGAAACAGCAGGAATGGCCCTGGCGGCAGCAGACATCAGTGGATGATGGGAGGCGCTCACAGGCGGACACGATTCCCATGGATCATGAGAAAGGCATCCTGGGTCCGGGACCTGCAGATATGAGGCTTTAGTTTGCAGGAAATGAGGAAATTCAGATATACCTGCAAACTAGGGGCAATGACACTCCCTCGATTGGTGGCGCATGATAATGCTCTGTTCTGCCCTGACCTCTCGTGGTTCACAGTTTCATCATAAGTTCACGCGGATTGTTAACGCAAGATTGGATATCCGTTCTGCCGGGCCAATTTTAGATATGTGTGATGAGCATAGCGTTGCAAGTAGTTGTAATACCAGGTGCTAAAAAGGTAATGTACATTTGGAGAATAAGCTGCGTGCACTTTGTCTAACATGACTTGCAAGATTTTAGTGTAAGATCAGCATGCATATCTTTCGAAACAAGACAAGGGTAGTTAATGGGTTTGCCGGCTTCTAAACTCTACTGATCTGGGATTAACACCTTGGGCAAAATTGTGTATCTTACCCAAAATTGATTGATCGTTTTTTCCCCGAATTTATGGGCTTCATTAGGAGGGGTTGGTCCCCCAACATTTTTTCCTTGTCAGATTCTGAGCTTGTTATCCAGAAATACGTCTGAAAAATGCTAGATTCAACTTATGGTTTATAATGTTGCTGAAATTTATGTTTGTTATTATGTTGAATGTTCATTCTTTAATTCTTGTGGTTGGTAATACTTGTTTATTGGTTAAAAATGGTGGCGATAGTAGTTGTTGGTGATATCTTGAATTTTCATTAAGCTGGAGTGTTACATTGGCCCTGTTTGTTTCGGAACTATATCAGGTGAGTTATGCAATGTTTTATTATTGCAAAATATTATGTCACAACAATTCAAGCCTAATCAATATACACTAATTAATCATCCATGCTGTAAATTTTTATTTTTCACGTAGGGTTTGGTTGATGTAATTTCTGCTGGAGAGACAAGAGCTTCAGAGGTTGGCAAGAGAATAGTGCTACCTCGTAGTTTCCCTGGTGGCGATCATGACATGATGCAGAGATTTCCCTGTGTACAGCATCCTTGATTATCTGGGATGAAGTAGCAATGACAAGGCGATAAGCAGTTGAGTGTCTTGATAGGTCCCTGCAGGATATTATGAATTCTTGTTTGCCATTTGGGGGCAAGGTTATGGTATTTGGTGGAGATTTTAGACAGGTGCTACCTGTGGTAACATGTGGGACAAGAGCACAGGTAACAGATGCTACATTGCAGAGATCTTATTTGTGGGAGGGTATAAGGAAGATACGGTTGTCACATAAAATTTTAGGATGCATTTGGATGCATTTTCTTTTTGCAATGGTGGTTTCAACGTTCTAATAACTTCATCCATTCGGTTGCAGGGTTAGGTCCCCATCCTGATTTGGAGCATTGGAGTGGATGAAGTCTTTTGTATCAAACCATCTTCCTTCTACTAATATGCTTCTGGCTGCACTGGGTTAGACTGCAGTTCTGAATGGATGCTGCCCTGAGTTGCATGTATTATGTGGAAGCACCATATCATACACATGTGGTCATCTATATTTCAGCGTTCATTGACTTGTAACTGAACTTTTGCCATTTGGATGTCTTCAATTATTTGTAGTGACTGACCAAAATAATCTGATGTATATGTCTGGCTTTCATTCATGTATGGACTTTATTGCCAGCAGCAACCCAGTTATCCAAACAAAACATGTATGGCTATTCAAAAATTGGCTTTGACAGCAGGGAACAGAACATGTATGGCCATTCAAAAATTCGTTTGGTTGATTTCGTGTGCATCCCTAAAATGCCGCCGTGGCGTTAGCACGGGCATTATACTAGTACATATAAGAATTGTGTGTTCATTGCCAAAGCCTGATAAAACTGAACAAGGATCGATGTTAATTTTTTTTTCGAAGAAACAACATTGAAATTGATTCTAGTAGTAACACATTTTCCATTACAAACTCAAAACACACGAATTAACTGCGACGCACAAATGCAAGAAACTAAGATAAGACACACAAAACACACTTATTCCTGCATGAAACCTGGTACATCAGCAGTTCAGCACTCATGCATCGATATCAATTTAAGCAGCAGCTCCTTGGATATAGTTCTTCATCACCATGTAGCATTAGCAGCTGTCCGGGACGAACCCAACCTTGCCTCCACGCACGTCGTACACCACCTCCCTCGTCCGCTGCACCAGGTTCCCGAGAATGTTCCACGGGAACATCTCGTCCGGCGACGCCGCGAATGCGAGGCACCCGAAGGGGAACCCCTCGTCGAGGTGCTCGCGGAAGAAGTACATGAACTGCCTGTCGTCGAGGTCCATGCTCTCTCCATTCCCGAACCTGAGCTTGATGTCCGGCAAGTAGATGACGCTCAACCCGGTGAAGTTGTAGCACGTGTCGAGCCCGCGGAACGGCGGCGCCGGCGTGTACTGCGCCATCCGCCTCCGGACCTCGTCGCGGAATGCCGCGTAGATGGGCGGGTTGAGGTAGCTGAACGACGTCTGCACGTCGATCAGCGTGCCGTTTCCCTTGAAAACGGCCGGCGGGATGGGGAGGTCCGTGCCGTCGACGCTGATCCCGACTAGGTCGACGAAGTAGAAGTTGGGGCCGTTCGGGTTGGTCACCAGCGGCACGTACTTGACGCCCCGGCGGCCGGTGTACTCTGACAGGGCGGGGCTGATGGAGAGGAAGCCGTGGGAGCCAGTGTCCGGCGGGAGGCAGTACGAGAAAGCGGCCGTGCCGGGGGGTGAGGACAGTAGCACACGGGACGCCAGCGAGAGGCTGCTCCGGCTGAGGCTGATCTCCCCGACGACCGCGTCGTTGAACAAGTGGGCGAACTGCATGCACCCGAAGGTGAAGTTCTCGAAGGTGGCCCACGGAGAGAGCGTGAGCGTGTCCTTCACGAAGGTGCCGTTGCCGAACACGAAGGTCGTGTTCTGGAGCGTGAAGGTGCACTTGCCTCCCGACCCAACAGAGCATGACTCCGACCTGCACTCCGGCGAGCCGCACGGCACGCTGTAGAAGGAGGAGGACATGGAGGGATCGAATGCCAGGTCGCACGGCACTCCTCCTGGTCCTGCGAGGCACGGCTTGCACCGTAGATATGACATGCCGTTGGTGTCAAAGTACACCGGAACCTGCTGCGCCGGCGTGCCGTAGCCGGCGATGATGGTGTAGTCAAATACTCCGGGGATGCCACTGATGACATTTTGGGTGGTGGGGAACGTGATGCCTGATGTTGGCACGCCAGAGGGGGCGGGAGCCGCGCCTGAATGGACATCGGAAAGGTAGCGCATGCGGTGGCCGTCACGGTGGAGCATGTCGTCCAACGATGGCTTGTGTTGCTTCTTCCGTGTGCCGCCGAGAGGATTGCATGGGCTCAGCCGGTGCACGACTGGCAGCTTGTTGCCATTGTTACCTGCTACAGATTTCTCATAAGAGTTGAATATGGCAAGTTTTTAACTCATTCCATTTGTGACGTCTAATTCACGTCGAAACATGACCATTATTATACAACAACTTAACAAATTTTGTAGTATATTAGAATTTTCATGTAGCTACGACTTGAGAGAACCACAACTCGTCTAATTCATATAATCATGTGTGTACGTAAACCGCACCTGAAGGGATTGAGGAGCAGGCTCTCGCGGACGGCGAAACACCTGAATCGTCGGACGTACGGAGAAGGAAACGCCTTGTCCCCGGAGTGTAACTGGTATGGTACTGGCCGTAGGAGTTGCTTACCTGAGTTAGAAGAAGAAAGCACAAGAGCAGTAGGGACAGATTCATGGCTGAAGCCATGATTAGCAGCTTCGTAGCTAGAGAGTCAAGTACTGGCGCGCACTTGCAGACCAACTGCTGGTAACAGCCAACTCTTATATACACACCATTATTGGCATTTTGTTCTTGTTGCATTCTGCGTACGACGAAATTAATAACTTAAATGTTGGTACATAGTGCTAGTATCAACTTACGATTGTTTTGTATTGGTCGTCTATACGATTCCGTGCTCGGCCAAATCAATTCTGTAATTTAGGTTAATTTAGATCTAGGAAATTGCTTGCTCCGGATATAAAAGTCGGTACCGGCGTACAGCTAGCTAGCTGAGAATATATAGGGAAGAATATCCTCTGCAGCTGTGAAGCTGGAGGCGAAAGGTATATCGCCGGCAATGTGGATCGAATCATTTAAATCCGCCGTTTTCTTCATTGGATGATTTAGATTTTCCGTTTACATGATCAGTGTTCGCTTAACAAGTATGCACTATACAGTGCAAGATACTTATATATTGGTGTTTAAAGAGAGAACATAGACATTTCGTCAAGTATCTATGTAGAAGTCTTTCCTCTAATGCAAACATCTTTTTTATAGATTCTTAGATGGTTGTATTATTTATTTATTAAACATCTTATACATATAAGTATTTGGTAAGCATCGGTACCTAATCAAACATTGATGCTACAAAATAAATACCTTACCTATCCTAAGTGATAAAACAATCAGTTTTTATTTATTAAACACATATCTGAGCACTTATATTGTACCATGCTCTAATTAAACTAAAGTATATTTAGTAAATCTTACTAGCTAGTCTCGAGCTCGATGAAGTCGCCGGATCGGTGGCAGGCGCCGAACTCAAATAAAAGGAAGCCAGAATCCAATGCATGATAGGTAGGTGCCTATGTTCATCGGCGGTGTGCATGCCGTCTAAGGGCTTCTTATAGTGGTTTTTTATTGATAATTTTTAGTTATGTTTTATAACTTTTGATTAGAAATAAATAGTAATAGGTAAAAAAATAGTTTTCAGAAGAGGAGTACGAGCGGTGAAAACGTGAGTGAGAGATACATGCGTGTGACGGGAGAAAAGGAGTAGAGTGCGTGATATACTCATGACTTTTGCCTTATCCTTAAAGGGAGACGATAACGAGAAAAATAAAGAAGCCGTTTCGAAAAATAAGATATATATATTATCTACTGATTTTTTAATTAGAAGTTACAAACCTAAATTCCGTAGCCAATTGACTCGGACGCCGGCGCAAACGGTGGGTTTTTTCGTTTCAAAAATCGGGCGTACGTCGCGGAAGTTCAGGCAATCGGGGAATTGTTGAGAGCAAGTACAATAATGCTGACTAGGTCGCCTCTAGCGAAATTCACGTCAACACAATTCTAAGTGGAAGAGAGAGAAAAGAGGAGAGAGAGGCAAGCTGCCCCTCATGCAAGAGGTGACCTCTAGCACATCATACGAGGACTTGGAGGCGATGCTAGTTCTTAGAGCAAGTACAATAAAGGTTAGGGTCGCCTCTAGCGAAATATTAAATGTTTGAGTGCTTTAGTAGAGGTAACATCTACTCAACTTATTGTATTAGCTACCTCCACCATGAGCCACTTGTACTCTTTTTGCTTATTTGGCTAGTCCTAGAGGTGGCAGCCACCTCTTCTATTAAACTTGCTCTGAGTTGTGTCCCTGCCGGTGTGCGTGGGCTCACGCGCTTAGGAGGAGTTGTTGGGCTGAAGCGACGAGCACGGTCGAATACGTGGGCTTAAGTGGTGGAACATACGCACTCTTCTTTTTTGTTTTTTCTTCGTGGTTTTGACTTCGATTTTTCTGAAAGCCTAAGCAAATAGGACTGCTTCTCCAAACTGACTTTCTAAATCTAAAATCGTATGAGCTATCCATGTCGATGTCTTTATCGTTCGCCGTTGTCTCTAAAAACATAATCAAAAGCTATCAACCGCAGCCTAAAAGAACTTGACCTTAAGGTTGTTTGTGTATATATATTGCTTCATTAATAGTATATAGCTAGCTGCTTTTGATGAACAATTTAAGGTGAATATATGATAATTATGAGTAAGTGTAATGGCCAGCTAGTTATATGAGTATTAATCTAATTTAACACTAATGTGTTACATGCGTAGCATAGATGGATCAAACCTGGATGTACGTTGAGAACCGTGCGAGTGAAGAGTACATTGATGGTGTGTGTGCTTTTAGAAGAACTGCCAAGCAAGATATATGAAAAAAGGGATGAAATTTATATATTGTCCATGCATTGATTGTGATAATATGAAGATTTTTACCAACTCAGCACTGATCGAAGAATATTTGATTCGAAGGGGTTTTAAAAAAGTATACATATTGGACCAATTATGGTGAAGAGCAAATTATACAGGAAGGTAGTAAAATCATCGAGGGAGACAACAATATGTTGAATGTGGATTGTGCTTTCGATGATGATAGGTCGAATGATGAGGATAGAGAGACAACAAAGTACTCTCGACTGTATGGAAGGTTGGCATAAGGTCTTAATGTATTTTGTTGTCTAAATGAGAAAAGGATATTAGCCTGCAGTATACCTAGAAAGAATATACCTACTTGATCCCAATAGTATGGTTGTAGTTCTGAGAACAGGGCATTCTCTAGAAAGCTCATGAGCATATAAGAGAGTACGACCATATAATGCTCTGTTTAAACGTTGTCCATTGGCAACCTAGTACCAATTGAGATTTCAAGTGAAATCTAATTATGAAAAGCTATGAATTTAATGCATAGTCCATTTTGATGCCAAGGAAGGTTCATGATAAAGAAATATTCATGAAAATATTCCGCTTATAATTCAGAGATGGCTTGGCATAGCCAATGATAGAGTTTTCTGAGACTTAGTAGTTTTAACTAAAACAAATTTTATCAATGTATAAGAATGCAATAATAATAGCGATGCAGATTTCATCCACCGTTACATGGTTTCTACACCATATACTAACCTTTCAACGTTATAACCGCTTACATTATCACTGGGGCGACACCCAGGGCAACACAAATTAGGGCTTTTCACTATCCACCACATTTCTAATTCCACCCACAATGTTTTGAAATACAACTATATCTGGTGAAGTTCTCATGTGCACCCTTGACCGTGGGCACGACTATTCTAATAGTTTTCACTCTGTAGAATTTGTACACTTTACCCACAAGAGACAATCCGCCCATTGCTCCACATGATTCCTTAGTCATACGGTTGAGTAGATCATCACAGTAACTTTTAAAAATATCTTGCCCCTTTTGTCAACTCACCCTATGGGCTACTCCCACTTGCGGTGGGTCCCACACGTTGCGCGGAATGTTAACCACTGATACTAGGGCCTTCAAACTCCACTCTTCACAACGCTAGCACGACTGGCTAACTTCACCTCCTCTCGGCGTCCCTTTAAGCCTCCCCTTGCCCTTGCAATATTCCACTCCTTTCCACTACCGATGAGATGAATCCGAAGGTTCGATAGATTTACTTAGCCAAGTTGCAATTTGTAAACTTGTGGTTGTACTGTTTTACATAGAAAGTCATGACAAGATTCAGTCCTTAGGGTTACTGGGCGGTTCTACCACTAACCACACTCTCGTACACCACTGCACCATACCCCCGAACTGTCTGCCCAGATAGTTAAGCAATTTGGGATTTTTGAAAATATAAAATATCCATTTCAAAATATACCAGCCATTTTCATCCATGAATTCCCAAATCAGTTTCTCATGATTAAAAGTGATGCTTGGGGCATTTTAGTGCCCCGAGTATCTAAGCAGTACTAAGCATGGCGTATAATTGTAGACTTATTTTTGAAAGGTTACCATTATAATTTCCCTAAGGTTACAAGGCTCGGATGTCCAAATGTTACAAAAGAGGTGTAATACTAACAAGTTAAATAATGGGCATATATATCTAGAATCTTAAAATAAACATATTTTTGCATATGAAATAACAACACGCAATTTGATAATTAAAATGAAAATAATTTGCAGAAAATGTAGGTTCAACATGATCAAAGTATTATTCGCTTTGCGCGGTTTACCACGGTCTTGAGTTCACTCAAAGCTTTCTCATCTGATGGTCTTGAGCTTCTAGTCTTCATCTTCATCTGGATCTTGGCCTTGCTTGATCTATTGAATCTTCAGGACTCCAATTTCTAATTACGCGCTAAACAACTGAATCCAAATAAAGGCAAATAACTCAAAAGATCCCAATAAATCTAACTGAACTTGATTAATTTTTATTATGATTAAATAGGTGATTTGAGGTTGGGTTGATTGGGCACGGAGTATTGACGGAGTCAAACGGGTTGGAGTGAACCGATGATTAGTGGAAGGAAATTCCATGAGATGGATGCCAAGGAGGGTTCATAATAAAGAAATATTCATGAGAATTAATATTCCGCTTAGAATCCGGAGATGGTTTGGCATGGGAGGTAGCTCTGGCCGGTGGGGGGGTGAGTTTGCGATGCCACGGTGAAGCTTCGGTGCGGCGAAATTGGCTGGGGATAGCTCCAATCAGCCAGTCTCCAGATGGCTGGAGATGAAGAAGAAGGGGGCCGCCGGCATGCTACAAGGTAGGGGAGGCCAATTTGCTGCAGTCAGAGGGAGACGAAGGTGTGGTGAGGCGTTGGTGCACACTTATAGGGGCAAGCCGACCGGGCAACGTGGGAGCTCCCAACAGGGCACGGCGGTAGTTGCCTCAGGCCCTACTCAGCGTGGGTGACGGCATGGCTAGAGGCAGAGCAAGGCATGGACATCACACAGTGATGGCGAGGTGACTCGACGAGGGCAGGGCATGGTGAGTTGACTCAACCGGAGTAGGCGGGCGACGGGGGCGCTATGGCTGACGCACGGAGGGTGTCGCGGCGAGAAGCACAGGACGGGATGACACTAGAACAGGGGAGGTGGGGCTGTTTGTCGAACCGCCGACATGGGAGCAAGCGCGGTGACGTGTGGGTGACGGATGAACAGGGGGAGTAGGGCCGGTTGGGTAGGCACCGAAGCCAGTAGAGTGGAAAAGTCGGAAGAAGGAGAAAGAGGGGAGGAGGAAGGAGAGAGAAGGAAGAATGGGGAGAGAATGAGCCCATCGGCAGGGAGAGAGAAAAAGAGAGAGGGGGGAAGAGAGGAAAAAGGAAAAAAAGAAAGGCTTAAGAAACTTTCAAATTTGGATTTTAAATTTTAATTTACATTAGGATTTATTGATTTCAAGTTTTGCATGATATTCAAAATTTGAATTCTCAGTTCAGTTATTTAGATGCGAGTTTTTAATATTCCTTTAGCCATTCCTTTTCTTTACCTAGTTAAATTGAATTTCAAACTTTTGTTTCCATTATCTAATATTTGAATTTTAGTTTGTGTGTAGATCCTTGGATTTTCCGTTTCTTTTATTATTAACACCATTATTGTTTTTTACTTGGATATTATTTCTCAATATATTTATTTGCATGTCAAAAAACTCAAAAGGTTTCAAATAAATATTCCAAAAAAATTTGAATGCTAGCAAAATGCAAGAAAAAATTTTAAAATTTCCATATTTTTGAACAGTCGAATTTTGGGATGTTATAAATTTTTGGTTTACAAACAATTAAAGAACTATATATTAATGATGATGATTATAAAGATGCCATGTTCCATTGTAAAGAAGGTAAAAGCTGGAATAAATTTGTGTTCATTGATGGTTTCTTGTTTAGAGCTAACAAGCTATGCATTCCAGCTAGCTTCATTCATCTTTTATTGTTACAATAGGCGCATGGAGGAGGATTGATGGGACATTTTGGTATCGAGAAGATGGAGGATATAGTGGCTGAACATTTCTTTTGGCAAAAAATGAGGCTTGACGTCGAGCGCTATGTTACACGCTGCACTACATTCTAAAAAGCTAAGTCACAACTGAATCCATATAGATTATATATGCCCCTTCCTGTTCGTAGTGATGATTGGGAAGATATTTCTATGAACTTTGTGTTAGGATTGCCTAGGACAAAGAGGGGAAGAGATAGTATTTTTGTTGCAGTGGATAGGTTTAAAAAATGACACATTTTATTCCTTACCATAAGAGCGATGATGCTACTCATGTTTCTGACTTGTTTTTTAGAGAGATCATTCGACTATATGAAGTGCCAACCACTATTGTTTCAAATCATGATACAAAGTTCTTGAGTTACTTTTGGAGGACATTTTGGGAAAGCTTGGGACGAAACTACTATTTTTTACTACATATCATCTCCAAACAAATGGGCAAACTGAAGTCATCAACCGCACGTTGTCAACTATGTTGAGGGTTATTTTGAAGAAAAACTTGAAGATGTGGAAGAATGTCTATCTCATATGGAGTTTGCTTACAATCGGTTATTGCATTTAACCACAAAGATGAGCTCTTTTTAGGTAGTGTATGGATTTCATCCCTACGCTCCAATTGATCTAGTACCTCTACCATCTTCGAAAAAGGTAAATTTAGATGCTAAGAAACATGTTGAATTTATTCTTAAACTATATAAGACAACAAAAGAAAACATACAACAAATGAATGAGAAGTATAGAGTTTCAGGAAGTCAAGGTAGAAAATAGATTACTTTTAAACCAAGAGATTTTGTTTGGTAATATTTGAGAAATGATAGATTTCCTGAATTGCGTAAACCAAAACTTATGCCTAGAGCTAATGGTCCTTTTAAAGTACTTGAAAAGATTAATGATAATGCATATAAGCCTGAGCTGCCTATAGAGTTTGGGGTTAGTCCCACGTTTAACATTTCTAAAAGACCATAGGAGAAGGTCTTATTTTTTAGTGTGATGAACCATTGTAATTTGGGAGAGTTAAAAATTTGAATAGCAGTGTTGCTGGTTGGTCAGGGGAGGCCGGTCAGACTAGCATTGTGCAACCAGTCTGACCAGTTGGTATCAGTAGTCTGACCGCCTAAGGGTTAACAGTCTGACCAGCTGAGGAATGTCCAGATGGGGATTTTCGGCCAAAATTCAAATTTGTGGAGTTTTGAGTTGGGGTGACTATGTGGTCATGGTATGGTTATTTTTGCTTTTGTGCACATGGGTTTAATGTTTGGTCCTAGGCTTAGAATCAACGGTTTGGTTGCATACATTTTGCATGGTGATGATTTTATGTATTGTATGATGCTACATGACAGTTTGCTTATTTCTGTTGGTTGCAGGAGTTCGGAGGTAGGTCATGGTGAGGCGTAGGAGGAACGGGACTAGGCACAGAGTGGTGTTGAGGTTCAGAATGGTCAGGGAGACACCGAAGATGACCAAAAGCTGCGTGGTGATTGCAAGCCGAGACGACAAGGAACCAGAGTAGGAGCTATTGGTGGTGGACATGACAGGTAACGACAAGGTGGAGCAGGACTAGGCTCATGGAGAAGCCGAGGTCCTGTGCAGTCAAGGAAGCAGGTTGCTGTCATGCACAAGGAGAAGCATGTGGCGCACCAAATGACATGGATGGTTTACAAGTAAGGACGGTTTGGTGAGATTTGAATGCATGAGAGGCTTGGCGATAAGTCATTGGGGTGTAAGATCGAGGAGGCCGACTAGAGGGGGGTGAATAGGCGGTCTAAATTTTTTTTCTAATTAGTATCAATTTAAAGACCTATTTTATTTGTCTAAACCAGGTAAACAATGTGGAAGCTTAAAATAATTTGGTTTAGCACAAACAATGCCTATATCAAATAAGTTCACCTAAGTACACCAACAATCTAAGGCTATATCAAGCAATCAAGTTAATTATATGAAAGTAATTGCTTGAAGGTAAATAGAGAACAAGAAAATAATTATATGAAAAAGACGCACTCTCTTTTTACCGTGATGCTCGGAGATTTGCCGGTCTCCCGTAGTTCATGTTGAGGTAAGCCTAAACTAATTAGACTGGCTCTACGAATTAAGCCTTCCACCTCAAATCCACTAGTGGTAGCTCTTTCCAACTCCGTGTAGGTGAGCTCCAACCTTCACACTTTGTCGGGTCATTTCGCAACCTTTTTTGAGAAGATCACCGCGCACAACGTCTCCAACGCCGTCTAGGAGTCGGCAAACTTCAAGAGTAACAAGTCAAGCCCCTCACTTGACTCTCACTATGTGCCACTAATGCACAAGCTCAAATGGATACTAAGTCCACCTCTAGATGCAACATATGTAATCTAGATCCTCTCTCCTTGCTCACAAGGTGCAACACATACACAATTGAGTGGAGAGACTCACACTAGCTCAAGGGAATAGAAATGGGTCAAGCAACAACATCTCCGACCGGCCACAAGAGGGTATATATACCGCACACAAGAAAACTAGTTGTTGGAGCTAAATCCCTGAAAAATCAGGGCAAGTGGAAATACCGCAGTGCAATGGCCGGTACTTCCATACCTGTTCTGACACAATAGTAATGGCTATTTCAGAGCTTCTAAACTAGCCGTTGGAAGTTGGCGTAGAACTATTGCCGTTATAAATCCGGTAGTTCCAATAACCGGAAGTTCCAAAACATCAGCACACTACTTCCATTTGATCTGAGGCTGAGAGTTGGCGCTCTCAAGAAAAAATGTTTTGCCCGAGCTTTCAGAGCTTCTTTGCTCCAGAAGTAACGTTTAATGCTGCGGTACAACTGCTCTATGGTAGCTCTGCCATTGAAACTCCGGTACTTCCATTTGCTGCAGACACAAAATCATCCTGAGGTGCTCTCTGGAAAAAAGGTTCCGCTCGATTTTGACAGAGCTTCTGGAAAGCAGAAGTACCATGGTTTGCACGTCGGTGATTCCAGTTGTCTAGACAGAGCACAGATTGACTCCAATGTGCTCTATGGAAAAAAGCTTCTGCTCGATTTTTTGGAGCTTTCGTGCTTTGGAAATACTGTCACTACTATAAAACAAACTATACTGGACGTCTCATCACAGACGGTTCATATGGAACCGTCTGTGTTTTGATTATTACAGACGGTTCATGGCTAAAACCATCTTCGAAACTATCACAATGGTTCTAATTAAAAACCGCATGTGATAATGCGTATATCATAGATAGTTTTTAATTAGAACCATCTCTGAAACTATCATAGCCGGTTAGGTTTAAAAGCCATCTATGATATACACATTATCATAGACAATTTTATTTGCAGCCGTCTGTGTTTTGTTCTTTGTCGTATGAACTACATAAGCTACTGAGACGAGAGACAAATTCAAGGCAAATTTTTTTACAAAAGTCCCCAAAAAAGTGATTCCCAAATCTTAGTCTTCAGGGCTTCATATGCTTCTTCTTCGACTTTTGGAGTTGGAGAATCAGTCGGTGAGTTCTCGAATGCCGTCAAGATTGTCCTTGCCCTCTGCACTTCCTCCTCCAGACTGGGCAAATCATTAGGACGGTCCATAATCTCATAGAGGATGTCATGATAAGCTTCCTCAGAATTGGCCACTTCTGCTTGATCGGTAATGTTATCCATGTGTCTCTCCACTGCCGCAAGAGTTTCTTCCGCTTTGTGCACATTGTAGAGAAGAACGAAGCTAAGGGTAGTTTCCCTTTGCTGAGCGGCAACGAGACACCTCCGTCGACGGTGGATGATGAGGTCCAGCTGACGGATTATGGAAGCGAGTCGAGGAAGGAGAGCAGGGCGTGAGCGGAGGAGCTGCTCCATACGTAAATTGTTGGTGTCAGGACCCCAGCTTTCCGAACTCAGACCCTCTGTGTAATACAGCACTAGTCCCAGATCAAAACTGTTGCACACAGTCAAACAGTGATGATTACATAACCAACAACGCTTATTACAATAATAGAGAGTACAGACCAAAAGGATTCTTTATTACAACTGAGGTTTCAAGACCTCTCACACACACAAAACACAGCGGAAGCAAAAAATAAATCCAGCGAAGACCCATCAATACGCCACAGGCAATTGACTGGGGAAGCGCAACCTAGTACTCCGGGAATCCTTCATCGAATCCGCACGCGAAGTAGTCGTAGTCTCCCTCTTGAGCTTTATATTCCTCTGAGTTGATTTTAGTGCAGCATGTGAGTACATAAAGTACTCCGCAAGTCTTGGGAAAGAAATGCAGTAGATGCAAGGCTTAACAAAGGAAGGCTATATGGTTCTTTTGCACAAAGCTATGTTTTATTTCAAATAACATTAAATATTTTCGAAGGCATTAACTTTGTAAAGTAATTGTTTTAACTGAAACTAATAAGCATATTATAGTGAAGGTTCTATCCACCGACACTAATTAACCAGCTCTAACCGTTAAAGATTTAAAACTACGGGTTCCTTCCACCCACACTGGCTCCAACCGCCAGGACAACGTTCCGAGAGTTCCCTCCACTCTCGGGATACCAAAACTTTATTTTTAAAACGAAAACCAAAGATCTACCATGTGAATGCATTCCTTGCCCGCCCTTGACTGTGGGCACGGCTATTCGAATAGTTTAACACTCTGCAGAGGTTGTACAACTTTACCCCCAAGAGATATCCCGATAGTCAACATGCTTTCTTTGGCATGAGATCCAGATAAAATATCACAAAGCCTTTACCTCACTCTAGTCTAACTAGACACCACCCGCTGAGGTTTCACCGCTGAAGGGTTAAATCCACCCAGTTAGAAGCCCCCTCTTGCGCCATATGAGTACAGTAAATCTCTGTCCCTCACTGTGAATAACCAGTAAATCCCTGGTACCCACTTTCCACTGGTGGCACCTAAACTAGACTATCGTAAATTAATCAGCTAGGTCGTACCCATATAGACTTGGGGTTGTACGGTAGTGCTCAGTCTGGACAATCACAAGAGTCGGTCTTTAATTGACTAGGGCGGAACATACACTTTACAAAATCTCGTGCTAGCCGCACCAATCCAATCTAACCATCCGCCCTGGTCTAAAACAATTTTCACATTTTATTTATTTTTCTAAAAGAACAATGGCAACACCAATTGCCACTAATTTCCGAATACAAAGACTAGAATCATAAAATATAATTTCCCATTTCAAGGTTACAAAAGTTAAATAGCATGGCTAAACATTTTACTACCGTTCTAATATTTATCAAAGATTTATAATAATCTCATTATTGAGACAAAGGAAATCTTAAGGTTACAAGGGTACATGGCATTCAACTTCAATCGAGGGCATAACAATGATTGGATTAACTAATACCTTAATACCAAAACTAGTGTTCTATGTAAATAGCAATGCAAGTATATTTAAATTAAGTAAAAACATTTCTCAAACATAGGTTCAAAATGTTCAAAGGTGACTTGCCTTCTTGCACGATGTCTGGACCTTCTTGTTGCGGGCTGGCAAATTCTTCGGCGACGTCGGTTTCTACGCGCGAAACGACCAAAACAAACGAATAAATAAATACAAATAAAATCACAAAAATACAAAAAAATATACTGGAAGAAAGATTAAGATTTGAGATGAACTTAGGAGAAAGAATCAATAGATTCGGAGTTCGGACGACAAAGAACGAGTTATCGGAAGATCGGTTGGAAAGGAATTTACTGGGAAGTATCAAACGAAGGTATAGTTCTTAAGATCTTATTTTTGGCTGGATTTTTGGTTTGATAGAGTGCAACACAAGTGGGAAATGAGGAGAGGAGGTTGAGGTTCAATTTATAGGTGAAGAGGAGCAAAGAAATTGAATAACGAAGTAAGTCTTAGTATAAAAGAAATGCCGGTTTCAACTTTGCATGCAAGAAACTGAAAAACCAAAATTTTAATGATTAAAACTGAAATAGAAATGATTTTTGGCAATGAATAAAGGTGTTCTTGCTGCATGCCAATTAATTTGGTGGAAGGAATTAATTTTGTTTGCGTGCAAGCATGGTTCACGGTGGATTAGCTGAAGAACAGAGTGTTTGCTGGTCTAACGCGGGGAGGTGAATAGCAAAGGTAGTAAGAAGAAATATTAGGCTAAAAGAGAATAGTCTAAATGCTTGAAACTAATCTATGGCACTGGGTGGTGAGGACTTTGGAGTTAAACGTGCTTGAACAAAGAAAACTTTGGCCTTGGAGGGAAATCTCATTATTCCTTTTTATTTTTTTAGAAAAAGTGAAGTGCCAAGAAAAATATTTGCATCTAGAAAAATTAAATGGATTTTATGGAGATTTTGCAAAGTTTAAATTTGAATTTTGGAAGTGCACAGAAAATTTGGAATGGAACTGACACTTTGAAAGTGAACTAGGTATTGGAATTTTGAGATTTAGATTTTAAAATATCAAATAAATTTCAAATATTTAAAAGGATGGTGTAAATGTATAGTTTGGAATTTTTGATGAATTTAGAAATTTGAACGGCTCAATTTGGAGTTAAAATGAGAAAGTTAGGGCTTTTAGAAGATTAAATAGAAGAAAAAGAAAAAGGTTGTTTTGTTGATTTATTTTTATACTGAAAAACAATATTTATGATGTCAGCAAATTTTTGGATTTTTGGGCGGGATTATTTTTAAAACCGAAATGCTGAGGTGGCAAGGGGCGACGTGGCCGGCCATGTGGCTGCCACTCGGACGCCACGTGCGCACGGGCCGGCCGACGTGGCCTGACCGAGACGGCGACGCATGGAGGCGGCGCGCTCGCCGGAGCACGGGCTCGTGGTGGCGGCTAGCGGGAGGCGGCGGAGGGAGGGGAGATGGCGGCGGTGCAGTTCTTACCGGCGGCGACTCGGGCGTTCGGGACTTTCGGCCGAGGGTGGAGGAGGGGCGGTGGGGAGAGGGGATGCCGAAGAAGGGGAGCCAGCGCATGGGGAGAAGGTTTTATAGGCGGAGAAAGAAGAGGAGCGGCCAGCGGTTTTAGAGAGGATTAAAGAGCGAGAAACGGCCGGCGGTTAGTGGGGTGTGATTAGGGCATTCAAACACACACTTAAACGGGGGTTAATGAGGAGGGAACGGCCGGATTTAAGAGGTTTGGTGCGGCATCAATGGAGGATGAGAGAGAGATCTAGAGGAAGAAGAAAGGGGAGGAAGAAGAAAGAGATGACAGGTGGGGGCCGCGTGTCGGTGAGAGAGAGGGAAATGAAGGGGTACGGGCCGACGGATTGATGACACG
>CM029632.1:9639605-9808061 GCA_017311315.1 Dendrocalamus latiflorus | reverse complement strand
CAAAGAAAACTTTGGCCTTGGAGGGAAATCTCATTATTCCTTTTTATTTTTTTAGAAAAAGTGAAGTGCCAAGAAAAATATTTGCATCTAGAAAAATTAAATGGATTTTATGGAGATTTTGCAAAGTTTAAATTTGAATTTTGGAAGTGCACAGAAAATTTGGAATGGAACTGACACTTTGAAAGTGAACTAGGTATTGGAATTTTGAGATTTAGATTTTAAAATATCAAATAAATTTCAAATATTTAAAAGGATGGTGTAAATGTATAGTTTGGAATTTTTGATGAATTTAGAAATTTGAACGGCTCAATTTGGAGTTAAAATGAGAAAGTTAGGGCTTTTAGAAGATTAAATAGAAGAAAAAGAAAAAGGTTGTTTTGTTGATTTATTTTTATACTGAAAAACAATATTTATGATGTCAGCAAATTTTTGGATTTTTGGGCGGGATTATTTTTAAAACCGAAATGCTGAGGTGGCAAGGGGCGACGTGGCCGGCCATGTGGCTGCCACTCGGACGCCACGTGCGCACGGGCCGGCCGACGTGGCCTGACCGAGACGGCGACGCATGGAGGCGGCGCGCTCGCCGGAGCACGGGCTCGTGGTGGCGGCTAGCGGGAGGCGGCGGAGGGAGGGGAGATGGCGGCGGTGCAGTTCTTACCGGCGGCGACTCGGGCGTTCGGGACTTTCGGCCGAGGGTGGAGGAGGGGCGGTGGGGAGAGGGGATGCCGAAGAAGGGGAGCCAGCGCATGGGGAGAAGGTTTTATAGGCGAGAGAAAGAAGAGGAGCGGCCAGCGGTTTTAGAGAGGATTAAAGAGCGAGAAACGGCCGGCGGTTAGTGGGGTGTGATTAGGGCATTCAAACACACACTTAAACGGGGGTTAATGAGGAGGGAACGGCCGGATTTAAGAGGTTTGGTGCGGCATCAATGGAGGATGAGAAGAGATCTAGAGGAAGAAGAAAGGGGAGGAAGAAGAAAGAGATGACAGGTGGGGGCCGCGTGTCGGTGAGAGAGAGGGAAATGAAGGGGTACGGGCCGACGGATTGATGACACGTGGCGAGGAAATAAATCAATGTCATTGGATTTAAGTGAAGGGGTAAGTAGCTATGGATGGCTAGGATTAGATCAAGAGAAGAGGTGGATTTAATCTGAGAGCGACACGTTGCAGCCTGGGATTAAATTGATTTTTATTTTCGGATTGCATTTTCAGAAAATACTAGAAACATTATAAATACGTAGAAAATAATTATTAATGTCTAAAAATTCCAGAAAATTCATAGAATATTCCTGGAGCTATTTTAGACTTAGGAAAAATATTTTTAAATTCAAATTTTCCTTTAATAATTTATAAAAATACTTTTTTAAACATTTAAAATTGATTTTTAATTCCAAAAAATTCTCAAATATTATATAAAATTTAGGGAAGGTTAGGAAAAAGAAAATAACCTCTTTTTGACTTTAATAAAATATTTAAATTACATTTTCTTGATCTTAAGTTTTGAAATAAAATCCAGATAACTCCAAATAAGACCCAGAAAATCACAGAAAATCCAAATAAAATTCAAATACTTTAAATAATTAATTTGAAATTAAATTTTTACAGAAATTTTTTTTTGGGATGTTACAGTTGGCCGCTTGTATAAGGTTGCAGCCAAACAACTCCTAATGTGTAGATGAGAGAAAGGAGATCAAAAGAATATTAGATGTCATTATTGAGAAATCTGGTGAAGAAGATGATCGAGAGGTCAGTTTAGAACAGCTGGATTAGTGAGCGCATATTTAAGTGTTATCACAGACGGTTTGTATAATGAAACGTCTCTGATATTAATATCACAGACGGTTTCATATAATGAAACATCCCTGATATTAATATCACAGACAGTTCGTATAACGAACCGTCTCTAATATGTGCCTTGTCAGAGACGGTTCGTTATACGAACCATCTCTGATATTGATTATCACAGAAGGTTCGTATAACAAACCGTCTCTGATAATGACATGTTATCGATCCATGGCATATCTCCCAGGATTTCGATCTCACCCGTCCATTCTCTCCAATGGCAGGCATCGGTTCTTCCTACCACTCGGCCCTTATTTATTACTCCACATCTACCACTGGTAGTCACGCGCGAGTTCATCCACTATATTGCTTCCTGCATCCTCCCCTCAACGACGTCGATCGACTACCACCGTGATCTAGTGCCTCCGTTATGACACCACGGTAGACTGCATAACACACTCTTGTCATAAGTGTCATAAGAGTGTCTTATGCAGTCTCACCGTCGTGCCACAAAGCTGGTGCTACCACCATCCGCTGCATCCAGCTTGTTCCTCGACGACGCCGACTACCACCGTGAGCTAGCGCCTCCGTTGTGACACAACAGTTGACTGCGTAACACACTTTTATCACAAGTATCATAAGAGTGTCTTCCGCAGTCTCACCGTCGTGCCACAAAGGTGGTGCTACCACCATCCGCTGCATCTAGCTTGTTTCTCAATGACGCCGACTCCCGCCGTGAGCTACCGACATCTGCTGCATCACCAGCTTCTATTGTTTGCCAGGATCTCTACTTCTTATATATTCTTACCGTGTTAAAGAGTTCATGGGTTTGTTATCTTGTTATACTATAATGGTGGATTCTGATCTTAATGGAAATGGAATGTGTGCTGTGTTTGCCATTGTATTTAATTTACTTGTTTTTCAAAGGGCATAGGTAACATCATTTCTTGATGCTAACTCAAAAATAGAAAAAAAATTTAGGTATACAATGAACTATCATAGACGGTTTTGTCATATAAACCGTCTATAAAGGACTATCGCGGACGATTAGTAACTAGAACCGTCTGTAATAGTTCTCTTCGCAGACGGTTTTAGTTACAAACCGTCTGTGTTATCTCTATCATAGACGGTTCACAAACCATCAGTGATAACCTCCGATTATCACTGACACATAAATACAGACGGTTCACAAAACCGTCTATGATGACTGTTCCGAACCGTTTGTGATGACCCTCTACGATAATTCCGCTGTTGAAACTCCGATACTTCCGGTTTTCCTGACAAGTGCAGATATGTCAACAGATTTTGCAAAACACATTTGCAAACAATAGTATCATGCACACAAGGATCAAACATGATTCCTAACTAGTTGCAAAATACATTTGCATATTTTTGAAATCATGACACAAAGAATAGGTATATGGACTCCTCACTTTTGCAAAACACAAGCCTGGGTCACATGCTACAAGAATTATATATGGGTTTCAACCATTTGCAAAACACATTTATAAACATAAGCCTCATATAACAACTAATGGAAACATGGATTTCAAGCACTTGCAAAACACATTTGCAATGTATAGTCCCATGTTACAAGGACTCAACACATGAGTTTCAGCTATTTGCAAAACACATTTACAAATACAAGCCTCATGCCAAGATGAGCTATAGGAAGTGAGGTTGATCTCTCAACACATGATGAGACTCAAACTAATAGACATAACCCCTCTTAATAGTACGACAATCTATACTAGCAATCCGGTCTTCCAATCAAACACCAAGACCAATAAAAGACTAGGAACACATTCTTAGCCCTACCTAGTCATACATTTTCCTTAGATCATTGTTTTGATATGTATCAACTCATGATAAATCCTTTTCTTCAATTTTATCAATACATGATGGTCTTCACTTGACTTGATAATCAACACATGATCATTGCCTCTTGGACATACATCAACTCATGATGCATCTTTCTCTCAATGGCCTTCAACACATGAAGCCATCTTCCATCTAGATTTGATGATTTTCAACTCATGAAATCATCCCAAGTCATCCTCATTTGTGGCACCTAACCTATTCATCCAACTCATGGAAAATGTTAGCCCATAAAACAATTGCCATCAATTACCAAACTTCACCATTAACTCATAATGGAGGGATTAGATTCTACAATCTTCCCTTTTTGGTAATTCATGACAATCTCAACAAACAATGAGATAAAGATTGATATTTGAGTATACAACACGTACACAATAAATATATACTCTAAAATAAACTTTTTAACCAAAGCTTACTTATCCGATTGTTATTAATCATTCAGTTATTAGCACATAATGAAGAGGTTAAATGACAACCCGATTGCACATGAGTATATATAAACTACACAAGCTATATATGTACTAAAGAATGTATTTCAAAGTAAACATCCTAAATATGCATATTAAAATAAGCATGGATTAATACTTATGAATCCTCAAAACATAGAGAGAGCTCCCCCTAAATATGTGCATACAAGTATGTGTAGTGAAGACATATGTTCATATTCATTTTGGACTATTTGTGGAGTTCAATCTATATTTTGGATCCAAGGAATGCATTAATACATGAGAATGTGATTTCGAATGCATACCTCTTTGATTTCACCTTTTAATCTATGTGAGATTAAGTAATATCATAATTAATGAACAAAGTTAGTCTCTTAAATGTATTTATCATTATCACCAAAATCTCATAATGGTATTTGTCATTATCACCAAAACCAACTTAAATAGGGATTAATCTTTCATGGGGCTATGTGGAAGATGACGAAGCATGGTCAATGCTTCTAGCAAAGGAAGCGGGATGTTTCGTGGAATGTGGTAGAGGGATATTTTGATGAATTGCTCGATACCAGAAAATGTGGCGAAGTGTGAAACCACGGTGTTGGTCTAAGTGGTTTAGCTTTGTATGTATTGAAAATGTGAAGTGGATTAAATGTTGATTCACTAATAGGTTAATGGTTGTAAGCCGCTTTGAGAAGCGTGCGTGTGAGTATAAACCTATTGTTAGGTGGGGTTAACGGGTTATCCCTGGTTTGGTCTAATGGATGAATCCATTAGGTTTTGGTTCAGGTTGTGAGACTGTATAAGGGGAGGAGAGACAAGTGTTAGGGTTTGAGATGGTTGGCTAAGCCTTTGGTGACTAGCTCCTCTTGAGATAGGTTAGAGTGTGTGTGTGTGTGTGCGCGCGCTCTAGGATTAGAGCTCTGCTATTCTAAGTGATTGACTATAAAATTTTCCTCCTCAAGTAGCAACAGAATCAATCTTTGATATTCTCCATGGCTATCTCTCTATTTGATTGATTTGCACTTGTTGTGATTGATTTTTCCTCTCCCCTCACCCTTTTCTTTATCTTACTATGCCAAAGACGTATAAGAGATAGAGAGATCCTCTGGGAATTATCCTCCACTCATCTAGGCACATTGGCAGTAAGTTCAACAAGACACTTAGTTTTTGAATGTTCTTAAAATTCCTATTGGTTTCTTGACATGAGGATTTTTTGGAGTGATTTATTTAGTGTTCTTACTTGTTGGGACATGTGAAAACATATGTAAAGCCATCTTAACTATTGTCCATCCATGAGCAAGTTGTATTCACCAATTTTGGTTGTGGCTCAGTTTTGGTGCACCTTTCCTTCAAACTAAAAAGGCCTCATCTTTGTCTATGTCTTTCATGATCATTTGTTGAAACAGATTCTTGATAACCTAGAAAAGATTCCTACAAACTTTCATGTCATTTAAATCTACGGATCAAAAGTTACGTGGATTTTTATATTTGAAATAGCGCTAAAATTACTGTTCATATCCTGATTTAGTGGTCAGACTGCCCCCTTAATGGAGGTCAGACTACCACCACCATGGCGATCAGACCAATGACCTTGTAGAGGTCAAACCGCCCCCTCCATGGTGGTCAGATCACTATGTATGTAGAGGTCGGATCGTGGGGGGTTTTCAAATCACGTTTTGCTCGGTTTTGATTGGATCTTTTTTTGTAATTATTTGTCTTTGATCTTCATAGCTTCCATAGCTACTGGAGTAAAGAGTTTTGCTTCCGCTAAAAAAAAAGATTTTAAAATGCCTTGAATTGAATTTGGACTTCTATTCACCCCCTCTAGTTACCATACTTGATCGTACAATTTCATATTTGACACTGTATCTGGGGAAAAATGAGTTTGAGTCGAGGATAACTCCAATTCAAGAGGGGAAGAATGATGAGGACATCACCTCTATAGATATGAACACTACTCAATCTCTAGCTATACAAGGGTCAATTACAAGGGTGCAATTACGATAGTTAAATTATCAGGTGAGCTCATTTTTAGAAATAAATAATTTTTCTATTGAACATTTGCTACTACCTAAGACTTGTGATGTTATTGTGCTTAGGAACCATGGCGAGGAGGGCAGCCCAACACCAAGTGCTAGCCAATCAACATATCAAGACCAAGTCGGTGCCTTCCTTAACTCTTCCTAAAGATCATCATATCACTTTTGTCCAAGTCAAGTAAGAGTTTAAGTTGAACATGTTTTGTAATTCAATTCGACCTTCAAATCAATTCGGATTTAGTCTGATAGGTCCAACTTCAAACGTGCATCCGTATCTGAAGTCTGTTGTTATGTTTGGGTATTTGATGGAAAGCTTATCTTGTCAGCTTTCCAACGGATTCGTCCCCTCCTCTTTTCAGCTTTCCAACAGATTCGTCCCCTCCTCCAAATCCCTTCTGTGCATTTGGCAATAGCCAAAACAAACTAACACTGATTCTAAGTCTGAGTTAAGAGGTGCTGCGCCACCTCCACTTAGCCTCACAGGCCTTATACCTCCTAGAGGCACATGCCCACCTCCCTGGCTGCCACCCCCTGTCTCTTTTTCTCTCTTAAATAGCCCCGGGTGCTGCCCTCTTCTTTAGACTTGTTTTAGATTGATTTTTCCACTGTGAAAACATCACCGTGTGTTCTTGTGTTGACTAAACTAATAACTACGATTTGCAGGCCTCAACTCATGTGAATTCATATTTCCTATTTGCAATTTTAGAATGCTTGTGTATCTTGTTCTTACTTTTCTTCAATTGATTGTATGAATTTAACCTCGTGTTCAGGTCAATCACGTTCTTGGCATAGTTAATAACGACTCAAAATGTGGTTTAGCCATTGCTTGGTGATCTGGTCGTGACTGGTTGGTAGCCTACATCGTGAAAGTCATATATCCACAAATCGACGTATCATCCTACCGAAAGATCCGGCCGAACTTATACGTCATCTCAACCTATAGAACCCCGTTGGCTCATTTTTGCGTGCATGTACTATGATCTCCACTCTCTCCCACTTTCAGAAACTCCATGCCACCTCGGCACCTCCTTCCTTGGCTGAGGTCCCATAGCTACGATCCATGCAATCTCCCTCCTTGTCTTTGATTCCCTCTTTGATTGCCATGCTGACTTCATATGTTATGTCATTTCAATTTTAGCTAGGAAAACTATTTGTTTGTCCTACAAGTCAGTCTCCGAATTATTTTCAATTATGTTTCTTTCTTTCTGTCATCGACATGACATAAGTCAACCTTGTTCTCTCTCTCTCTCTCTCTTCGCTATTTTCCTTAATTTTCTCTCGTTTAACTTTCTGGGATCTCCATTTTCTCTCATACTAGCTTCGATTGAACCCATTCTTATTGGTGGATTGCTAATAAAATTTCCATTTTCAATTCCAGTAAGTAAGTTTCAAAATTTGATATCTGTTTGAATTAAATTGGATTCTATTTTGTATTTATTCTTGTTTGTTAAACTACCCTGTGTAGAATCTGTAGTCCCTGAATTGGTCATCTTGACTCCACTCAAAACCCAAGACGTTTGTGAGCAAGGCAAGTTCTCCCCTGATCATGTTGAGCCCGTGATTTAAATTTAATAATTCTATTTTATTGTAAATTATTATGTATGCTTAATTTACATAACATGATATGTTACATTTTCAAAATTTTAGTTAATGGCCTGCAAACTTGCGATGGATATCCCTTTTCTTGAATCCAACAACCTTGTCGACCAAATTAGATTTAGTTTGACTGGTGGTGGTATAAACCGTAGATAAAATCTAGCACCATTTAGCAAATTGTGATGCAACGTAGCAGTACTGTATGGGAAAATCCCAAATTTGCAACTTGCAATGAAGAAATTGACATCGATATTGGAAGTTTCATTGTGCCGGCTATGCCATTGTAACCTCCCCAGTTGGAATGCCATCGCAAGCGCTGCACGGGCGTTAATCCCCATCCGCTTCCGTTGGCACAAACGCTTTGCGCACGTCGCTTTGGGCTGACCGCAGAACTGCAGAAGCATATAAACAAGGGAGCCCATGCACAAAGCTAGGAAGAATAATGGTTTTATATGCCCCTATCATCAATCATCATAACGAGAAAGCTACAAGAACAATGCTTGCGACCCCTATATATACGGCAGGCTTCTGCGAGCTACCCTGCAACTACTACCACCCGATTTCCTCCATTTACCTAGCTGTTACAAGCAATGGCTTCTGTCATTCCCTCTCTGCTCTTCTGCCTTCTGCTTATTCTTGCTCCTCATCTTGGCAGCTCCTACTACACCAGCTACACTCATGGTGGAAAGCATTTCGTTCTCCGTTCATCCGAATACAAAGGGCCCGAGTCGCCGAAGCCGCCGACCTGCTCATCTATCCCTTCTGGTGAGTTACATTGCATAATATATCCCTGCAAAAGGAACATCTCTCAGTGTCTGTGTGTGTCTGTGGGTGGGGGGGGGGGGGGGGGGGGGCTAATCAATCAACTGTACTAAAGACCTATTATATATGTAATTATGTAACAAGTTTAAAATGTCTATGATAAGAAAATAATACGTTTGCTCTTACTGTTACAGACCTCTAGGGAAATATTTGTATAAATAGCATCTTCATAGCTATAAATATTAGCCATAAGGCACTATGGAGGGAAGAGAATAGGAAAGCGTGGTTCATACTCTCTACTCCTCTCCCTACAGTAAGATTTAGGCTCTGGGTACCACACAACAGTCTTTCCGTAGTCTTATCATCTACTATTTAGCACGGAACCACAACAAAGTTCTTTTACGTTTTGACGTTCTCGCGTTGGCTAATTTCTTCACAATTTTTTCAGGACGTGTAGTCAATGGACATCTGCCTCTAGTGCACCGGCTGAGCCCATGCTCTCCTCTCGGCGCAGCTCGGAACCAAGGCAAGCCGTCGGTGGACGACGTCCTCCGCCTCCGCTCGCTTTTCGGGGAGGACTCCAATGCGGCCGCTGGGCTCGTAACCACGCCTGCCTCTGATGTGACGGTCCCCACCACCGGCACTCCCCTCAGGAGTTACCCGGGCGCATTTGAGTACCACGTCGTCGCCGGCTTCGGCACGCCGGTGCAGAAGTTAACCGTGGGATTTGACACGGCCACCAGGGGGACCACGCTGCTCCAGTGCAAGCCATGCGCCGCTGGGGCGCCATGCGACCAGGACTTCGACCCGTCACAGTCCTCTTCCCTTGCCCAAATCCCCTGTGGCTCGCCGGACTGCCCGCTGAGTGCTTGCTCCGGACCCAGCTGCACGTTCGCCATGAGCAAGAACGGAACCCTGCTGTTCAATGCCACCGTCGTGACTGACACGCTCACGCTCTTGCAGTCGACTACCATGGAAAACTTCAGGTTCGCGTGCTTGGAGATGGGCGCCAGAACGATCGACAACTCATCTGGTATTCTCGACCTCAGCCGGAACAGCCACTCGCTGGCATCCCGAGCTCCTTCGTCTCCAGACACGGTTGCCTTCTCGTACTGCCTGCCGTCGCACACGACCACCCAGGGCTTCCTCTCCATCGGCGCCCCCCGGCCGGAGCACTCCGGTCGCAACGCGAGCTACGCCACCCTACGGAGCAATGCTGCCCATCCGAACTTGTACTTCGTCCAGCTCGCCGGGTTAGGCGTCGGCGGGCATGACCTCCCGATCCCGCCCGCCACACTCGCCGGCGACTCGCTGATGGAACTGCACACAACGTTCACCTACCTGAAGCCAGATGTTTACGCGGCTCTCCGCGACCGGTTCAGGGAGGAGATGTCGCAGTACCGCGTGGCGCCGCCGTCCGGCCGGCTCGACACGTGCTACAACTTCACCGGCCTGAATATCTACATAGTGCCGGCCATCACGCTCAAGTTCGACGGTGGGGCGAGCCTCGACCTCTTCATCGAGCAGATGATGTACTTCGAGGACCGCGAAAACCCCTTCTCTGTGGGGTGCCTCGCGTTCGCCGCGGTGCCGCCCAACGTGCCAACGGCTGCGGTTATCGGGACCTTGGCGCAGGCGTCGATGGAGGTGGTGTACGACGTGCGTGGAGGGAAGGTTGGCTTCGTCCCTTTCCGCTGCTGATTAATTATCAAGGAGCACGTGTTGGATGCATGCACATGCATGGAATAATGGTGTACTTCTCGTTTACTTGCTTCTATAGAAGCGTGTCAATGTAATAAGACTCAGAAAAGTACGTAGCGGTTGATGTGTGGCGTGTGGAGTGCAGTTATATCCACACGAACGAATAAGCAGCAGCTACATATGTTAGTGTTATGCTGCCTCTGCTTACTCTTGGTGTTATATGAACCAGCTTTGTATGGATAGCAATCTCTCTATTGTTCTTTTGTTGTATTGAGACTGGGAGCCATACGACTGAAATATATATAAACAAAGTAAATTTTGCAAAATTACATATATATTTTTAATAAAACTATCACGAAACTATAGATTTAAAAGACTATTTCAAAAAACACATATTTTAGGCCAAAACGTATCGCTGAGCTACAGGTTTTAAATTTTCCATCATAAATAGCAAGACGTGCCAACTCCTAAACATACACAAAGATCATATCGGATGAACCATCACAACGTTATGTACATGCCAATCCTTTTGTCTCACGATATTCGGTCGAGCTCCAAGCTGACCACTCTTTCTCGATCCTGTGATCCGGAATCCCTTACTAGGTTAACTCTTAACCTTAAGTAGCATGGCCATGCATTTCTGGATCCGATCACTCGAGGGGCCCAGAGATATCTCTCTCAGATAGAGAGGGGCAAATCCCATCTCGACTGACCATGCCTCGCAGCATGCTTCATGACAAACCCGAAAGCTACCTTTATAACTACCCAGTTACGGAGTAGCGTTTGATAGCCCCTAAGTAGGTCGATTCACATCTCAAGTACATGCGACAATCTCAGGTCTAAGGACAAGGCGTACACATTGTGTAGAGAGAGAATCATAAGTATAATTGTTATGTCTCATGTTGGGTCGGTCCAACCCCATGTTCTAAACATGTGTCCACATTATTGGTTTGACATCTCCATGTCTATGACCTGTGAAACATGGTCATCAACCGATACATGTGCTAATCCATCATTCACGTGTTTCCTCACATGAACTCCGACTAGGGACAACTTTAGAATAACCATATAAGTAAAGAGTTTCACAAACAAGTCACATACTTGTTAATCAACACAAAGGCAATATTCAAGGAACATTTATTAAATCATGGATACAATGAAATATCATCATCTCTATGATTGCCTCTAGGGCATATTTCCAACAGTAGGGAGGCGAGACCGCCGTTCCCCTACCTTCCAAAAGGAGTGCCCGCGGAGAGCGGGCGCTTGGAGCGTAGGCCGAGGGCACTACGCACGCCGAGGTAGGGAGGCGAGACCGCCGTTCCCCTACCTTCGAAAAGGAGTTCCCGCGGAGAGCGGGCGCTTAGAGCGTAGGCCGAGGGCACTACGCACGCCGAGGTAGGGAGGCGAGACCGCCGTTCCCCTACCTTCGAAAAGGAGTGCCCGCGGAGAGCGGGCGCTTGGAGCGTAGGCCGAGGGCACTACGCACGCCGAGGTAGGGAGGCGAGACCGCCGTTCCCCTACCTTCGAAAAGGAGTGCCCGCGGAGAGCGGGCGCTTGGAGCGTAGGCCGAGGGCACTACGCACGCCGAGGTAGGGAGGCGAGACCGCCGTTCCCCTACCTTCCAAAAGGAGTGCCCGCGAAGAGCGGGCGCTTGGAGCGTAGGCCCAGGGCACTACGCACGCCGAGGTAGGGAGGCGAGACCGCCGTTCCCCTACCTTCCAAAAGGAGTGCCCGCGGAGAGCGGACGCTTGGAGCGTAGGCCGAGGGCACTACGCACGCCGAGGTAGGGAGGCGAGACCGCCGTTCCCCTACCTTCGAAAAGGAGTGCCCGCGGAGAGCGGGCGCTTGGAGCGTATGCCGAGGGCACTACGCACGCCGAGGTAGGGAGGCGAGACCGCCGTTCCCCTATCTTCGAAAGGGAGTGCCCGCGGAGAGCGGGCGCTTGGAGCGTAGGCCGAGGGCACTACGCACGCCGAGGTAGGGAGGCGAGACCGCCGTTCCCCTACCTTCCAAAAGGAGTGCCCGCGGAGAGCGGGCGCTTGGAGCGTAGGCCGAGGGCACTACGTACGCCGAGGTAGGGAGGCGAGACCGCAGTTCCCCTACCTTCAAAAAGGAGTCGATACACTCCCTGGTGTAATGCGCTCGAAGGTGCGACATCAAGGTGCTGCATCACTAAGGCGAGGCACTCCCTAGTGTCTCGGCCATTGCGCAATTTTTATACTCCGTAGAGTGCGTGAGGATAACTGGTGCGTGCGGAGGCGGACCTCGGCGCACGACTTGATTTATAGTCCGCGGACTCTCGCGTGCGGAGGCAGACCTCGGCGCACGACTTAATTTATAGTCCGCGGACTCTCGCGTGCGGAGGCAGACCTCGGCGCACGACTTAATTTATAGTCCTTGGACTCTCGCGTGCGGAGGCAGACCTCGGCGCACGACTTAATTTATAGTCCGCAGACTCTCGCGTGCGGAGGCAGACCTCGGCGCATGACTTAATTTATAGTCTGCGGACTCTCGTGTGCGGACGCAGACCTCGGCGCACGACTTAATTTATAGTCCTTGGACTCTCGCGTGCGGAGGCAGACCTCAGCGCACGACTTAATTTATAGTCCGCAGACTGGTGCGTGCGGAGGCGGACCTCAGCGCACGACTTGTTTAGAGTCCGTAGACTGCGCAAGGACAACACCTGCGTCTTATTTATGCTCCGTAGAGAGCGTGGGATCAGCATCCACGTCTTGTTTATACTCCGGGGAGTATGCGCGAGGACGATGTCCACGGCATGCGCGGGATTCACGTCTTATTTAGAGTCCGTAGACTGCGCAGGGACAACATCCGCGTCTTATTTATACTCCGTAGATTCGCGCGTGCGGAGGCGGACCTCGACGCTACGTGTTATTTAGAGTCCGTGGACTGGCGCGTGTGGATAACCTCGACGTCACGTCTTTATTTAGAGTCCGTAGACTGGCGCGTGCGGAGGCGGACCTCGACGCTACGACTTAATTTATACTCCGCAGAGTGCGCGTGGAGGCGTCCCCCCGTTGCGTCTTATTTAGAGTCCGTACACTGGCGCGTGCGGAGGCGGACCTCGACGCTACGACTTAATTTATACTCCGTAGAGTCGCGCGTGCGGAGACGAACCTCGTCGCTACGTCTTATTTAGAGTCCGTAGACTGGCGCGTGCGGAGGCGGACCTCGACGCTACGACTTAATTTATACTCCGCAGAGTCGCGCGTGCGGAGGCGAACCTCGTCGCTACGTCTTATTTAGAGTCCGTAGACTGGCGCGTGCGGAGGCGGACCTCGACGCTACGACTTAATTTATACTCCGTAGAGTCGCGCGTGCGGAGGCGAACCTCGTCGCTACGTCTTATTTAGAGTCCATAGACTGGCGCGTGCGGAGGCGGACCTGGACGCTACGACTTAATTTATACTCCGTAGAGTCGCGTGTGCAGAGGCGAACCTCGTCGCTACGTCTTATTTAGAGTCCGTAGACTGGCGCGTGCGGAGGCGGACCTGGACGCTACGACTTAATTTATACTCCGCAGAGTCGCGCGTGCGGAGGCGAACCTCGTCGCTACGTCTTATTTAGAGTCCGTAGACTGGCGCGTGCAGAGGCGGACCTCGACGCTACGACTTAATTTATACTCCGTAGAGTCGCGCGTGCGGAGGCGAACCTCGTCGCTACGTCTTATTTAGAGTCCATAGACTGGCGCGTGCGGAGGCGGACCTGGACGCTACGACTTAATTTATACTCCGTAGAGTCGCGCGTGCAGAGGCGAACCTCGTCGCTACGTCTTATTTAGAGTCCGTAGACTGGCGCGTGCGGAGGCGGACCTGGACGCTACGACTTAATTTATACTCCGCAGAGTCGCGCGTGCGGAGGCGAACCTCGTCGCTACGTCTTATTTAGAGTCCGTAGACTGGCGCGTGCGGAGGCGGACCTCGACGCTACGACTTAATTTATACTCCGCAGAGTCGCGCGTGCGGAGGCGAACCTCGTCGCTACGTCTTATTTAGAGTCCGTAGACTGGCACGTGCGGAGGCGGACCTCGACGCTACGACTTAATTTATACTCCGCAGAGTCGCGCGTGCGGAGGCGAACCTCGTCGCTACGTCTTATTTAGAGTCCGTAGACTGGCGCGTGCAGAGGCGGACCTCGACGCTACGACTTAATTTATACTCTGCAGAGTCGCGCGTGCGGAGGCGTTAGGCCGTCGTGCGATTTAAGCCAAAATCCGGGGACCAAAACAGATGCATCGAAGAAATGGACGAAGACTTGCGACAACAAAACGCTCCAAAAACCGGAGAAGCAAACGCGGCCAAATCAAATGCTCTGAGAATGGAACGGACGCCGCAACAAATGATATGATGCACAACCGCTTCGTTGCTGCCATGCATGCAGAAATGCAGCGGCCATTATTAGAGCTTGGCTATGCCTGTACTGACCTCAGTTTCAACTCACATGGAGATGAGCGGACTCCCCCTGGAACGTCCCTCCGAACTCGGATTCGCCCGTCGTAGGGCGCACTGCTGAGGCCACTGTCGAGGGAGGCTTGGAAGCATGACACCGCGCGGAGGCTCAGAAGCGACGGCTCGATGCAGGGGCGCAGGGACAACGCGAAGCGGAGACCTTCGTCGCGAAGGTGTGGTCCTGTGCGGAGCCGAGCACACGGGGGCGAGCGGAGCACCGGGCGACCTCGTCAGAGCCGTCTCCATCTCCGTCGGAGGTGATGGCTCGGCCTGAGGGCTTGCTGCGAGGAACTCTGGGTGACGCGCCAGGATCGAGGTCGTGGAGCTTTGAAAAGTACTGAAGCGAAGTCCGCCGCGTGGAGTCAAGGCTGACGCTGCCCCTGCGAAGTCCATCGTGCGGAGCTGGAGCCCATGCCGCGGGTGCCGAGCGGAGGCCGACACCACCCCTGCGAAGCCCGTCGTGCAGGGTCAGAGCCCTGTGGAGGCGCTCGACGACGCGGAGAGGACACTTCGGCCGTGGTGCGGACGGTCGGAAGCGAGGCGCCTGACGACACGGAGGCTTCGGAGACGAGGTCCGAGAGCTTCGTCGCGGAGGCGAGGCGAGGTGAGGCGCGGAGACGAGCGGAGCCGGGACTGTTTGTCGACCGTGCAGAGGCTAGCGAAGTCAGAGCCGGTCGTCAGTCGTGCGAAGACGAGCGGAGCCTGGGTTGGTGTGGAGACCAACGCGGAGCTCCTCCTGTGGCTTGCACTTATCTGTCGAGCTCGGTCGTGTAGAGCAGCGTGGGCGGCGCGATGTGGTTTAGACGGGCGAAGAGGTAGCGCGGGATGCCAGGCTCCATGGCACGCCGCTCCAGGCTGTCCTCGCTGTAGCTTGCATGCCAGCACGTTGCGGATCTCCCAGGAGAGCAGCTGCCGCTCCACGACATGCCGCTCCGGGCTGTTTTCGCTTGCGGGACACCAGGCTCCATGGTTACCTCAAGCGCCCATAGGCTGTGGAGGTCCGCCATGAGCACGCCATGAATGCTCTACTGAGGTGCTTGTCTTCTTCCTGCATGAAAACGGTCAGAACTCTTGCATGCATGGATTCCACATGTGCATGGGTGGATGCGTGAAGCCTGCTTGTTGCATGCATGGGCCTTCCCCCTGGATTCCGGCGACTTCTCACGGGCGGAGGCACGGCGAAGTCCAGGTCGTGGAGCGAAGTCCTGCGCGGAAGCGACGCGAGGCCGGGAGCTCGACGGAGAGCGAAGACTCGGCGCGAGGACCGCGGGGCGGAGGCCCAGCGGAGCCTGCGAGGACCGCGGAGCGGAGGCCCGGCGAAGTCCTCGTCGCGGAGCGAGGCCATGTACGAAGACAACGCGAGGCCGGGAGCTCGACGGAGAGCGAAGACTCGGCGCGAGGACCGCGGAGCGGAGGCCCGGCGAAGTCCTCGTCGCGGAACGAGGCCATGTACGGAGACAACGCGAGGCCGGGAGCTCGACGGAGAGCGAAGACGCTGCCTCCAGCTTGAAATCCGGTGGCGGTGCTGACGACGGGCTCGAGCTCTGGGAAGAAGTCACGGGAAGCCTGGCTCGCGGAGGCGAGGTCCTGCGCGGAGCTGGCGGAGTCTCGCGTGGAGCGTACGCGGCGACGGATGCAGAGCCGGTGAGGGCTAGGCACGACCTGCATGGATGGATGCGTACGTATGCGTGCACATGGTTATGCATACGAAGTTGAGCCTGTAATTGTTTGGCGAATGCACTGCAGACCACGAAGCTGAAGGATGCCTTGCTTGCAGATGGATCTGCACGAGGTCTCCGCTTTGCCTGCGGACGCCTGGGAAGGAAGCCACGTGGCCGCGGGCGCTGCTGGCGGAGCCTCGGCGCGGAGGCCGACGCCAGTCTCTGCTAGTGACGCCTGGGAAGGAAGCCGCGTGGCCGCGGGCGCTACCGGCGGAGCCTCGGCGCAGAGGCCGACACTAGTCTCTGCTAGTGACGCCAGGGCACTACTCCGCTAGCTCATACCGTCCATGGAGGGAGGTTCCATGTATGCGTTCATGCATGGATGTTTGGACGGATGGGTATCCATGCACGGCTCCCGCACGAATGCATGGGCTGGTTCACGGTTGCGGGCACGGAGGTTTTGTGATGCCTGCCTGAATGGATAAACAATAATGCATGCACGGATGGATAAGGCATAGTACGTGCATGGAGGGGTAAAGCACTTCGCGCCTGCACGAGCTGGAGACTTCGGGTGGGAGGCTTCGCGAAGCATGAAGTTCCGCGTGTGGACGCCTGGGGCACAGACTTCGACAGTGTACGAAGTTAACCCTCTCCATGGTCCAACACGTCGCTCCCCTAAAAAACCTGCCGCTGACGACGCTCCCGAGGACAGCGGCTTCTGGCTCCTTTGCGGAGGCTTGACTCGGAGACCATGAAGTGGAGACGCATCGCTGCGCGGCGACTCCCGGGAGCTCGGCGAGGAGTCCCGAATCGGGCTCGATGATGTACCAGCTTGGCCGGGAGAATCCTGTCTCCAAGCCATCCAAGAACACCCCCCGACCAGATCTGCCAAATCTAGATCTAGACAAAATGAGAGCTCACAACACTCCTGCCATGTATTAGCGAGATGTGTACACTTACATCCCAAAACGAACAGGCTAGCGACAAGATGAACTTATCTGTGATCCTTACGCAGCTTCTTGCCCAGTCCCCACGGACGGCGCCATCTGTTGTAGCTACGGGCTAACAGGGAAGAAGGGGACTAGTGGAGGAGGAAGAGGAGAGCCAGATCTGTGGAGTGGTGGTGAATGAGAGAGATGGTCCTCCCTTTGCCCCTCCTGGGGGTTTTATATATATGAGTGGGGTAGAATGGGAAATCCCCATTCTACCCCTTAGCATTTACAAAGGATGAGGGTACATTGGTATATTTACACTGGTATATTCCTCTACACTATTGGGCCTATTACATGCTGGACTAGTTGCACGGCCCAGTTACGGGGGGTTGGGCCACTCCTACAACAAGTACTTTGACGGCATATTGTGATCTTGAACTCCACCAAATGAATGTTAAAACGACATTTCTTAATGTTTTTTTTGGGAGGAAATATATATGAAACAGCCGGAAGGTTTTGGAGAAAAAGGAAATGAAAATAAGGTTTGCAAGTTGAATAGATCAATTTATGGTCTTAAACAAGCTTCACGTCAATGGTACATTTTATTTGATAATGCTATCACGTCATATGGGTTTTCAAGGACAGAAGGTGATCATTGCATATATACAAAAGTTATGGGTAAATATTTTGTCTTACTGTCTTTATATGTTGATGATATTCTCATTGCTTCTAATGACAAAAATACATTGATGGAAGTGAAAGCTTGGTTATCTTCTAAATTTGATATGAAAGATATGGGAGAAGCTTCCTATGTTTTGGGAATGGAAATACATAGAGATCGGAATGTAAGGATTTTTGGATTGTCCCAAAAGGCTTACCTTAGAAATGTTTTAAAACGATTCTCTATGGAAAATAGCAAACCTGTTAAAGTACCTATTGTGAAGGAAACTAAACTCAGTGAGGAATTTGTCCAAACACTCATGAGGAAAAAGCTAGAATGAGTGGAATTTCTTATTCTTCAGCTTTGGAATGTCTTATGTATACTATATCATTCACACGATCTGATCTTAGCCATGTCGTTGGAATCCTTAGTGGATATCAAAAGAAACATGTGGAAGAGCACTGGAAACAAATCAAATATGTACTGCATATGTCAAAGGAATTTATGGATTATTCATTATGTTTTAATGGCCATTATCTTCAACCGCAAGGTTATTCTGATGTTGATTGGCAAATGGCTTCTGGTTATCTATTTACTTTGGCAGGAGATGTTATTTCTTATTATAATAGGAAACATGATACAGTTGCTCATGCTACCATGGAAGCTGAATACTTTGCTGCATCTGAAGTAGCAAAGGAAATTACATGACTAAGGAAATATCATGTATCATTTAAGGTCGTGGAAAGTGCATCACAACCTATCACTTATTTCAAAGTAAAAGTAAACACATTGAAGGAAGATCTACTGACTAAATCAGTTAGTCAGGAAATTTTTTTTACGCATGATTAAGTCATGGTACTTCAGTTTATTGATTGAAATATTTCAGCCAAGTGGGAGATGTTGGGAATTTTATGTGGCTTTCAATATTTATTATGGTTATTGTCTATTTTACTCAATGTGGATTTATTCATATTTTTTATGCAAGTGATAGGGAATATTTGATGTGGAATTTAACTCGAGGAATTAATACTCGAGGTGCCGAGGACGGCTGTGTTGGAATATGGTAGACATATTTATTGAGATCAAGTCTACTGGAATTTAATATACATGCATTTGTTTAACCCGGGCACAGCACAGGGCGGAATAGCTGGGTTTGTTTTGCAGGATCGGCTCTGCAGGCTGTTGACCCACATGATCAGATTGGAATTGATCTCATAAACAATCTGATCATGGCACATGACTCACACATGTGTGCTTGGGACTAATAAATTAATTTTAGACTCATAAAACTGGCCTGTCTGATCGTGGTTGGTGACATGGTTCAGGAGTCTCACGGGATACCGGAAACAGGTGGGTCACTTTATAACACCTGGAAGTGGAGTCTATAAATAGGTCTCTACCCTCTAGCCTCATTATGCATTGTGAGCGGCACCACAGATAAGGCAGAGGAATAGAGGATAGACCGAAAGTCTCCACGGAATCAATCTAGGGTTTGAAAAAAACCCAACAGAAAGGAGTTAGCCGTAATCTAGCTTGCTGTAGTTTAGTATTGTAGTATTGGAAATTTGAGATGGAGATTAGGGTCATTCAGCTTCGTGTGGTTTAAGCCCCAAGGTCCCGGTACTACTGTACTACTATCTCGTGTTCTAGTTCTACGGTTGCGTACTGACGAGTTATGCAGATTTCAGAACAAAGTACTAACCTTCAATTTGTCTGATTTGGCAGGAAGTGGAGAGTGTCACTGTGCCTATGTATTTCGAGGAGAGAGAATGTCGTGGCGAGAAGGGGACAAGGCTCAGATGCAAGCACGGTCAAATCCCAGTAAGGAGAGTGGGATGAGAACTGAGCTTTGGCTCAGCAGCTGAGATTGCCGTCGAGCAACCTGCCTGCCGGCGTTCGATCCTTTGGATCGGCTCGGTACGTTTTACCTCACACACGCATGTTCGTTCAGTGAAATAGAGCGTACTCCCACTTCGTAAGGTAATTGATAAATTCAAGATTTATTCAGCGATCTCCGCTCGAGGAGATCACTACGTAGCATGTGTTTCAGTAACGTACGTACGTGTGGTATGTAGTATGAATGTGAAGTGCTAAAAATAGTAAGGGGAGTGGCACGAGGAGGGCACAACACGGGTGGGCGGTTTCTGGGCTGCCCCTGGAGGTGTGTGATGAAAGCCAATTTCAGTTGCAAGCATCCATTATCTGTGTTGGTACGTGGACTGTAAATTGATTTGCTTCTACTAATGCAGGATGAGGAGGATCTGTGTAATGTCGTTTTTTTGGGTTAATCCAGAATGAGAGTCTAGAGCTCTAACAATGACATGGCTCCCAGGGTTCTTCAAGATCACAGTTTGACAATAATCCCTTATTCTCCTGTACTGCTCTTTACGGTTGCATCATTTTTTTCAGCATATGACTTATGGCTTCCTTTAAATAAATAAATAAGATTGTACCTTCATTGTCGTTTCAAGGGGTGCAATTAGTTCAGATATTTCCCGACCGACTGCCTGACCGAGTCAGTTCGGATGGTATTTCGAAAAAATAGTGATTATCAGAATCGGGAGAGTAGTTTCCGACGGATAGGAGAATATCTGGATATATAATCATAATATCCGGTGCTAGTTATTCGGTAATACCCGAATTGGTAAATGATTTAAATTTTTATTTTGGGTTTTGATTTTCAAAAAAGAACAAAAATTAAAATAAAAGCTAGAAAATAGTAGGAAAGTCCAAATAAATCCCAAAAAATTCCCATAAATTCAGAAAAAAAAGAAACCTAAATAAAATAAGTTCAACTTGTTTAGGCACAATTACTCAATTAAATTAATAACATCCTCTCTAGGCTTTAATTAAAGGATTTAAGAAAAATGAAATTAATTTCTAGAGAAAATACAATTAAACCAAATAAATAAATAAATAAATAAGTAAAAAACCAAAATTTTGGGATGCCACAGTAATACTCCTTAGGAAGTGGTTCTAGATGACTATTTTGTTAATTATTATTGGTACGTATACAAGTTGCTCTCTGTATTACTAACCGTCTGTGATAGACGAGTATCACAGACGGTTGTTTATAAAAACCGTCTGTGATAGTCTCTTATCACAGACGATTTTTGTAAAAAACCGTCTGTGATACGAGACTATCACAGACGGTTTTTTATAAACAACCATCTGTGATACTCGTCTATCCCAGACGGTTAGTAATAAAGACCGTCTGTGATATACACAATATCACAGACAGTTTTTATTACTAACCGTCTGTGATATTGTGTATATCACAGATGGTTAGTAGTAAAGGCCGTCTATGATATCATTCACACCACAGACGGCACTCTTTGAAACCGTCTGTGATATTGTATCACATACGGTTTTTAACAACGAACCGTCTGTGATACCAAGTGCATCATCCATTTTATTTGCTGTTTTTTGGCTAGCCTCAGGATCTGCTAGCCATGCCCTCTGAAAGCAAGCAAGCAAGCAGATTACAGATAAATGACAGATATAAGTTAATTGCAACTCATAGTAAATTACAACAAAATTCGACACACAGATGAATGTAACAAACGGCCAGCAGATCACATACATATATAGAATGAAAATGGTTACACAAAATCTGACAAATGAATTCAATTGAAGGAATTGTTTGATTTGTACAATTGAATCCAATGTTTCAACATCTAATTGTCACCATTGCCGGCGTGGAACTCTTCCCTCTTATTTATGACCTCTGCTAGCAAGAATTGGGAGATGATTGCACGAATGTCGACGAGATTGTCAAGATCATATGCACTTTCGTCGAAGTCCACCCGCTGTCGCTAGGAGCAATGTTAAGTCATTAATTAGCATGTGTGTGTAATATAAATACATATATATATATAATCAGAAAATAATAATTATTGGAAGGACCTGACAAACCTCTGGATCATTGATCTTAGTATCCATGATTTCCTAGTCGAAGTAGGCGCGCGCGCGCTCCGTCCCCTACCATTCGAACGGGTGGCAGCGGAGCTGGCGCCTAGTCGAGGTAGGCGCGCGCGCTCCGTCCCATACCCTTCGAACGGGTGGCAGCGGAGCTGGTGCCTAGTCGAAGTAGGCGCGCGCGCGCGCTCCATCCCCTACCCTTCGAATGGGTGGCAGCGGAGCTGGCGCCTAGTCGAGGTAGGCGCGCGCGCGCTCCGTCCCCTACCCTTCGAACGGGTGGCAGCGGAGTTGGCGCCTAGTCGAGGTAGGCGCGCGCGCGCTCCGTCCCCTACCCTTCGAACGGGTGGCAGCGGAGCTGGCGCTTAGCCGACGTAGACGCGAAGATGTGATCGGGGTTGTCGTCAAGGCAACGTCGGGCCTCTTGGCGCCGGAGTTGGTGTTAAGGACCAAGTCGGGGCCGTGGGTGGTGCAATAGTGGAGGCGGTCCTCACGTTGCTGTCGTCGCTGTGCTTCGAGGCTGCTGTGACCGCACGGTAGTGCGCTTTTAATGGCGGCTGGAATCGTGCCGACGCCTGGCCTGTCAGGGGGCAGGCTGTCGTGTCGTGCAGTCTGCCTTCCCGTAGGTGGGGGCACGCGGCGTCTTGCAATTGGTGCGTCGTGGGATGTGAGCGGTTGTGTGCCCACGGCCGCTCGCCTCTTCCCTAGGGAAGTGGGGTACGTGTCGGGCACTGCTTGGCGTTGTGCGTTGCCTGTCCACCTACCAGGCACGCTCCTCCGAGTGTTGGCGGTTCGTTTCTCCAAGTCGTGGGTAGCCGGACCGCCGGGGGAGGCGAGCGGGCTTTATAAGGTGCCATCGTTGTGACGAAGGTGTTCTGCCTCGCCTGTTGCTTTAGCTCTGCTTGCTTCATTCCGACAGTAGCGCAAGTTACTTCTTGCTTTGTTTCTCTTGCTGTAATCCTAGGGGACAATGGCCGGCCGCGACGATGTCTCTCGCCATCCCAGCGGCGGCTCTTCGTCCAGCCGGGGCGAGATGTCCTGCCCTTCTGGGGAGTACAAGCTGGCGCTGCGGGGGCGTTCACGCGCCGACAGGTGGTGGGACGCCACGGAACACTCGGGGGGCCGCTGCTCCCGCGTGCTGGGGAAGAGCCGCGTGACTGAAGCGACGCTGGAGCGACTTGTGCAGGAGGGGAAGATCGAGGAGCGCGCTGGGGCTCGCCTACCTCGTCGTGACGAGACGGAGCCGCAGCCCCGGGAAGCAGAGGCGATCGTTTTTGTTGCATTTTTCGACGCCGACCTTCGTATGCCCTCGACATTGTTCGTGGGCGAAGTCCTGCGAGCCTATGGATTGGAGTTAGCACAGCTGACGCCAAATGCAATAGTTCGTCTGGCTGTCTTTACGTGGGCGGCGCGGACAGAAGGCCGGCGTCCCAGCGCGAGCCTGTTCGCCACCCTGCACGACGCATGCTGTCGACCCAAGAAGCTTGGAGAGGGGGCAGTGTCCAACTTTGGCAGCGTAGATTTCGTGCTACGGACGTCATGCACGACGCTGTTCCCCACATCAGCCTGCTTGGGGAAGTTGGAGTCCGGCTGGACGAGACAGTGGTTTTATTACGTCGTGACCGAAAAAAGCGGCCTGATATGCCGAGGTGGGCCAATATCGTTCAACAGCACGCCGAGCGTGGAACCGGAGGGCGATGACGCGCAAAGGCTTTGGAGGCTTGCCGGTGTTGCCCGCCGGTTGAGCATGCGCGACTTGGTCGAGGAGTTCACGATGTACGGGGTGGCGCCACTTTCCGCCCGGTGGAAGTACGCGCGACAGGGCGACACCCGAGCCGACGGGGTCCTTCCGCCAGTGTCTTGCCTGCTTCCGCCCTCCGCTCCTTGTAAGCCGTCGTGCGCGCTGGTACGCACCCCTTTTGGTGCCTGCGTAGTCCCCGTCTGATCAACTTGTTATCTTCCGCGCAGTGGCTCGACTGGAAGATGCGGAGCGCGCGGTTGCTGCGTTCCTTGGCCCGTACACACTCAAGGAGCACAAGCTTCGTGAGGACGCGACCAAAGCGGTGAAGCAAGGGCGGGTAAACCGCACGTGCGAGGTTCTGGGCATTGCCGTCGTCGAGCGTGCGGTGCCGGAGAAGACTCCCGCAGGGACTCCAAGCCGTCGCGGCAGTGGAAACCAAGCGGGGGCCTTGTCCTTGTGGCGCCGTGCCCGTTCCGAGGCTGTCGTATCCAGCCCGCCAGCCACCTCAGCAGCTGGCACTTCTAGGACGGGACACGCGGTCGGTGGTGGATCCGATTGAACCGGTTCGAGGGGGCGCGCCGTCTCGATTCCACTGACGGCACCATCCGTCGACGCGGTCGAGCCCATGAGCTCGGCCCTCGTTGGGCTGGAGCCCGCCGGCTCGGGGAGGGGCGCCATTGCTGGCGAGGGCGTTGCAGCTGGCGGCGCTGTGCCACCCGCGATAGCTGCCGAGGACGTGCTCGGACCGGCAGGGACTGATGGCGCGACAGGGGCTGCGGCTGTTAGTGCCACGGAAGAGTCGCATGCGGCGCCGCAGGCTAAGCGTCCTCGAGTCCAATCCCCTCCACCTTCAAGGGGTCGCTACAACGTTGCAGGCCCTATGCTTGGAGTTGTGGCGCCCGGCGCGGCCGGCACGGCTGAAGGATCTTCTCAACCGCCCACCGGGGCATTGGCCCCGGGAATGGCGGTTGAACAGGCACGACCTTTTGCCTCGACGGAGGGTGCAGAAGGTAGGCGCGGCTCCTTTTCTTCGCACGACTTCGCGAAACTCTCTCCGATTTGCTCGCTCATTCCGTCGACATCAGGCGAGACGAAGTCTCCCGGGCGTGGTGAAGGATCGAGCAACGGGGGTGTGCTCGAAGTCCCAGACCTCGTGCAGGGTGCACCACAGGCGTCTGCCGCCATTGAAGTGGCCGAAGCTTCCGCGGCCCCAGATGCGGCGGGGCCTGAGCCCGTTCTCTCCGACTTCCTCCCGCGCCTGGAGATACTTCGTGTCCTTACTGCGGCTGCGGAGCATGCCAATGGCGGCCTTGACCGACAGATGCTGTCGTCGTGCGATGGGGACCTCCTGGCCCTTGCGCTGCGGGCTTCGGAGATACGGGTGAGTGTGTGCGCTGGCACTTGATAGGGTAGTAGCGGGCACTCGCTGACTCTTGTTGCTGCTTGCAGACACTTGCTATCAGCGAAGCCCTAGACGAGGCTCGCCTCCGAGAGCGGAGGGCCCTAGAGGCCAGCCTTCGTGAAGCGGATGATGCTCACGTGACGAAGGACGAAGAGCTTCGCACGCTGGAGGGTGCCATAGCAGCCACATGACTCGAGACCGAGGAAGTCAGGCGTGCCGCGGCAGAGGAACGCGTCTCCTTCTTGCAGCAGATCACCGCCTTAGAGGAGGAGAAGACTCAGCTGGCCGAGGCTCTTTCTGAGAAGACCCGCGCCTTGGACGATGCGTCCACATCGGCGTGGGGGCGATGGAGTCTCTGAACCGGGCCCTCCGCGATATGTGCGTCGACGTGCCCGACGCCACTCACGGGCCGGAGGACTTGATGGAGACGCTTGGGTTGATCGAGGAGGGGGCAGGCGTTGCTCTCCGCGGCGCCAGAACTTTCGACGAGCATATGGCTACCTTGGCGTGTGCCTCGCCCTTGGCCTGCTCCATACACGTGGGTGTAGGCACACCCACGAGCTGGCGAATCCTCAGCTGGATCTACCTGGCCGGCAGGGGGCGCTGTCGAACGCTATCTGCTCCATCGAGCCTGGCCTCCAGAACTTCCATCGACGGATCTGGGGTCGCGTCGGGGAGGATGCGGCAAGGGTTGCAGTGCAGCAGACACTGCACGGGGAAGGGGACTTCCTCCGTTGGCTCGAAGGAGTTCCCTGAGGCCACGACGGCGGCACGGGCCCCTCGGCGCCGCGCGAAGGCTGAACTGTTGATCGTGTGTCCTGGAGGGGGAGGGGGGGTTACACCTGTATGCTCATGGTTGTAGTCATTTGACCCCATATTTTGCAATGAACCGAAGCACCACTTTTTCTTGCTGTTGTAAGCTGTGTTCTGGGCTGGCGTTTTCGTGCGAGTGCGGGATTGCTATTCACACCATATTTATGCTCCGTAGACTGCGCACGAGGGCGTCACCCCGCTGCGCCTAACGCGTGCGGAGGCGGACCTCAACGCTACGACTTAATTTATAGTCCGTAGACTCGCGCGTGCGGAGGCGGACCTCGACGCTACGACTTCATTTAGAGTCCGTAGACTGGTGCGTGCGGAGGCGGACCTCGACGCTACGACTTCATTTATAGTCTGTAGACTCGCGCGTGCGGAGGCGGACCTCGACGCTACGACTTCATTTAGAGTCCGTAGACTGGCGCGTGCGGAGGCGGACCTCGACGCTACGACTTCATTTAGAGTCCGTAGACTGGCGCGTGCGGAGGCGGACCACGACGCTACGACTTCATTTAGAGTCCGTAGACTGGCGCGTGCGGAGGCGGACCTCGACGCTACGACTTCATTTAGAGTCCGTAGACTGGCGCGTGCGGAGGCGGACCTCGACGCTACGACTTCATTTAGAGTCCGTAGACTGGCGCGTGGGGAGGCGGACCTCCACGCTACGACTTCATTTAGAGTCTGTAGACTGGCGCGTGCGGAGGCGGACCTCGACGCTACGAATTCATTTAGAGTCCGTGGACTGGCGCGTGCGGAGGCGGACCTCGACGCTACGACTTAATTTAGAGTCCGTAGACTGGCGCGTGCGGAGGCGGACCACGACGCTACGACTTAATTTATAGTCCGTAGACTGGCGTGTGCGGAGGCGGACCTCGACGCTACGACTTCATTTAGAGTCCGTAGACTCGCGCGTGCGGAGGCGGACCTCGACGCTACGACTTCATTTATAGTCCGTAGACTCGCGCGTGCGGAGGCGGACCTCGACGCTACGACTTCATTTAGAGTCCGTAGACTCGCGCGTGCGGAGGCGGACCTCGACGCTACGACTTCATTTATAGTCCGTAGACTCAGCGTGCGGAGGCGGACCTCGACGCTACGACTTCATTTAGAGTCCGTAGACTCGCGCGTGCGGAGGCGGACCTCGACGCTACGACTTCATTTAGAGTCCATGGACTGGCGCGTGCGGAGGCGGACCTCGACGCTACGACTTAATTTAGAGTCCGTAGACTGGCGCGTGCGGAGGCGGACCTCGACGCTACGACTTAATTTATAGTTCGTAGACTGGCGCGTGCGGAGGCGGACCTCGACGCTACGACTTCATTTAGAGTCCGTAGACTGGCGCGTGCGGAGGCGGACCTCAACCCTACGACTTCATTTATAGTCCGTAGACTCGCGCGTGCGGAGGCGGACCTCGACGCTACGACTTCATTTAGAGTCCGTGGACTGGCGCGTGCGGAGGCGGACCTCGACGCTACGACTTCATTTAGAGTCCGTAGACTGGCGCGTGCGGAGGCGGACCTCGACGCTACGACTTAATTTATAGTCCGTAGACTGGCGCGTGCGGAGGCGGACCTCGACGCTACGACTTCATTTAGAGGGGTGATCTTCTGCACAGTGCAGCCAGACAATGATACTCTTTAGGAACACCAGGCTTTATTGAACTCCCGTTTGCGCGGGCGAGCATTGTACAATAAAGAGCTGATGCCGCTACGACTGCCATCCTGTGTCTAGGCGTAATATCGCTGCAACCTGTCCGCGTTCCATGTGTGGTGGAGGGTTTGCCCCTCGAGCGTAGTGAGGCGGTACGCTCCCTTCTGTAATGCTTCCACGACGATGTACGGGCCCTCCCACTTGGATTCCAACTTGCCAGCAATCTCCGCATGGAGCGCCACTCTGAGGATGAGATCCCCAGGCTTGAATGTTCGTGGATATACGGAACGGTCCCGAGTACACACCGTCTGCCGTGCATATTTCTCGACATGCTGGGTTGCACTCACCCGCACCCCGTCGAGGAGGTCCAAGGACACGCGGCGCTCTCCATCGGGTGCTTGGACGAGGACCCTCCGCGAGCCAGCCTTGATTTCTTCAGGCGTCACTGCCTCGTCTCCGAAAAGGAGCTTGAAAGGCGTGAACCCCGTCGGGCATGTCACCGTTGTGCGCAGGGACCAAAGGACGCTGTGAAGCTCGCTCGGCCACTTGCCCTTCGGCAGCCCGACCAGGCGCTTTTTGACGGCGGCAGAGATGGCCCCATTCGCCCTTTCCACCGCTCCGTTGGACTGGGGGTGCCCAACAGAGGCGAACCGAAGTGTGATGCCCATGCTGTCACAGAACTCTTTGAACAGGGTGGCGTCGAATTGCAGGCCGTTGTCGACGGTGAGCTCCCTGGGCACGCGCAAAGCGATAGATGATGTTCTGCCAAAGGAAACGCTGCATGGCCGCCGAGGTTATTTTGGCCAAGGCCATTGCCTCCGGCCATCTGGAAAAATATTCCAACGCGACTACCACAAATCGCAGGTCCCCTGGGGCTCGGGGAAGCGGTCATACTATGTCGACCCCCCAGCGTGCCAGCGGCCACACCGGGGGAATAGGGTTGAGGCCCGTGGGGGGCCTGCGGATGATACGTCCCATCCACTGGCACCCCTGACACCGACGCACAAGGTCCTGGGCGTCGGCGATGGCAGTCGGCCAGTAAAAGCCTTGCCTAAATGCCTTACCGACCAAAGACCTTGGCGCCAGGTGAGACCCGCACATGCCCGCATGGATCTCCGCAAGGAGCTGTTTTCCCTCGTCGCGCGGGAGGCAGCGCAAGAGCGGCGCGCAGACCCCCTTCTTGTAGAGTATCCCTTCGAACACCTGGAAGGACCGGGCGCGGTGCTGCAGATGCCGCAGCTCGACGGGGTCCTCCGGCTCGGCGATGCCTTACAGGAAATTGAAAATGGGCTCCCGCCAGTCGCCCTGTTGGCCGATGTGGTGGACGAGAGCCGCGTCCCGGTTGTCCTGTGCGATGGCCGCCTGTGGTAATACTTCGTAAAACGCCCCGTCGGGGGGTAGCAGTTGCTGGCTGGCCGCCTTTGCGAGGGCGTCGGCCTGCTCATTCTCCGCGCGAGGGATGGCTTTGACCGTGACGCCCAGGAAATGCCTTTCCCTCGCTCTTACGGCCGCGAGGTATTTGGCCAGCTCCGGGTCCTTGGCTTGATATGACTTGTCAACGTGGCCAGCCACCAGACGCGAGTCCGTGCGGACGAGCACTCGCCGGGCCCCGATTGCCTTGAGCTTTGTCAGGCCGAAGAGCAGCGCTTCATACTCGGCTGTGTTATTTGTAGCTGGGAAAGCGAGGCGCGCCGAATATAGTCAGCGTCCAGACCGGGTCTTCATGCTTCTGGGCGAGCTGAGCCGACGGCATCCACTCCGCGAGGAAGTCGGCGAGAACTTGAGATTTGATTGCCGTCCGCGAGGCGTATGTCAGGGAGAATGGGGCGAACTCGGTAGCCCACTTGCCGATGCGGCCTGTGGACTCCTTGTTGTGCAGCATCTCCACCAGGGGAAAAGAGGAAGGTACTGTGATCGGGTGGGCCAGGAAATAATGTTGGAGCTTTCTGGAGGCCATGACCAATGCGTAGGCAAGCTTCTCAAGCTCCGTGTATCTCGTCTTGGCGCTCTGGAGGGCTTCGGAGACGAAGTACATGAGCCGCTGCACGACGCCTTCCTCTAGGACGAGGACAGCACTAACCGCCGTGGTTGACGCGGCCAAATAGAGCAAGAGGGGAGCCTCTGGTGCTGGGGCGACCAGAGTGGGGAGACCTGCCAGGTGCTTCTTGAGCTCGTTGAAGGCCTCCGCACAACCGTTATCCCAACGAAATCCATCGCACCCGCAGAGTGTCTTGAAGAACGGCAAGCCCCGCTCCGCCGCCCTGGATAAGAAGCGGCTCAGGGCTGCCATGCGACCCGCCAGCCTCTGGACCTCCCTCATCGTCTTGGGTGGCTCCATACCTAAAATGGCGTCGACCTTATCGGGATTCGCCTGGATGCCCCGTCCGGATACGAGGAAGCCCAGGAGTTTGCCCGCCTGCACGCCGAAGACGCATTTGTCGGGGTTGAGCTTGATGACGGCCTTCCTTAGGTTGTCGAAGGTCTCCTGGAGGTCCCGGCCATGCAGAGCAAGCTGCCGGGTCTTGACTACCACGTCATCGACGTAGGCCTCCACGTTCCTTCCGAGCTGGGCGGCCAAGGCAAGTGCGACGAGGCGGGTAAAGGTAGCGCCCGCGTTCTTCAGGCCGAAGGGCATCCTGACGAAGCAGAAAGTCTCAATTGGTGTGATGAAACTGGTCTTCTCCTCGTCGTCTTCGGCCATGTATACCTGATGATAGCCAGAATAGGCATCCAAAAAACTCATTAGCTCGCACCCGGCGGTGGCGTCGACCAGCTGATCGATGCGTGGCAAGGGGTAGTTGTCCTTTGGGCAGGCCTTGTTGAGTGCCGTAAAGTCTATGCACATACGCCAAGCTCCGCTGGCCTTTTTGACCAACACCGGGTTGGCGAGCCACTCTGGGTGGTTGACCTCGCGAATGACCCCGGCACGGAGAAGCTTCTCCACCTCTACCTTGGCCGCCTGCTGTCGATCCATGGACATACGGCGAAGCTTTTGCTTAACCGGCTTGGCGTCGGGGCGGACCGCCAAACGATGCTCGATCACTGCGCAGTCAACGCCCTTGATATCCTCCGTTGACCATGCGAAGATGTCGACGTTGCTCCGAAGCACGTGGAGCAAGTCTCGCTCGACCTCCGGGGGGAGCCCCTCGCCAATGGACACACACTACCCTTCCGCCTGGATCGGCACCTTTTTGACTCCGCCCTGAGGCTGAGGCTTAGGCGTCCATCCCGGAGCCGGGGGCGCATCGCCGAGCGTGCCTGAGAGCACGCGCACCGGACGGTGCAAATCCTGGCTGCTTGCTTCGATGCGTCTGGCGAGATCCTGGTCGCCGAAGACAGTGATGACACCCTCTGGGCCTGGGATCTTCATACATAAGAAGGCGTGGTGTGGGATCGCCTCGAGAAGGTTGATGGCGGGCTGCCCCAATATGACGTTGTAGGGGTGCGGGACGTCTACGACGTCGAAGACGATATGCGCGGATCGGGTGTTACCCTCTTGGCGGAATGTGATTGGGAGGGACACATGCCCTATGGCATGCAGCGGTTGACCTCCGAGGCCCTGAAGTGGCTCTCTTGGTTGCTCTAGACGACTTCGGGGGATCCCCATACGATCGAGAGCCTCTGCGAACAGAATGTTCGCGGAGCTTCCCCCATCGACAAGGACGCGCCTGACGTCGCAACCTGCGATACAGGCCTGAATAACCAAGGGATCTTGGTGAGGGAATTCCACACCCCTAGCGTCATCCAGGGTGAAGATGATGCTGCAGGGCGGCAACCACGATTGCGGTCGCTCCGCCGGGGCCCCTGATAGGGAGCCTCCAGTGATTACGCTGATGGTGCGGCACCGTGTGTCGTCCCTGGTGGAGACCCGCGGGGGACTATCCTCTGGATGCTATACCCGGGCTTCGGCAGGGGGCCGGAGGGACGAAGCCCGAGATTCGGCCATCCCCCATCGCAGCTCCATGATCGCGATGCACGCCTTTGTGTAATGATCTCCGTAACCATGCACCTCGCACCACTTGCCGTAATCTAGAAGTTCTTGCTCCACGCGGGGTCACTCGTCGCGGCCAGGCCCACCTTCGCAACCTCGGCTCCCTCCCCGCGAGGTGGGGGCCGGTCTTTGAGGGGCGGTCTCGATGCCGAGGTCATAGCGGGCCCTTTGCGGCCTGCGCTGGTGACGCCGGGGCTTACGCCTGCTGCTCGCAGAGCCTTCCTGTTCCCTGATGTCGTTGCCCTCCGGGGTTTCCTCCCGGGTTTCCCGGATGCGGCCCTGCCTCGGGGAGTTGCCACCCACCTCCCCCTCTTGTGGCGAGCACTTCGTTTGGGCGGGGTCGGGGGTGTCGGCGCTGCGTCTCCGCGCGTCTTCCTCCGCCCTCGCATACTCCTCCATCTTGTCGAAGAGCTTGGCGAGTGTCCTGATAGGCTTCCGCGCATGGTACTCGGCCATGGGGCCCGGACGAAGGCCCTGCATGGCCGCGTTGATGACAGTTGTCTCATTAATGTCTCTGACTTGGCAGCGCACCTTTGCGAAGCACTTGAAGTAATCCCGGAGGTTCTCCGAAGGCTTCTGCTTCACCGCGAAGAGCTGGTCCGCGTCGATCCGCTCGACGTAGTTCCCTTGAAAGTTGTTGCAAAGGCGGTCGCAGATCTGCTCCCACGCGTAGATGGAGTTCAGCATTATGGCAAAAAACCAAGAAAGCGCCACTCCTTGGAACGCGAGGGGGAGCCCCTTCGCCTTCGCAGTGTCGTCTCCACCCGCAGCCTCGATTGCGGTTTCGTACACACGCACGAACTCCCGGGGGTCCGTGTCGCCTTTATATGGTTCAATGACGCTGGGAAACTTGAAGTCTTCGGGCCACCCCGCCTGCTGCAGGCCCGCCGAGAGCGGGGACTCTGGATTGACGCGTCGCAATGGTGCACGGCTGGACGTGGGAGCGCCGCGCCTGCCTGCCCTCTCCGGCATGGGCTCTGGTGCGACCCCCGGCGCGATATGCTGGCTCCGAGTCTCTCGCATAGCTCGGACGGTCCCACGAAGATCCCCTAGCTCCCGCTGGAGCGCGTTGAGGGCCGCCAGCAATGCGCCTCCCACCATGGGTACGGTCGGGGCCGTCGGCACGCCCGAGGGATGAGCCAGCGCGGCAGTGCTGGATCGGTCGTTGCAGCGATGGCGGTGGGGTCGGTCGTTGCAGCGATGGTGGTGGGGTCGGTCGTTGCAGCGGCGCGAACGTCGGCGTCTGCGGCTGCAGCGCCCGCATCACTACTCGCACCCTCGACAGCCGACGCCGAGGCCTCCGTACCGACGTGACGCCTCGTCCCGGCCGCCCTCTCACCCTTCGCCGCCGTCGGCGAAGCTTTTTTCGGTGCCATCTGGCTTGCTCCCGTCGTCCCCACGAACGGCGCCAACTGTTGTGGTTACAGACCAAACAGAGAGAGAGATGGTTGTGGAGAGTTGGGAGAGGTCTGCCCCCTCCATAGCCTTCCCTTGATATCTATACACACATGGGGTATGCTTTTACAGTTGTGCCCTTACATCGGTATACCCCCGTCAGGGGCATTTAAGTCATTACACATGTTCCACTTTAGTCCTAATATTCTCCTAACAGGCCTGCTGGGCTTAGGTGGGGGCCACCCCTACAACAGGCGGCAAACGTAGAATCCACATACGTTGCCCTGTAGCTGCTGGTGGCACTGCAAAAATAGAATTACATACATCGGTATTGTCAATTCTAGAGGCATTATAACAAAGTATGATATATGATTGTTGTGTTATAGCGGGTACCGGAAATCGCGTGTTGTGTCGTAGCGTGTCACTGGATTTGTCGTGTCTTCCTCCTTGGGCAACATAATCGGCAAATGCCCTACGTGATTCAAAAAACTTAGCCTCGGCCGTGGCAAACAAAAGAAATATTACAATAGAGTTATGTATGGAGGAAATGAGTTTACCTGTTAAGTACTTCTTGCACACGACTGAAGTCGTGGTTGCTTCTAAGGAGGGAATCAAGGTATATTACCTTGCTCCACTTTGGTACAATCACAATCAAAATCCAGTGATGCCTAGTCATGTGTGTCGCCATAGTGATTAATCCTAAGTTCATGCTGCATGTAAAGTACAAATGAAACATATGTGTGGCAACTAGTGAAGCACTTACCCTTGGTTGTAGGGTACCATGACGTACTCCTTGTCGTTGTGAGCAATCAATCCCCTCGTTATGTAACCTTGCACGAAGGATACATCTGCGTTGATAGATTGCTCGGAGACCAACTGAGGGTCGAGGAAACCCACTGGTCGTCGCGATCGCCGGACTTCTTGGATCATGTATCTATACATAAAGAAAGAGTAATGACATTTATCTGTATAACGTGAATGTAGAACTTCATTGTACAATACACTTACAGTGTCCAGCATCACAGAAGTGAGGCGTCGAGTTCGTCGAGATTGAATAGTAAGAATAAATCTTCGAATGTCATGACAATATAGCTCGAGTCGTGGAGGAAATGCGTCTCGTTATATTTCAGAGTGAATGCACTCTGCCGGACTGGCTTCATGTTGGACTTCTCCATGTACCAGGCATGCAATATATTGCAAATCAAACCAAGCTGGCGTAATTGTGACTCGGGAACCAACGATACTCCTAGAATAAACTTCCATGGCACGGGACGCGGCTTAATTTTCTTCGCATGAGCCTTGGAGGCCTTGGAGCCTCGCTTATGATATGTTCTCGGTGGCGTCTCGGTGGGAGCCGATGCAACAGACTTTACTGGATTTGGAGGTGGAGGTGGAGCCACCGGAGCCGATGTGCCAGGTCCAGGGCGACGTCCCTCTTGGGCCACTGGATGTGAAGATTGTGGCACGGACATGTCGAGGACGATGTCCCTCTTGGGCCACTGAATGAATGTGTGGACGGCATCCCCTAATGTCTTAATCTCTTCGTTTGGGGGCTTCTCAAGAGGGACGGTCTTAAAAATATCATTAATCGTGTCCACCTGGACCTTTATGAAACCGGTGTCTACTTGTACACCGTGCACCAGCGTCCCTGGAAGCAATGGATACACCATGCCGCGCCCAGCGTCAACGGGAATAGAAACAACAAGCCTGACTTTGAGGCTGCAAGGCATGGGCTCCTACATAACGATACAAGATGAGTTAAGGCGTCCACCAGAGAGATCTATGTACCATTCTAAAGAGGTACATTACCTGAATGTCATCAATAGGTAAGTGGGCGTCGCTATGTTCAGAAATTGGTGTGGACGCGCAGCTACTGCGACGTTGAGGGGGACTGGGTACCGCAGTAGTAGGAGTGGGTTGCGATTGGTTGCGAACTTGTCTCAGTTCTTCCCGCAACGAATCTATCTCTCCTCGAAGTGAGGCAGTCTGCTCTTGAAGTGAGGCAGATAGTTGTTCCTCAAGTTGAGCACGAAGCTCCTGTTTTATTTGTTCGCTGCGGTACGCCTTGGATCTCTTCCTACTCCTATATGTCTCGGAGTAATCTGGAAATCCGTGCCTCCAAGTACATAAACCCCCATGCCTCGTGTGCGACCTGGGTGCTCCTTCTTTCCCAAGGCCTGTGATAGTAAATCTATCTCCCTATATTCTTCAAAGGAGCCACGAGAAGATTAGGTAGTCAATGATTGCTACAAGAGGCAATTAATCATGTTATTTTTGAACCCATGAAGTTCAAGAGGTGTTAACAACTATGTTGTTTAACATATTTTACCAGGCGTTGGGACACTTCCTCACCTGCGGGGTTTTTGAAAGAGACACCCGAAGATATGGTTGATGACCTCGCTCTTAACCAGTTTCGAGCGCGCTCGTTTGCGATCCCGGCAAATGGCGGAGAGGCTTCCGATCGGATTGCGACCTCATCCTGCATCCTCCATTGCGGGATTTTACCTGCGTACCCAGTAGTGCCAAGTCTGTGAGGGTGCGTGTTTTGTGACTGGAGAGCCTTGTGCGTCGCACTTTGTTGTTCAAATTCGGTCGTCGTCTTCATCTGCACAAAGGCCTCCCATGTTTCCGGCGACACGAAAGGATACTTCGTGAAGGGCGTGACATCCTTGGACACGTACTTCGTCACAAGAGTGCTCTTAAAATTCTTCCATGCTTTTCCCATCGCGAGGAGCGCCTGCCGTTGCACGAGTCCCTGTACTTCTACTGGGATCTCGAACGAATTTGTAATTTCCTCCCATAGCTGATTTTTGTGATCCTTTGTCAAATCTTTCCAGCTTGCTATGGTGATGGGGACCCGTTGCCTTCTAATTATCCCGCAGGTAGTCCGAAATGATGACGCTGCTTTCGTCGGTTCCAGAGGGATCCCATTCGGAGAGACCACCGTGATGGTCATTCGGCCCTTTGGCCTTTTCGATACTCCTCGGCCACGTTTAGTTTTCGCAATCTTGGGAGCGTGAGACCCAGATGACGACGACGAAGACTGTGTGGACGCCATCTCTCTTCTAAGAAAAAACTAACTGCAGTGAGTTATGGTCCCAGCTTGTCAAAGTTCTATGAATCAAGTGACACAAATCAGTGCATCAAGTTCATTGAACAAGATACACTGGAGTGTGTCACTTGCTTTATGCCCTTTGACAAAGTTCTAACGATTAACTAACTGTAGTGAGCTATGGGCCTTCCAACATGTGAAGCATATAACATGAGCATATAACATGTGAAGCATATAACATGTGAAGCATATAACATGTGAAGCATATAACATGAGCATATAACATGTGAAGCATATAACATTAGCATATAACATGTGAAGCATATAACATAAAATACATGTGAAGCTCGGAGGGACCGGCGTCGGGAGGGACCGGCGGCGTCGATCGGGAGGAAGCGGCATCGGAGGGGCGTCGGGAGGGAGCGGCGTCAGGAGGGACCGGCGTCGGGAGGGACCGGCGGCGTCGGGAGGGAGCGGCGTTGGGAGGGACCGGCGGCGTCGATCGGGAGGAAGCGACGTCGGAGGGGCGTCGGGAGGGAGCGGCGTCGGGAGGGACCGGCGGCGTCGGGAGGGCTGGCTGCAGAGTGGAGACAAGAGACTGCGCGAGAGGGGACTCCGCAGACCTAGCTGCGGGTATTTAAAGATAAGCTATCACAGACAGTTCCTTAAACGAACCGTCTGTGATAGAGGTATCACAGACGGTTCTATCGATATAACTGTCTGTGATATGCATATTATCACAGACGGTTCTATAGATATAACCGTCTGTGATATCCATATTATCACAAACGGTTATATCGATAGAACCGTCTGTGATGTGTTATCACAGACGGTTTCTTTTGATAAACCGCCTGTGATAGTTCACTATAAATACCCGCAACTAGCTAGGTTCCTATGTCATTTTACAATTACAATATGGAACATAGATACATTTATGAAAAACGCAAGCATAACCATAAATATAATTATTTCTTAGTTCCTTAGTCATTTTACAATTACAATGGAACATACATACATTTATGAAAAACACAAGCATAACCAATATCATTTATTACACTTTGGCTATATCATTTTAAATAAAGCCCTTCACGATGATCGACACGCATATAGCTTGCTTCATCGCCTTGTTCTTCCTCGAGCCTGATGCCGTCTCCGAATGGAGGCAAATCATCAAATTGATTGTACTCTTCCTCATCCACAACATTCTCAACCCCGACAATCCTTCTTTTTCCCTGAAGAACTACATGGCGCTTCTTATTTGCCGGGTCGGTTACATAAAACACTTGAACAACTTGCCTCGCGAGTACGAATAGTTCGTCTTTGTATCCTACACATTCGAGGTCCACGGTAGTGACGCCGTACTTGTCAACCTTTACACCCCGTGGGAGTTGGACCCAACGGCACCGAAATAGAGGAATTTTGAAAATTACGTAGTCAAGCTCCCAAATCTCCTCTACAAGCCCGTAGTACGAGCTTGGGCCAGCGGTACTGCCGTGCGCATCATAGGCATCCATGCGGACACCTGAGTTCTGCACTGTGCTCTTTCTATCTTGATCTGTTGTATAAAATGTGTAGCCATTAATGTCGTATCCTTGCTATATCACAATTGTAAATTTTGGCCCTTTTGCCAACCATGTGAGCTGAAATTTGCGGCTTATGTCAGATGCAAAGTCAATAAATAAATAAATTTCCTTTTTTCTATCTAGTCTCAAGGGATTAAATAATGTTACCCATGACCTTTGAAAACAAGCAAATACAGACGCAAGCACAGCAACACATTCAGATCATCAAATTTGCAGGCCTCAACTCATGTGAATTCATATTTCCTATTTGCAATTTTAGAATGCTTGTGTATCTTGTTCTTACTTTTCTTCAATTGGTTGTATGAATTAAACCTCGTGTTCAGGTCAATCACGTTCTTGGCATAGTTGATAACGACTCGAAATGTGGTTTAGCGATTGTTTGGTGATCTGGTCGTGACTAGTTGGTAGCCTATATCGTGAAAGTCGTATATCCACAAATCGACGTATCATCCTACCGAAAGATCCGGCTGAACTTATACGTCATCTCAACCTATAGAACCCCGTTGGCTCATTTTTGCGTGCATGTACTATGGTCTCCACTCTCTCCCACTTTCAGAAACTCCATGCCACCTCCTTCCTTGGCTGAGGTCGCATAGCTACTCCATGCAATCTCCCTCCTTATCTTTGACTCCTCTTTGACTGCCATGCTGACTTCATATGTTATGTCATTTCAATTTTTGCTGGGAAAACTATTTGTTTGTCCTACAAGTCAGTCTCCGAATTATTTTCAATTATGTTTCTTTCTTTCTGTCATCGACGTGACATAAGTCAACCCTATTCTCTCTCTCTCTCTCTCTTCTCTATTTTCCTTAATTTTCTCTCGTTTAATTTTCTGGGATCTCCGTTTTCTCTCATACTAGCTTCGATTGAGCCCATTCTTATTGGTGGATTGCTAATAAAAATTTCCATTTTCAATTCCAGTAAGTTTCAAAATTTGATATCTGTTTGAATTAAATTGGATTCTATTTTGTATTTATTTTTGTTTGTTAAACTACCCTGTGTAGAATCTGTAGTCCCTGAATTGGTCATCTTGACTCCACTCAAAACCCAAGACGTTTGTGAGCAAGGCAAGTTCTCCCCTGATCATGTTGAGCTCGTGATTTAAATTTAACAATTCTATTTTATTGTAAATTATTATGTATGCTTAATTTACATAACATGATATGTTACATTTTCAAAATTTTAGTTAATGGCCTGCAAACTTGCGATGGATATCCCTTGACTTGAATCCAACAACCCTGTCGACCAAATTAGATTTAGTTTGACTGGTGGTGGTATAAACCGTAGATAAAATCTAGCACCATTTAGCAAATTGTGATGCAACGTAGCAGTATTGACATCGATATTGGAAGTTTCATTGTGCCGGCTATGCCATTTTAACCTCCCCAGTTGGAATGCCATCGCAAGCGCTGCACGGGCGTTAATCCCCATCCGCTTCCGTTGGCACAAACGCTTTGCGCACGTCGCTTTGGGCTGAACGCAGAAGCATATAAACAAGGGAGACCATGCACAAAGCTAGGAAGAATAATGGTTTTATATGCCCCTATCATCAATCATCATAACGAGAAAGCTACAAGAACAATGCTTGCGACCCCTATATATACGGCAGGCTTCTGCGAGCTACCCTGCAACTACTACCACCCGATTTCCTCCATTTACCTAGCTGTTACAAGCAATGGCGCCTTCTGTCATTCCCTCTCTGCTCTTCTGCCTTGTGCTTATTCTTGCTCCTCATCTTGGCAGCTCCGACTACACCAGCTACACCCGTGGTGGAAGGCATTTCGTTCTCCGTTCATCCGAATACAAAGGGCCCGAGTCAACGAAGCCGCCGACCTGCTCATCTATCCCTTCTGGTGAGTTACATTGCATAATATATCCCTGCAAAAGGAACATCTCTCACAGTGTCTTAACTATACAGCGTACTAGCGAAATGAGTTTGTGTGTGTGTGTGTGGGGGGGGGGGGGGGGGGGGGGACTATTATAGTAGAGACCTATTATATGTGTAATTATGTAGCAAGTTTAAAATGTCTATGACAAGAAAATAATATGTTTGCTCTTACTGTTACAGACCTCTAGGGAGATATTTATATAAATAACATCTTCATAGCTATAAATATTAGCCGTAAGGCACTATGGAGGGGAGAGAAACTTAAATTTTTTTTGTAAGAAAGGGTCTAAGTAATAGGAAAGCGCGGTTCATACTCTCTGCTCCTCTCCCAGTCCCTACGATAAGGTTTAGGCTCTGGGTACCGCACAACAGTCTTTCCGTAGTCTTATCATTTACTATTTAGCACGGAACCACAACAAAGTTCTTTTACGTTTTGACGTTCTCGCGTTGGCTAACTTCTTCACAATTTTTTCAGGACGTGTCAATGGACATCTGCCTCTAGTGCACCGGCTGAGCCCGTGCTCTCCTCTCGGTGCAGCTCGGAACCAAGGCAAGCCGTCGGTGGACGACGTCCTCCGCCTCCGCTCGCTTTTCGGGGAGGACTCCAATGCGGCCGCTGGGCTCGTAACCACGCCTGCATCTGATGTGACGGTCCCCAGCACCGGCACTCCCCGCAGGAGTTACCCGGGCGCATTTGAGTACCACGTCGTCGCCGGCTTCGGCACGCCGGTGCAGAAGTTAACCGTGGGATTTGACACGGCCACCCTGGGGACCACGCTGCTCCAGTGCAAGCCATGCGCCGCTGGGGCGCCATGCGACCAGGACTTCGACCCGTCACAGTCCTCCTCCCTTGCCCAAATCCCCTGTGGCTCGCCGGACTGCCCGCTGAGTGCTTGCTCCGGACCCAGCTGCACGTTCGCCATGAGCAAGAACGGAACCCTGCTGTTCAATGCCACCGTCGTGACTGACACGCTCACGCTCTTGCAGTCGACTACCATGGAAAACTTCAGGTTCGCGTGCTTGGAGATGGGCGCCAGAACGATCGACAACTCATCTGGTATTCTCGACCTCAGCCGGAACAGCCACTCGCTGGCATCCCGAGCTCCTTCGTCTCCAGACACGGTTGCCTTCTCGTACTGCCTGCCGTCGCACACGACCACCCAGGGCTTCCTCTCCATCGGCGCCACCCGGCCGGAGCGCTCCGGTCGCAACGCGAGCTACGCCACCCTACGGAGCAACGCTGCCCATCCGAACTTGTACTTCGTCCAGCTCGCCGGGTTAGGCGTCGGCGGGCCGGACCTCCCGATCCCGCCCGCCACACTCGCCGGCGACTCGCTGATGGAACTGCACACAACGTTCACCTACCTGAAGCCAGATGTGTACGCGGCTCTCCGCGACCGGTTCAGGGAGGAGATGTCGCAGTACCGCGTGGCGCCGCCGTCCGGCCTGCTCGACACATGCTACAACTTCACCGGCCTGAAGATCTACTTCGTGCCGGTCATCACGCTCAAGTTCGACGGTGCGGCGAGCCTCGACCTCGACATCGAGCAGATGTTGTACTTCGAGGACCGCGAAAACCCCTTCTCTGTGGGGTGCCTCGCGTTCGCGGCGGTGCCGCCCAACGTGCCAACGGCTGCGGTTATCGGGACCTTGGCACAGGCGTCGACGGAGGTGGTGTACGACGTGCGTGGAGGGAAGGTTGGCTTCGTCCCTTACCGCTGCTGATTAATTATCAAGGAGCACGTGTTGGATGCATGCACATGCATGGAATAATGGTGTACTTCTCGTTTACTCGCTTCTATAGAAGCGTGTCAATGTAATAAGACTCAGAAAAGTACGTGGCGGTTGATGTGCGGAAAAAAATTACATGGAAACTGGATGCAGCGTGGTGCCGTGCATACATGGCTCGGATTCTTGATACGTGTCCACCCAGAGCGATCCAACCGTGCGTGGCTGGGAAAGCCTCTCGCACGTTCTCTGCTCGGCTCCGACGCACGCTGCGGCTTGGCTGCAGAAACGGCTTGCCCTCTAGTACGTGGCCGCCGTCGTACTAGTTTGCCGATCCATATTTTTCTATCGACAGTTAATAGACGCTGGAGGACGGTGCCTAGCCCTAGTACGTGGCCGCCGTCGTTGTCGACCCCGGCCAGCGTGCATGGCCGGCGAAGGCGAATTGACGACACAGGCCATCACGGCAGGAGGAAGTGGTCAGAACGCCATCGTCGACGCGGCCGTGATGAGTCCAGAGGATTCAATGGCCGCCATGGCAGAAGGACGGCGCCACAACGACGACACAGCTACCGCGCTTATGGGGTCTTTTTCTCATGCGTCATCGGAACTAGGATTGCAAGAGGACTGCGTGATCACGGCTAATCATGGAGGCGACATCGAACAGGTATAACTCTATTTTTTAATCTATTAGCTTTATGTATCATGTACGTGTACACCGCCTAGTATTGATTCGTGATTATTTCCTTGATAGATTGCACAGACCACTGAGTCTATCGCCACGGATGATATGTTGGGCGAAGCATCCGATGAGGTAATAAAACATAAGCAACACATGCTGCACTTTGAAAACAAGGAATGGAGAATATGATATTTCGTACGTATTGTGATAATATAACTTTATGCTTAATTTACTGTACACCAGGCGGTAGATAAAGTTGCGCAAACATTGATTGTTCCTGAAGTTGGAATGACTTTTGATTCAGAGGACAAAGCATATGAGATGTACAACAAATACGCTGGTAAGGTTGGGTTCAGCATTAGAAAGAGCATTACAAAGCGTAGAGTGGATAAAACTATATGTCAGAAATATATAGTTTGTAGCAGTCAAGGACATCGAGAAAATGAGTTGTCACAGAAGGACAATACAAGGACAGGCTGCGAAGGTCGTGTTCAATTTAGTGTCAGCAGAGAAGGGATTTGGAAAGTACAAAAGGTCATACTAGATCACAATCATTATCTTGCTAGTCCAAATAAATCACACAAGTTGAGGTCTCAAAGACGGCTTATAGAGGCGGACAGAAAGCTAATTGGACAGATACGGGAAGCAGGGATGAAGCCGGCTCAAGTGTATGAGTTCATGAAAGAATTTTATGGAGGAGAAGACAAAATGCCATTCTCTAAGATGGATAGCAATAATGAGATTGGTCGTGAGCGCAGGAAGTACTTAGAAGCCAATGACGCACAAACATTGATGGAGTACTTGACAAATAAGCAATTAGAGGATCCTACATTTTTTTATGCTGCTCAGATAGATAAGGAAGATGGTCGGATAGCAAATTTCTTTTGGGCAGATGGCCAATCTATCATGGATTACAAGTGCTTTGGTGATGCTATATCATTTGACACCACTTTTCAGACTAATAAGTTTGAAATGCCTTTTGCTCCGATTCTTGGAACCAACCATCACAAGCGGACAATAATTTTTGGAGCTGCACTATTATATAACGAAACTATTGAATCATTTGTTTGGCTCTTTGAGACCTTCCTAAAAGCAATGTCAGGGAAGCATCCGAGCACAATTTTCACTGATCAAGATGCAGCCATGGCAGGAGCAATTGCATATGTATTCCCAAATACAAGCCATCGTCTTTGTTTGTGGCATATTTGTCTAAATGCCGCTAAACATCTTGGGCAAGTCATTCATGACTCAGATAACAAGTTTCTAACTGATTTTAAGAGGTGTGTTTATGAGGACAGATCAGAAGCTTACTTCATTGAAAAGTGGCATGAATTGTTGCAGGAATACAACCTTCAGGATAATGCATGGATGAAAAACTTGTATGATATTAGGGCGAAGTGGGCTGCTGTCTACCGTGACTCCTTTACGGCGGATATGAACTCAACTCAAAGGAGCGAAGGTATGAATAATGTCTTTAAGAATAGATTTCGGAGGAAGCTCGGTCTGTCAGAACTCCTTGTAGAATGTGAGAAGGTTGCAGCTAGTCTCCGCGCGAATGAGTTGGATGATGATTTTAAGTCACGTGGAAAGATCCCAGTTACCTATATCCCAAATTTACCTATGCTGAGAATTGCAGCGGAATCATATACAAGGAGGATGTATTCGGAGTTTGAAGAAGAATTTAAAAAACAATTCACATTATCTTGTACCTTAGTGAAAAATGAGGGGACATCATCAACATTTATGGTTACATATATGCAATCTGATCGTGGCGCAACAGTGGTATTTAACACCACAGATTCCACCATTGCTTGTTCTTGCAGAAAGTTTGAATCCATAGGTATGGCACACATTTTAATTTCAAATATAATTCATGCTACAATTTACTAAACATGTCAACCATATCTTATAGGTCTACTGTGTAAGCATGCACTGAGAGTATTTAATACAAATGGAGTTTACATTTTGCCATCACAATATATATTGAATAGATGGACAAAATATGCGAAAAGAGGATTTTATATTGAGAAACAAGGAAGTGAGAAAGAAGATTTGAAAACACGTGCTGCTCTACTCTCTCGAATGGCAACATCTATTGCTTTGAAGTCTTCAGTGTCAAAACAACTTCTTGATGATTTGCAGAAAGCCTTAGAAAAGCTGGACATGGAAGCAGATACTTCTCTAAGGAAGATGCAAGAAGAATCCAATGACATTCCGCTAACTCTGAATGTGTGTCATAGTAACACAGTAAACAGTACAATATCATTTAGAGTTCCTCAGGTGGTAAAAGGCCCAAAGACTTCACGCTTCAAAAGTTTTGTTGAAAAGAAGACAGGGAAGAAGAAGACAAGTGCTAAAAAAGGTAGTGATCCTACCCACTGTAGCTGCCTGCAGAAAATTTATTTTATATTCTTTTATCTTATATATATTTGATTGTAGGTGAGGATCCAAATAAAGTTGTGCAAACTAGAGATGATGGTGCTAATCCTAATCAATTGATTGTAAGACATGACTTTGACTTTCTATGTCATTTTCATAATTTATTTACTTGCATGCATGTCTTATGGAGACTTTCATATTCTATAAAACAGGATCTTAATGTTGGACAATCTTCGACCATGACTGCTCCATTCATGCAAGACGGGCATGATAATGCTACAATGCCACACTTTAATTTCATCCCAAATTTTCCGGATATGGCTGCTCCATATATACAAGGAGGATATACAAATCTCTTAGTTAATCAAGATGCCACATTGCAGTCGGCTGTTAGGAAATTACATTTTGATGGAGTGCAAAATCATGAAAATATGTAATTTGCTATGCTGCATTTTGAATCTTAGATATGCAAAAGTTTACTGGTTGCATCCAGATGATATATGTTTGACAAGGATTATACATTTATTGGACCCATTTCTTGTCTAATAATTTCGCATGACAGCATCTGTCATCCCTCAGAAACTGAACCACAGTGCTATACAGAGAACAGCCAAGTAATCTTCACAGGATAATGGTTGTCGCCTTGAGTATGCCTTGTTGGTTTGGCCCCATTTTACTGCATAATGGTTGTCGCCTTGAGTATGCCTTGTTGGTTTGGCCTATCCTATGATCTTATATATGCATTGTCGTCGTTGCTTAATTTATCTGACGGGCCAGGCGTACGAGCACAAAATTCAAAGATGGCAGGATTGAGGCTGCGAGACTGACTGGGACATGCAGTGTCATGTTAGGCTGGCATTGCAGAAAGCTACTTTTCATGTGGACCTCGGCCTGATCCAGAGATATATACTCCAACATCGAATATTCCATGAAATCCTATAGGCTATAAACACATCATGTACGCTGCAAGATCTCTGCTCTTGTTAATCCGAAATGTAAGAAGCCATGGACAACTGCCAATCCAAGAACAGGGAGACCAGTTATATATCCACCAGAAATGTAAGGAGCAATTGCATCAGATGCACACCATCAGATCATAATTCTTGTAACACATTCATCAAACTGCAAATTCCAAAATGGCCAAAATCCCATGTATATTTCAGATAAAGAATTACAATGTGTATATTACATCTTATAGCATCTGTACCACTGACTCTTACAAAACAAGTTCAGAACAAAAGGAAAAGCTTCACAGATTGTTCCTTCTAAGTAGAAGCACATCCATACATTGTGCACTAATTCACTCTGTATGGGAACATCTCCATGGTTGAAAGGCAGACTAACACTACAACATCTCCAGGGCGTACCACCTAGAATATGCACATTGCAGTATTGAACATCTTGTTCATTTGGTTTGTATGGAATTTTCCCCTTGCAGCTTGAGCTTCGGCATCGTCGACAGTTCTATTTTGGTGGTGCACAGCAGACATTGAGCTTGGGCTTCGTCAACGGCCAGTCAGTGCTGTTATTTGAACCTTGCTGTACAAGAGATATCCCAACAAGCAAAATCAGAGCGATATAATTAATATGAGCCAAGGGAGCAAAAATCAGACGTACAGATATAACATTGGTCTGGGAGACAGTAAAATCAAATCAAGAAAGCATGAGAGATCTTTTGACGTAGACTACAAATTTAGTATATCTAGTATATTCTGATGAATCAAAGACCAAAGCTTTGCATCAGAGAAAGAAGCCTATGAAAGCATAGCTGTCTGAAGAGGCTAAACCTTGTAGGCATTTGATCGAGCATGTTGTGGGCGTCGTCCATGGCGCTGTCGCCCCTAGCTGCTGGGGCATTAGCTGGCACGCTCTACAGCGGGCAGGGAGCACAGGGGCCGGGAACGCGCGGATCAGGCACCCGGCACCACAACCGGCAGTGATACGCGCGGACCAGAGCACACCGGGGATCTCCCTGGTCTCCATGACGGGAGCCATGCACGGCCTCTGATGGCGCCGCCGCCGAGGTCGTCGAAGTCGCCTAGGTTCGCCATGGGCTACCGCGAAGGCGGCCATGCGGGAGGAGAGAGGAGGCTGTGGGGCCGCGGCCATAGGGGAGGAGAGAGGCTGCGGCGGTGGAAGAGAAACAGTCGCGACTGAGGCCGAGGCGCAGCCAGGCAGCCGCGTGAGGGAGCCGAGCGTTAGGATCGTTTGGAGCGTGCCAAGCCGCAGCCAAGCCGCAGCGTGCGTCGGAGCCGAGCAGAGAACGTGCGAGAGGCTTTCCCAGCCACGCACGGTTGGATCGCTCTGGGTGGACACGTATCAAGAATCCGAGCCATGTATGCACGGCACCACGCTGCATCCAGTTTCCATGTAATTTTTTTCCTGATGTGCGGTGTGCGGAGTGGAGTTATATCCACACGAACGAATAAGCAGCAGCTACATATGTTAGTGTTATGCTGCCTCTGCCTACTCGTGGTGTTATATGAAACAGCTTTGTATGGATAGCAATCTCTCTATTGTTCTTTTGTTATATTGTGACTGAGAGCCATACGACTGAAATATATATATAAAAAGTAAATTTTGTAAAACTACTTATATTTTATTAAAACTATCACAAAACTATATATTACAAAGAATATTTCAAAAAATACATATTTTAGGCCAAAGCGTATCGCTGAGCTACATGTTTTAAATTTGCCATCACAAAAGTTGTGTCCGACAGATTAGACCTACCTGCCAATCACTATATTTTTCTCACGTTCCATTCCGTCATGTCAATGTCGGATGCCATGCTGGAGCTGCGGCCTTCCCTTTAATTTTGCTCATGTGAATTGCTAAGCCCCACTCCAACGGTCTTATAATCCATGTTGTGGTTTTTTGCACTGTAACAAATGAAAATATAACGGCTGTTAACTTTTTTGACTAATTAAATTTAAAAATATAAAAATATTATATCATCAAGGATAATGTAAAGGAATAAGTAAAAATAAAAAAAAATAAAAAAAGATGAAATTAAGAAAAACCGTTTGGAGCGGGGTGAAAAAGCCCTCCTTGCGGCGCGCCTTTCGTCCCGCCTCTGAGCAGCGGGAACACTACCCCAGGGAGGAGTGATGGACGGAGGCGGAAGGGGAGTGGGGAGCGCAACCGGAGGCGCTCGTCCGGGGCTGGAGGACAGCGTCTCCAGCGCAGCAGCCCAGGTTAGTCAATTTTCCCCCTTTGATTTGGGCTGGGGATTTTGTTGAACCGGTAGGTAAATTTGGTAGGTAAAGAATGGAATTAGCCATAATCTAGCTTACTGTAGTTTAGTATCGTAGTATTGGAAATTTGAGATGGAGATTAGGGTCATTCAGCTTCGTGTGGTTTAAGCCCCAAGGTCCCGGTACTACTGTACTACTATCTCGTGTTCTAGTTCTACGGTTGCGTACTGACGAGTTATGCAGATTTCAGAACAAAGTACTAACCTTCAATTTGTCTGATTTGGCAGGAAGTGGAGAGTGTCACTGTGCCTATGTATTTCGAGGAGAGAGAATGTCGTGGCGAGAAGGGGACAAGGCTCAGATGCAAGCACGGTCAAATCCCAGTAAGGAGAGTGGCATGCATGAGAACTGAGCGTTGGCTCAGCAGCTGAGATTGCCGTCGAGCAACCTGCCTGCCGGCGTTCGATCCTTCGGATCGGCTCGGCACGTTTTACCTCACAAACGCGTGTTTGTTTAGTGGAATAAAGCATGTCCATACTTCGTGAGATACCGGATAAATTCAAGATTTATCTAACGATCTCTACGTATAGCATGTGTTCTAGTAGAACATACACACGTATACGTGTGGTATGTAGTATGAATGTGTGTGATGAGGAAGAAAGTGTTAAGAAACCTGGGCCAGCAGCCCACGGCCCATGGTGGGCACCTCATTGTAGTCTATAAATAGGGACCTATACCCCCTCATTATGTACACATGAATGAAAGTAATAAAGAAAGATCAGGAATTCTCTCTATCTCTCTGTGTGTTCATTCTATTCTTCTGTGATTCTATGATTGATTCGTTCTTGTTCTAAACAGAGGAATCGCTCGGACTGGACGCCAGCGACGGTTCCTCAACACGTTATCAGCACGACTTCGCTCTGGTGAACGAGGTAATCATCGAAGCACAGATTGAATTTTCTAGATCGCTTTTGAATCTGTATTTTCTTTTCGCGTTCTAGATTGAAATTCTACGGCGCAAATCCGCCCTAATCTACCGCGAGCAGACTTGAAGTCGCCGGCACAATGCCGATCGGTAGATTGTGAAATAGGGTAGATGTTGATTGCACTGTAGAACGATGCAAATCCGCCCTAAATCCACCGCGAGCAGATCTGAAATCGCCGGCACAATGTCGATCGGTGGATTGCGAAACGGGGTAGATGTTGATTGCATCGTAAATTAGAATCGAAAATTTTGCACTAATTTATTTGATCCTGCATGATCATTGTATGGAAATTTTATGCATCTGTCTTATTGTTGATCGGTTTATGCATGACTTCTGCGCAAGAAAAGAAGTTGTTGCCTATCTGTCCGATTATTGCACGAAAAATTGGGGGAGGATCCAGAGCCGGCCTGAAGCCGCTGAAGATCCACCACCGGCCTGGCCTGAAGCCGCCGGGGACCGCTGGCCCCACTGCCGGTCGCCACTCGCCGTCTGCATACGGCCGATCCTCGGCCGCAGGCCTCTCCCCGAGGCACTGCCGCCAGCTCGAAGCCACCCGAAGCCGGTCCGGCCCGCAGCCGCACCATCTCGGGTCCCCGTGCGAACGCGTTGCTGCGCTTGAAGCGCGCCGCCCGAAACACGCGCCGTCGCCTCGGCTTCCCCCCCGCGCGCATCGCCGCTAACCGCCTCCGGCCACCGCCCGCAGCCGTGCGCCACCCTTGGCCTGCGCCCGCACGCGCTGCGCCGCCACCGCTCGAGGGAGCCGTACCCGAAGCACCTAGCCACCGCCACCGACCGGCCAGCAACCGCGCCCGCCGTCGCTACCCTCAACTCGAGCTCGCCGCCACCCGCATGTGGCCGACGGCCCGAAGTCCTGCACGGCCCCGCCTGAGCCACCGTGGGCGCCGCCGCTACACCGGCCCCGCCGTGCGCCCGCATGCGCCGGCCGCCACCGCCGCTCCTGGCCAGCAGCCGCGCGCACGGGCGCGCCTTAACCTCGCCGGCCTCCGCCGCTTGGCCGTCCTACGCCCCCGCGCCTGAAGCCGCCTCCGCCCCGTGCGCTCCGCCGCCGCCCGGCGCTTGACCACCGGCCTCCCCGCCTTGTGCCGCCACCCGAAGTGGCCCGCGCCTCAGTCGGCCGCGTCCTCACGCCGCCCCGAACGGCGCCGCCTCAGCCACCTTGCCTTGGGCCCGCCGCGTGCCGCCGGCGCTTGCTCGGCCTCCGTACCGCGCGCCCCGTACGGCGCCGCTACCACCGCCGCCGGCCCGAGTTTCCCGCGCGCTGCCTCGTCGACGGTCGGCCGCTGCCCGCATCCGCCCGGACCGTCGCGCCGCTTGACCGGCCGCCGCCACCACGGGAAATGAGTAGGGGAAACCCTACTCATGGGGTAGCACCGGCCTGGTGGGCCAAGCAATTGAACGGGCCGCAATGGGCCGGCTGGATGGGAGGAAAAAGATGGGCCGGCCGAAGGGAGGAAAAGAATGGGCCAGAAAAAAAAGGGAGGGGTGGCCCGGCCGGGGGAAGGCATTGGAATTTTTGCAGAAAAGCCCTCAGTAAATCAGAAAATAGCGTGAATTTTTCTCTGAACTGAAAATTTGCGTAAAAACCCCCAGAAATTGCAGAATTTGTTAAAATTTTATATTTTAACATAAAAGGGCCTCGGGAATCCGAATTTTGCATTATTTTTAACATTTGAAGCTTATTTATTTATGCCATTATTATTCTCTGTATTTTCTGTATTTATTTACTGTTTTGGTTAATTGTAATTACTGAAAATTTCTCTTAATCACTGAAAATTGCAGTAAAATTATAGAAAATGCATAGAAAATTCTGAAACATTACGAGAAACTTTTGTACCATTTATTCACCCGCAGTGAATTATTCTGTGCATGTCTACCAGCAGTAGACTCATACACATTTAGATGACTAGCATCACGAACTGGAAGTTCGAGGAGCTGGCCACGCATGGCCAAAACTATCTGACGTAGGCATCCGATGTCGAGATTGTGTTGGAGCCAGGAAGGTCCGCACGACTATTGGGATTGGCAGACTGAATGACGCCCAACCCACGCCTAGAGAGAATGATCAGGCACTTCATTTTCTCAGGCACCACTTCTGTCTCACTCTCAAGAATGAGTACATGGCGGAGAAGAGCGCGCTAGCACTTTGGACCGCACTAAAGAAGCTGGTTTAAGAGGCTAAAGTACACCATTCTTCCTCAAGCAGAGCGAGAGTGGATCAGACTGAGGTTTGTCGATGTTAAGACGGTCAGGCAAAACAATTCTGCCTTGCACAGGATTTGTACCCCAATACAGAAAACTGAGAAAATCCTTCCACCCCAATGCAATATAATCCGCACGCAATTATCGTCAAGAAGGCTATGAGAAATATGCCGAATTGATTGATATGATGCAAGTTGCGGAGGCTCAGGACAAAGTTCTCCGTAAGAACTACGTCACTCAGCCACCTGGGAGCTCCGCTGGCCGTAAAGCCAATGTTGGGAGCAACAAGGTGCGAAAGCCCTTGATAGAGAAAAGGGGAAGGAAGGATAAGACCGCAGCCCAGAAAGGCAAATCAGATGCTCCACAAGAGAATAAGGCTAACAAGCCAAAGCGGGATGGCAAAGGGCAGCATGAAGCCCACTCTGCATCGGCTGAGGGGGAGAGTTCTGAGTAGCTGCCTGCACTGATGGAGGTTGAAACCTTCACGATAGCAGCAACTCCTCTCAACCTAGAAGCAGTCAACGCCATGATTTCTCTTGAAGAGAATGTCAACCCTGAGAAAATAGCAGAAGAAGTCTAGTGCACAGAATGCATTTAGACTTTAATTGTCATTTATTTTGTGTGGAAGAATATGTTAGAATTTGCATGGATGGTACTTAAGAATTGTTGTTTTCTCGTGATGGTTGGATGATTTTTGGAATAATTCATTCATTTATTCAGTTTATGATGGCATGACATGTTCTGATATTGGTGTATTTATTGCCTTCTCATGCATATTAATAAAATACCCTATATTAGAACAAGTGTAGCGCCCTATAAAGGAAGTGTGCTTAGCCAGCAGCGGCATAATGCATACCATCTTAAGAGAGACTAAGAAGTTTCAAGTCGATTCGTAAGAACACTGGCAGCCTTACGACAATCGCCGGAAGCGATGCATGAATAATTGGTTCCGGAAGAGCCACATGGGGCACAACTTTGGTCATTGAAGAAGCCTCATTGTACCCAGAATCGACTAGAACTCTCTAAAGTTTTGAGAATATCCGCGCAAATTGTCTCCACGTTGAGACTGAAGAAGAGCACGGTAAGGAATACCTGCTCATTATGAAGCGCGAAGAGAATGAAAAGAAAAGTGTATTAGAAAAACTTCCTTCACTTGAAACTGGGCTATATTATACCAACATTAAGGCGCCTGCAGCGTACACTGTCCTGAAGGCAGTATTTAGAAGCTCTGAACTCTTCTGTCTCTGGCATGACATATTAGGCCACCTAGGTCTTAGGATGATGAGAAACATAATAAATAACTCGCATGGGCATAATATTAATGTGAAGAATTTCCCGAATCATGAAGATTTTTGTGTGCCCTGCATGTGCCACCGGGAAACTAATTACTAGACCCTCCACTCTGAAAGTGAAGGATGAAGTCCCTACATTCCTGGAACGCATGTAGGGAGACATTTGCGGTCCCATTCATTTAAGTATTTTATGGTGCTCATTGACGCTTCCTCGAAGTGGTCATATGTGGGTTTGTTGTCCACAAGAAACCACGCCTTTGCAAAATTGATCTCGCAGATCATTCGCATCAGAAATGTGTTTCCAGATCATCATATCAAGTCCATCAGAATGGACAACGCTGGAGAATTTACTTCGAAGGCAGTTGATGATTATTGCATGGCGATGGGAATTACAGTTGAGCATTCGGTACCGCATGTCCATACCCAGAATGGTTTGGCAGAGGTTTTAATTAAAAGAATTAAATTTATTGCCCGACCCCTTTTGCATAATTGAAATCTAGCAGCTACATGTTGGGGACACGCAGTCCTGCATGCAGCGAATCTCATCAACCTTAGACCTTCGGACTACAACATCCATTCATCAATGCAACTAGCGCAAGTGTCACCACTGAAAATTTCCCAACATTAGGGGGAGGAAATCAACCCCTTGATGAAGAATGTCGGGAAATTACGTGGCAAGCCTGGGGAATCCATGCAGATGACCCGCACACTAGAGAAGTCCAGAAGACATTACATGGCAAGCCACGGGAATCCATGCAGATGACCCGCGCAACAACAAGAGAAGTCCAGAAGACAAAATAGATTTGTAAGCATTAGCAAATCAACTGCCTGATCACTTTAGTGATTTGAAGAGCGTGACTAAGTCGCATGTGCCTACACGCATTGCACCGGAGAGGGTTGAAATACCAAAGAAAGCAGAAGGTATCCCTAATCTCGTCCAGAGGCCTCAGAAAAATAATAAAGGATGAGAACTCCAGTTCCTCGAACCCTTAGTAACCGGGGACGCCTGGTGAAAAAGGATAAGAGGGATTTATCACAGCCGATCATTGAAGTCCCCCAGAATGAGAAGGGGAGCCAGTTGAGACCTGGCACGAGTATGACACCTTCAGAAAAGGGCATACCGGATCTGAATGTCCCCATCGGCATGGATGTGTGCGCACACATCGGAGCTGAAAAACTAAAGGGACTTGCCACCGCAATTGAAAGAAGCGATGCGCAAGGTAAAGCTCCAGAAGAAGCAATCGCTCCAGAAGAAGCAACTCATGAAGAAATAGCTATAAATTATGTGCACACGGGAGAGTCCCTGAATAGGACAACAGCTAATATCGATATCTACTTCGCAAAGAAAATTGTCACCATCATCGATCTTGATCCCGAGCCTGCATCGCTCGCTGAATGTAAGAAAAGATCAGATTGGAAGATTGGAAGAAGGCATTAGCAACTGAATTGCTATCTTTGAATAAAAGAGAGGTGTTTGGGCCCGTATGCCGCACGCCTCCCCATGTGCACCCCGTAGGGCACAAGTGGGTATTTGTTCGAAAGAGAAATGAAAGAAATGAAGTAGTGAGATACAAAGCAAGGCTAGTAGCCCAAAGTTTCACTCAACGTCCTGAAGTTGATTATGAAGAAACCTACTCCCCAGTCATGAGTGGAATTACCTTTAGATATTTGATCTCAATGGCAGTGAACTTGAACTTAAAAATGAAATTGATGGATGTTGTGACTGCATACCTTTACGGTAACTTGGATTCGGAGATTTATATGAAAGTCCCTGAAGGAATACCTCTCCCGAACCAAGACAGAGCAAATCAAAATCTGTACAGTGTGAAACTCAGAAAGTCACTGTATGGACTGAAACAATCTGGAAGAATGTAGTATAATCGCTTAAGCGTCTTTCTCTGCAAGAAAGGCTATACGAACAATGAAAACTGTCCTTGTGTATTTATACGGCGATCCCAGAATGGATTCTGTATAATATTTGTGTATGTAGATGATCTGAATATCATCAGGACAGCCGAAGACATAAAAGAAGCAAGCTCCTACTTGGAGTCAGAATTTGAAATGAAAGATTTGGACAAGACCAAGTTTTGCTTAGGCCTGCAGCTTGAGCATGTCCCTGAAGGAATCTTGGTACATCAGTCTACCTACACCCAGAAGGTGCTTGAAAGGTTTGGCTTTGAGAAGGCATTCCCATCGAAAGTACCGATGATCGGGAGGTCTTTACAACAAGAAAAAGATCCTTTCCGACCTAGCGAAGAGGGGGAGGAAGTCCTGGGACCAGAACTCCCACACTTGAGTGCAGTGGTAGCACTCATGTACTTAGCAAACTGCACTAGATCGGACATTACATTTGCCGTGTACCTGTTAGCAAGGTACATTGCAGAGCCCACCAAAAGGCATTGGCAGGGCATAAAGGACACCTTCTGATACCTCAAAGGAAGTAAAGACCTTGGATTGTTCTATAGAAAGAATCAAGATCTGAACTTGATTGGCTATGCAGATGCTGGGTAATTGTCAGACCCGCATACCGCTAAGTCACAAACAGGCTATGTATTTCTGTGTGGTGGAACTGCAATTTCATAGAAATCGTCTAAGCAAAGCCTTGTAGCTACTTCGACGAACCACTCAGAAATTATAGCACTGTATGAAGCCGCACGAGAGTGCGCTTGGTTCCGCTGAACGGATCACCACATCCAGCAGCCATGTGGAATGAACATTGTGCAAACCCCCATAATTATCCATGAAGATAATGCAGCTTGCGTTGCACTAGTGCAGACGGGCTATGTAAGCATATCAACCCCAAGTTCCTCTATGCTCATGAATTGCAAAGATGGACAAGATTAAAGTACTGCACACTAAGTCATGTAGACTTGTTCACTAAGTCACTCCCCGCATCTAGCTATGAAAGGTGCGTGTGAGGGATTGGAATGATAAGACTTATAGAAGTGCAGAATTCAGGGGGAGAATTCTCTCAAGCCCATTATTAAATCTTAATCCTGAAGGTTAAGTACCCAAATGAGCAAAGTCCTGAAGACTGAATGAAGTTGGGTGAATTGTACTCTTTTTCCCTTGACGAGTTTTCCATGAAGTTTCTCGACCAAGGTTTTTAATGAGGCAATTCGTGCATCGCAGCATCACATGTATCATGTGCTCTTTCTCCAAATTTTTCCCACTGGGTTTTTATGGAGTTTTAGTGAGGCATGAACGTGTCGGATGAGTGCCCAAGGGGGAGTGTTAAGAAACCTGGGCCAGCAGCCCACGGCCCATGGTGGGCACCTCATTATAGTCTATAAATAGGGACCTATACCCCCTCATTATGTACACATGAATGAAAGTAATAAAGAAAGAGCAGGAGTTCTCTCTATCTCTCTGTGTGTTCATTCTATTCTTCTGTGATTCTATGATTGATTCGTTCTTGTTCTAAACAGAGGAATCGCTCGGACTGGACGCCAGCGACGGTTCCTTAACAGAAAGCACCTGGTGACATCAGGGTCACTGGGTCAGCATATCACCTCTCAACCTGGACAGAGACATGCACGCGCTCGTGCTCTGTAAGCATTCTCGTAACGTCATTATCATTCTCTATGCCAACCAGACTTGCCATGCCACTTCGATCTCTCCTCTTATAGTAAAGAAAGTTGATCGCTGAGTACCCAAATTCCTCAACTAATCTAACCAAGTTGAAATAGCAGATTATGTCCCTATCCATTTGCCTCTGCACAATTTCCTGACCTTCAATTGCATCTTCGCAGAAAAGTTTAAGGGTCCAAAAGTCAGCCGCCATCCTACCAAAAACCTCATCTTTTCCAAAACAATTCCTCAAAATAAAGGGATCGAATTCTACAGCATGCCACAGATCAGTCCCTACCCTCAAATTGCAAAAAAGAACACACCAGTTCGGTAAAAGGTGTCGTGGATCACCAGCAATCTCTCGCCGCCGGCGAACTCACAAACACGCACTCAAGAACACAATGAACACAGGTGAACACTCGATGTTTGGTACTGCTAAAACGGGACAAATTTTCTGATATATTGCATGCTTATTTAAGGAAAGCAATAAGTAAAGATGGCAGTTTCATGCATGGCATGAACGCACAGTTTAATGCATGGCACTAATGCATGGCGATCGGTCTTGCCGCGCATGATCTTGAGTAACTGAAACGGAAATAATAAAACGGCGATAACTAAATGAAAAGTTGTCACAAAGAAAAATGGTGAGACGTCACCGTAAGACTTTGTCTCTCTTCAACGAGCCGTACCTCAATTCCATTCACCCATACCTCTGCATGCATGCAAGCAAGCTTATGCGCACCCTCTTTCGGTAGATTCTCTTTTGTCCGATTTCACCGTCGATGAGAACCTCCTCTTTGTCGTCGGTAGAGTCTATGATACTAGGCTCCTCTGCTCCTCCTCAAGTGCCGCCCTCACCTTCTGTGAGCTCCTCCTCCTTTGTAGAGTATGTGAAGTCAAAAAGAGAACTAAAGTAATCGAAGTCAAGAAGAGAACTAAAGTAGTCGAACTCAAAAAGAAAAACGTAGTAGTCGAACACGAGAACAGAATCGTAACAGTCAAAGTCGAACTCTTTGACTGCAACCGTTGTCAAAATCTTCGACAGTAGCCAGTGTTGAAATGCTCGACCGCTATCGTTGTCAAAATCTTCGACTGCAATTGTTGTCGAAATCTTCAACCGCTGCCATTGTCGAAATCTTCGACCACACATGGTGTTGAAATCTTCGACCACAGCCGGTGTCAAAATCTTCGACTGCAATTGGTGTCGAAATCTTCTACTGCTACGTTGTCAAACTCTTCGACCACAGCTAGTGTCAAAATTTTTGACCTCTGTCGTTGTCAAAATCTTCGACTGTAGCTGGTGTCAAAATCTTCGACCATTGCCATTGTTGAACTCTTTGACCGTAGTTGGTATCAAAATCTTCGACTGCTACCATTGTCGAACTCTTGGACTGTAGCTGGTGTTGAAATCTTCGACCACTGCCAGTGTCGAAATCTTCGATCGCTACCATTGACGAACTCTTCGATCAACCGATGTCGAAATCTTTGACTGCTGCCATTGTTGAAATCTTTGATCACAGCTGGTGTTGAAATATTCGACCACTGCAATTATTGAAATCTTCGACCACAACTGGTGTTGAAGTCTTTGACCGCAACCGGTGTCGAAATCTTCGACTGCCACCGTTGTCGAACTCTTTGATCACAGCCAGTGTCGAAATCTTAGAAGTTGACCGCAGCGGCTGATGAATGTTAGAAGTCAGAAGAACACTGTAGCAGTCGAAGAACATTAGTAGTTGTAAAGAGTACTGTACCAACCGAGGAGATAATTCAAATCGAGCCAAAACTCAAACACTTATAACTTTTGCATACGAACTTTGAATTTAGTTATATTTGTTTTTAAATTTTTTCTGAAATAATGATCTTCTTGATTATACAAAAATATTTAAGTCTTGTCTCATTTTAAATTTATTTGGCTCTTATTTACATTTATCTAGATTTTGTTGGATGGACGACTCCATGCCGGACAACTTTGAGAATGCATCCGAATAATTTTCTGAGCAGCAAGAGCAAGGTAAGCATCCCCTTTGACCATGTCGATCCTAGTATTTTAATTATTGTATATTGTTTGCAAAATCTATTATGCAAGTGTGTATGTTCCATTAAAATTGTTATACTGTGGGTAATAGTAGTTACATTCGCTTGTATAAATTGAATCTCTTTGAAAATTTGACATCCTCACTATTGTAACCTCTAGGACATGGTTTATACAATACATACTATCAAATTGGGAATATTACATTGGTATATTGTCCAGATGCTTAGCCCCGCAATAGCTTTTACTAAGTTTGATATTTCAAAAAATTTGCTCATGGATATGGATGGTTTCAAAATGTTAGACCAGAGGAGGAACCTCTGTAGTTTGGTATAAAAAATAAAATGAAAAACCTAGTTTTCAGACGTGGACGAGTTATATGATAAGCTGTCAAATGTGAGGTTGATCCTCGCATGTAGATAGGGGGAGATTCTCGCCTGGGTCAATTAAGGACCAAATGTTGTTGCCGCACATCTAAATCACACTGTATAACTACATGTGCTATATGGGCTCTGTCTTTAGCTGATTAATTTGTCTAGGTCTACCCTTGTATTGTGGTAGGCGCAGAAGTAGTAAAGGCATTCCGCGTAACGGTCTGCTCGTAGGGGTTCCCTTCACTAGGGTGTTGGGACCAAAGTACGTAAGTCACTGAGGTGAGGGTCTGTCATGTAGCTCACTTGGCGCACTCAAGTGAGGGCTTGTCCATTCATCGGGCTGGTACAAGGTTAAAACCAGGTGACCTAAAGGCTATATGATAATCACTTTCGTTACATATCCAAGGAAGCGTGTAATGGACGATAGTGTATTTGATTATCTCATATAGGTAAAGTTGTATAATATCTGTAGAGTGTTAAAAACTATTTAAATAGGTGTGCTCACGTTCATGAGCATGCTTGCATGCAGCACAATGGGTATAGTTTTCCTTTTTAAAACTGTTTCACTGAACATGACGAGATGACATGTACGCGTCTTCCATGTGCTGTGCCCATGGGTGGGAATTGTGCGATGTTCTCAGCTGAAGAGAGCTGCAAATGGATTTGATCTACTATTATGGAAATTATATAAATGTTATTTCATTACAAGTTAAATGCTCTTTATAATTCCGTTTGTAAATTATTACTTATTGATATTGCAAATGAAATTTGCCTCATACTGAAAATAACTTAGTATAGAGTCTATATATATATATATATATATATTATATATATATATATATATATATATATTGTGATACACTATAAGTATTGCTGAGTACACAATGTACACAATCTTGCTTAAATTCTTGTTGATCATAGAATGAACAAGGTTATGTACCAGACAACGTGTATTTTGCCCTTGGCATCGGAGAATTCGACAATAGATTTTTTTAGGGCCTAACTCTAGTCGGTTGGTTGTGGTTATGATAGCATACCACTGGACGCTTTTGCCATTTATTAGACTTCTGCTGCCTTTTATTCTGGACGCTTGTGTATAAACTCTACTATGCATTGCTTATGTATATATCACCCTTTTGTTGTAAACTATTTATGTGTGATGTATATGGATGTAAACTCAATTATGTGAATATGTGTACTATCTATTAATCATGGGACTAGTACGTAGCACATACAGTGATGTCGGGTGTTCTCGCGCCCAAGATCCCCATAGTTGCAAAATAAGAGCTGATTTCACTAATGCCAGCAGGCATGATAAGATGTTGTATGATTGTATGTGTTGGAGGAGGGTCTCGACGCTATTCCAGACCTACGAACACTTTGGAGCAACACCCCGTTGGAAGGCCCATCCCAAGCTAGGTCCACGCAACAACCTCGGCGAGGCCTGTAAGACCAACCTCGAAAGGGTCTAGGGCTAACTCTGAGCGAGATACACAAGACTAACTCCCGAAGGGGTCCGAGGCCAGTCCCAGACGAGGCACGCAAGACCAACCCCAGGCAGGTCCGGGGCCAACCCCGGACTTGCCCCAAAGCCCTAGACGTGGCAGGACCCATGTGGGGCAAATGACAGGTATACCCCTAGGAGTAAACTAGACCCCGAGGGCAAGCTTGTAACTTCATTCGTCTCCCCCTCTCCCTCTATAAATAGGACTTTGTAATGGGAGAGAGGAGACCATTTTGTAACTCTAGGCTCTTATATTAAATATACTTGGTGGTTGAGTGCTTCTCCTTGAGTCCCTTCGTATTTTCGGTGGTCTTCGTATCCGACCAAAGGTGCTTTTAAATATACTGTCTAAATTCGTATCGACAATAGTATGCATAAAGAAAATGAATTCATGTTTTTTCAGCCCAAGTTTTCTTCATTCTATGTGCCATAAACGAATGGACCAGGCAAAAAAAAGCCCAAACAAAATAAGACGTTGACACAAGGGTTAGGGCTATAAACGCAAGGCAGACCACAAACAAACTCGACCGGTTAGCACGATACGAAACAGGGAAAAGGAAATCAAATTCGTGCAGGCGCTGGCGAGTAGGGGTGCAAACGGAGCGGATACGGACGAATATTGCTTATCCTGTATCCTTTTCCATATTTTTTGTCGGAGTTAGAGTCGGACACGGATAGTACCGGATACAAATATGAATGTGGATATTCTCGGTTACGAATACGGAGCGAATACATGCCGCTCCAAATATAGTTAATTTCGGTCACGAATATTTAATCGGATAATGCGTAAAAGCAAATTTCACATGGTGACAGGGACAAGTTAAGCAACTAGTAAATTCTGGCTAGCAAAGTAGCAAGTAAATGATAGAGGCTAGTTAAATAAGTAGTAGCTAACTAGCTGCATATCACATGGTTCAAAAGTATGAATTGCCCATAACCAAGTAGTCACGTACATCAATAGTTCATTTAACTTCATTACATTTAGCAAATGATTCCACAAGGCCTTCGTATTTGGTATTTGGTATCTGGAGAGGTCAGGTATCAGACTCCGTTTCCGTATCCGGTAACCATCCGGTGACTATCCAAAAAATACCAGGATAGTTCCGTATCCGTCAGATAATGCTTTTTCCGAATCCGTTTCTGTATCCGACAAAAAATATTCGACTCCATTTCCGTATCCGACAAAACATTTGGATATCCGAAAATTTGCTCCGAATTGTATCCAAATTAAAACGAACGGACAGACAGTCGGGAAATATCCGCTCCATTAGCACCCATAGTGGGGAGACAACATTGTATACCCGATTTTTGTTCTCGGGAGTCAGATCACAACCACACGGCTGAAAAATTAGAGTGCCCCCTAACTAAAAAAAGTACTCACTACTATCTGGACACCACTTTTGAGATATTCTGAATTAATGGTAAGACCGCAATGACAACAGAAGAGATGAATAGTGTCTTACAAAATTGTTTCTAGGTATTTTTAAACTCTTCACTCAAGTGGCTATAAAGCTATGAATATCTGAATTAGAAGCTGAGAGGAAAACAACAATCTCAAAAACTACGAGTTAGGCTCTGCGCCTAAGCGGTCTGATCGGCACTCTAGCGGTCTGACCAGCAGCAAGCTTGCGGTTTGACCCATGGTTCCAAATACCGGCGGTAACCGGTTTTACCGGTGCTGACCGGGAGAAAAAAAACCGCCGGTTTTTTATTTAATTCAAATTTAAACTTTTGAATGTAAAAATTGATTTCCCTAATGATATTTACATTATTAACACTAATAAATTGATTTCCTGCATGTATTGCATGTGCATGCCTCTTAAATGCTGCGCGTGCCTCTTAAATGCAGCGTGTTAGCTTTAATCATGTATGCATTGTATGCGCATGCCTCTTAGTATTCTGCTATATCTTTTAGTATTCCGCATGCCTCTTAAATGCTGCGCATGCCACTTTAATTCTGCATGCATTGCATGCGCATGCATGGAGATTTAAAGCTGCGCATGCATGGAGATTTAAAGGCATGCATGGAGATTTAAAGCTGCACATGCATGAAGATTTAAAGGCATGCATGGAGATTTAAAGCAAGCAGTATGTGCATGGGATACATGCAGAGTTTAAATGGCATGCACATTCAGCGCACAGGACTCCAAGAGACAAGGCATGCGCAGCACTTAAGCAATGCATGAATACTAAGAGACTACATGCACACAGGATTAAGTCCATACTCATTCCACCGGTTTTCTCACCGGTAAAACCGGTAACCGGGCCGGTAACCGGTCGGTTACCGGTCTCCTCCCGCCCCGCCAAAAAAAATAATTTGCTAAATTTCATCCGGTTTGAAACCGGGATTTCCGGTAACCGGGCGGTAACCGGCCGGTTACCGGTACCGCCCGATGGCCGGGATTCGCCCCGGTACCGGTTTTTTTATCATTGGTTTGACCGATAGCAAGGTGGAGGTCAGACTGATGACAATCTGGCAGTTGGACCGGCTATCGGTATGGCCAGGGTAAGAAGTGGTTTGAATTGGAAGCCGAGAGCAAAACAACAATCTTAGAAACCAAAGAGCTAGGCTTTGTACCTGAGCGGTCTGACCGGCACCCTAGCGGTCTAAACGGTAGCAAGCTTGCATTCTGACCTACGGCAAGGTGGTGGTCAGATCGACGACAATATGGTGGTCGAAACTGTGACTAGTATGACCAGGCCAAGAAGCGGTCTAACTGCTCCCTTGTTTCCAGAGCAGAAGATTAGCTTGAGTACAAACCACTTTTGGTGCAACTCCCAAAGTCCATAACCAAGTGAGATGAAATTTTGCATTCACCTTTCTTAAGCTCTTAGTAACATATCCCATCTAATGGTCGCTTGAACCCTTATCAAAATTATGATATTTCTTAACAATAAGCTACGTTGCATCAAAACTAGGCAAAAACCAAAAAACCAGAGTATAACTTACTCGTGGGTAGAGGATGACCAAGATAATCTAGATGTATTCACACATGTCACAGCAAGCAAAATTTCCTAAAAATTCAAAGCAAAAACCCCAACAAGAAATCTCAATGAGATCAAATCCAAGCAAAATTGGGCAACATTGAAATCTTACAAGACCTGATGCCTAGAAGGATAAGAGTTGATTTTCATGAGTCATCTCCATTACTTGCATATCTTTGGCACACAATATGATCAAGAAGGGGAGTAAAGAGATCAAAATCAACAAGAATAAGAGCAAATCAACCAAAATAAGAAGACACCATGAGAGATGAATAAAGTTGATATATTACTACTTGAGGATGAGGATTTCATAACCACTCCACCTGTAGAACAAGAGATTAGAACACAAGGTTGGAATCTTGGATGGTCGGATGGTTGGCTTGCAAGCTTCCATCCCTACCCGTTAAATAAATGAGGCAACCAGCCAACATCTAACCCTAATCGATACTATCCACTACCGTATTTGAGGAAAACCAATTAACCACACACAATACGGATTTTACTTCACACTAAACTCATGCACGCCTTACGAAGCACATAAACCCAAATCCACTAAGTCTTCATCATTTGATCCATTTAATTTTCTTAGCATCTCCTTGATCTAAACCGCTTGTCCAAGCACCACTATTTTGATCCAATGCAATTTTTAGTATTTAGTCTTCTTACCAAAATACCCTTCCTTGACCTGGTTTTCATCTTCCCTTGCAAGCAATCGACATACTTACCATGTGTAGGTACACCAACGGCTCATCGCGCATTGACAAGTCTCTCCCATTCTAGTTCATCGGACCATACCTCATTTGGACCGACAAAGTCACTTGGTGCAACCTGTCATTTGGACCTTCCCTTCAATATTTCCCTCCTTCCTTATGCTATACTTGAGGTCAACCATCTTATCTCGTAGCCTCAACTGTGTCAGATCCCGAAGCAACGACTCTGAAACCCTCTGTGTAAATCGCACTAGTCCAGGAACAGCTAGTGCACACAGCGAAACAAAGATACATATCGAGCACAATTGACCAAACAAATATATATTAAACATAAGAGTACGACCTTATGGCCAAGTCTTACATCAACGCTCATTGGCAACACTAAATAAGCAAATAACTACGAAAGCAAACTGGTAAATAGCGAACCCTAGGCCTGCCCACAGGCAGTCGACTGTAAGACACGTCCTACTTGTCCGTGTCCTCATCGTAGTCGAAGTCTTCCTCCTTTGATATGAGATAGAAAGGTGAGTACAAACTTGTACTCCGCAAATCACACGGAGAATGCAACTTAATGATAAAGGCATCAATGGAAGGCTCTTAGGGTTATTTTGCATAAAACAGCATTTAAGGAAATACAGTAACTAGATTGAAATTGTTGAGTTTACTACAATAGGTAAAAACAATACTTGTAAAGGAAATTAATACCGTTAATACAGGTGCCAACCAAACACTAACCTAACCATGGGTATCCCACCCAGACCAACTTTTCCAAAAAATCTCGTATGGATTCCATCCTTCCACACATTTTCGTAAACCATTTTGAAAACAAAGTCTAACCCGTGAAAAGCTTTTACTCATCATGCCCATAACCGAGGGCACAACTATCTAGGGTAGATTATACACTCTTTAGAGATTGTACAACTTTACCCACAAGACACGATCATCCCGGATTGCCACGCGAATTACACACTTTCTTAGGTGTGCAGCGATGAGATCATAACAAGGCCTTTACGATGCAAAGCCTTCGACCTAGCCAAACCAACTCTAAGGTTTCACCCCAGTATGGAATCCACCAGACCGGGACCCCCTCTTGAGTCGAGTGAGACTCCACATGGCCTACGGCCACGCTCACTTTCATCCTACGACACGACCCAGGTTGGGACCCAGAAATATTCAGCCAGAACTATCCTATACCAGCCTTGTGGTAATACGATAGGGCTTTGCAACAGTAGCTCACAGACCAGTCCTTAATGGACTTAGGCTCAACCTCATACCCCTGTGCATGACAATCAACACTGTGTCTCTGAACAACAGTGCATGCCTACACCCACCACCTAACCATTAGCCTAGGTCTAAACCAGGTTTTATATTTTGTTCCAAAGATATTTTGTCATCCTTCTTGACTCTCCGAAGTCAAGAATATATTTTAAAGCTTACCATTTCATGTGAAAAAGGTGTCCCAAACCTAAGTTATATCTATGCTGGGCTAAGCAGTTACTACCAAAATTATCCAACCATACTAGTTTACTAACTAGAGTTTATCCTAGGGTGATAAGGTATAAGGGTTTAGAGTGTCAAGGAGGTAATATCAAACAGGCATCAACTAGATTTTAAAACTGAATTGAAATCTAGTGAATAAAAGTAAACATGCAGAATTAATTTAAAACAACATAAATTTTGTTTGAAACCTGGGATCAACATGATCAAGGATTGTGACTTACCTTGCTCTGCAGTGGGGCGAGAGTCGTCATTGAAGAAATCTCCCGAATAGTCGTAGTCTATACGTGAAAATAACCCACCAAATTCAAATAAAATTCAAAATAATTTCAAATCAACTTAAAAATTTTTAATTGAGGGAATAAATGGATATAGGGGAATTTTTTATGAATTTAGAAATTTGAATGGGCTCAATCGGAGCTAGGATAAAGAAGAACGGGCACTCGGAAGTTAAAAATCAGAGAAAATGAATAAACTGGAATTTTGGAATTATTTTTCTAAAGAAAAACAGGAATTATGACGTCAGCAAGGATTTTCTTTTTCGACCGAACTAATTTTCTACAGGAAAATCCGAATTATGACGTCGGCATGACTCAGCCCTAAAGGAATCTTCAGACAGAGGCTGACAGGTGGGCCCTGGTCACGGACCAGGTCCACGGACGAGGGAGGTGGTCGTCGTGGCACGGGAGGTGGGGTGGCGCTGACGGGGTGGAGCGGAGCTGAGTTGGCGCCGACGTGGCGCCACCTCACTTGCCACGCAGGCACCCGAGGCAGCGCCGGCCGAGTGGCGCAAGACCGAGAGGCGGTGGCAGGGATTCCAGCGCTACCTGGTGCTGAGCTCGGCGGCGCTTGGAGACGGTCGGTGACGAGGAGGCAAAGACGACGGTGGGCGGCTCTTGGTGCGGCGGCGCTCCGGTGGGGTTGAGGCCCGGCCAAGGGGCGAGCGAGGTCGGGGGCAATGCAGCGAGCCGAAGGTAGCATTAGCGAGGCTCGGGGGCGACCGGAGCGGCGAGGGGAGCTCGCCAAAGTGGCTGGCGGCGCTCGGAAAAGGAAGCTCGTCGCGGGGGCAGTGTGGTGCTCGGGAAAGGCGAGCGAGGGTGGAAGGAGGTGGTGCGGAAGGAGGCGGAGCTAGGAGGGGGCAGAGAGGGACGTGCACACAGGAATTCCTCGCCGGAGGGGTGGAGGTGGGCGGCGGTTGTGGGAGGCTGTGCGGGGATAGAGGAGCGGGTGCGAGGAGAGGGAAGTGGGGGTGAGCACGAAAATGGGGAGTTGGGGCAGCGGTTGTGGGAGAATGTGGGCGGCGTGCGGCGCGGAAAAAAAGGGAGGAGGCCGGGAAGGGCGGAGACTATTGTTGCGCGAGGAAGGAGATGACCAGGGAGGGAGAAGGGTCCGACAGGCGGGCCCGGGCGCGGAGAGACGGAGGGAGTGGCGGCTGACGGGTGGGGTCTGTGCGCAGAGATAGGGAGGAAAGGGGGCGCGGACGGCAGGGATGGTGCTGCGTGGCGGGGAGTGGATCGGGTGGCCAGGGTGTTTAAGTGGCGGCGGACGGGTGAGATCAGCCGGGGCGGGGTGCGGGGAAATCCGGGCCGCACACGTGTCGAGCGGGGAAGAAGGGTAGGCTGGGGTGGGCAGATGGCGGGGATGGGCCAGTGCACGTGGGATGTGGCAAAATCTGGGCCATCCACGCGTCGGCCAAAGGAAAGAGGTATTTTATTTTATTTTTTGATTTTTCAGATACCCGAGAAAGAAGAATAAAGGTTGAAAATTAGCAAGAAAATCCAAATAAATCCAGAAAATTCCTATAATTCTAATAAAATGCAAAGAAGTCAAATAAAATTAACCAAACTCATTTTGAACACAATTTCTTCCAAATCTTACTAGTTTTTACTCTAGGCTCAAAATGAAAACAGAAATTAAATTCTTGAAAATAAAAAATTTGAAAATTTGGGATGTCACAAACTGCTCCATGACTGAGCCTCGATCCTCATCGTTGATCATGGTTGACTCCAAGTTTTCTTGCATACAAAATTCCCAAAATAAGAGGAATGACCTTCAAGGCTGGTCTGATTGCCAGCCAAAGGCCAGTTAGACCAGTTGAGCATAGTACATTCGACCCTCTTTGAAATAATGTAATTGCCATTAAAGTCATGTCATATTGCTCAGCGGTCTGACCGATGCGGTCATACCGGTTGGCGCAGTCTGATCGACAACACACCAGTGGTCTGACTAGCAACAAGTTAGCAGTCAGACCGATTTACCTAACAAAAAACTGACAAAATGCAAATTTTGCAAAATTTAAATTCTAGCTCCACAAACTTGGTAATGGTTTATCACAACATTATCCTAGACCCTCTCGTACGGTCTATTAACATTCCTCCATGCTTGGGTGATGACGTGCAAAAGTCAGGACATGGTCAACCTACCGGCCAATGTACATTATGCTATGGAATTTTATATGGGGCTGACTATACCATAGGAGGTTGTTTTTAAAAAAAACACAGTCGATTTTGTGGACCGTTGGATTTTGATCCAATGGTCTAGATCTCCCCCCTCTCACATATAAACTCTAGTCTCCCCCTAACCCAAGATTCCCAACGCCCTTAGCTGCCACCGCCGCCCCCTTCCCGCACGCCACCTCCCACTACCTCGCCGGTGCCAATGAGCTGTTGTGGAAATGGAATGTGTTGTTGTGTTTGTCACTGTATTTGCTTGTTTTCAAAGGGTATAGGTAACATTATTTCTTGAGGCTAGCCAAAAAATAGAAAACATTTAGGTATAGAATGAACTATTACAGATGGTTTGTGTTATTATAAACCGTCTATGAAGGACTATCACAGACGGTTCTATATACCAACCGTCTGTAATACTCGCCAATCACAAATAGTTGGTAACTAGAACCGTCTGTGATGTGTGAGTATCACACATCACAGACGGTTTTTGGTTCGAGCCGTCTGTAATAGTTTTCTTCACAGATGGTTCTAATTACAAACCGTCTGTGTTATCTTTATCACAGACGGCCTACAAACCGTCTGTGATAATATCCAATTATCACTAACACATAAATACAGGCGGTTCAGAAAAACGTCTGTGATGATAGTTTTGAACTGTCTGTGATGATCCTTTTTGTGGTAGTGGATGGACCTGAAACCTAAATAGGTGAACCCGATCTCTAACCTGTCGCTAGCGGAGGAAGATGGTGGCCCCAGAGAGGAGGACAACAAGCTCGCCAGTGCACAAATCTCCACGCCAATCCAAATGTGGGAAAATTCAACTGAAATTTTGAGAGTTTTGAGGCGCCTGCCATTTAGCAAAACCGATTTTATATATGCCGCGCCCAAGAATTCCTCCTCATCACATAGATATATTAACACACGACCTGCCCAAATCATTGGCCAAGCACATGGGATGCTATTCCCCTTGATGCATATTATGCTCTATCTTAATCATAACCCTAAACCGATAATTGTCTTTCCTTCCCTGAAGCTAGCTCAGATATAGATCGGGCCTGTTTTTTTTTTCCTTATGGCTATGGCCTATGGCTTTCGGCTGAAATTTTTGTATTTTAGACTGTTCGCGATAGAGATTACAGAGAGAGATACCCGCTTACAATTTTGGCTAGTATAGATGTTAGGATTTTAACGTGTACTATAATTAATTTGTAGATTTCATCTTAAAAAAATACTCCATTTGAAAGTTAGATATTATAGCGAAAACCAAAAGTTATTTTTAGAAGTCGTAAAAAACAGACCCGATATAGATACATGTCATGTTACCATCGACGAGCTCATGAACTTGCCTCGGCGCCCTCTATTTTGTCTCTTTTTTTTGGTATAGACTCGTTCATTTGTAGCCGCGCGTCAATGCCTCAATGCATATACATGTATGTTCATTTGTTATAGGGCTATTGAATTGGGGTGGAAGGTAGCACATGGCTGTATACACAGAACAGGTTGTCACACTGAGACGTACCCAAGTTTACGTAACCGGAACCTCTATAAATACAGGGAGTTGCAAGGACATGCCCATCCATCCTAGATCACTTAACTAGTAGCAAAAACATTCTTTCTGTAGAGCAAAATAATTAAGGATTTGATTAGTTGTTTAAGCTCGATCGATCCATGGCGATCAGGTCTCGCGTAGTGCTGCTGTTTCCTCTGGCCCTCCTGGTTCTCGCAGCTGGCACGGCAGCGGCTCAGCTGGAGATCGGCTTCTACAGCCAGACATGCCCGAACGTCGAGGCGATGGTCCGCGAGGAGATGGTGAAGATCATCTCCGCCGCGCCCAGCCTCGCCGGCCCGCTCCTCAGGCTCCATTTCCACGACTGCTTTGTCAGGGTAAGTCGCGTGTGTTGTTGTACGTGGCATTACAAACATAAGCATATGAGGTTTCTATATAGGGATTGTTTCCTTTGATGATCATGTACTTAGAGAAACATGTGCATGCAACGCAAAATTGCAGGGTTGTGACGCCTCCGTCCTGCTTAACTCCACCGAGGGCAGCATGGCAGAGAGGGACGCCAAGCCGAACAAGAGCCTGCGAGGCTTCGGCTCCGTGGAGCGGGTGAAGGCCAAGCTCGAGGCCGCCTGCCCGGGCATCGTCTCCTGCGCCGACGTCCTCACCCTCATGGCCCGCGACGCCGTCGTGCTGGCCAAGGGCCCCTTCTGGCCGGTCGTGCTGGGCAGGAGAGACGGCAAGGTGTCCAGCGCTCTGGAGGCCAGCAACCAGCTGCCTCCGGCGTACGGGGAGTCGGGGACATCCCGCTGCTCACCCAGATATTCGCCTCCAAGGGCCTCGACCTCATGGACCTCGTCGTCCTCTCCGGCGCCCACACCCTCGGCACGGCGCATTGCCCCTCGTACGCCGACCGGCTGTACAACTTCACCGGCAAGAACAGTGCCTACGACGTCGACCCGTCCCTCGACAGCGAGTACGCCGACAAGCTGAAGACGCGGTGCAAGAGCGTCGACGACCGGAGCATGCTGTCGGAGATGGACCCGGGGAGCTACAAGACCTTCGACACCAGCTACTACCGCCACGTCGCCAAGCGGAGGGGGCTCTTCCAGTCCGACGCCGCACTGCTCACCCACGCCACCACCAGGAAGTACGTCCAGCGCATCTCCACCGGCAAGTTCGACGACGAGTTCTTCAGGGACTTCAGCGAGTCCATGATCAAGATGGGAAACGTCGGCGTGCTCACCGGGGTTGAGGGAGAGATCAGGAAGAAGTGCTACATCGTCAACTAGGCTAGCTATTAGCTTGCTAAAGCTTACGTCGATTCTTAATTGTAAGTTTGTAACTGCGTAATATGATGCATGTCCGTCTGTTATTAATCATTGTATTGTGTTTATTATAATTTTTTTTCGTATATTAGCCCTTCTCAATACTTCTTCCTATAGATCAGTGATGTTTTTATTATCAAATGGGAAACAAGACTACTTATTAATATCCAAGTCACTACACGTCTATCGGTCTATCTAGGTAAACGAACACTCTTGAAACTGTTCTATCAAGCAACAATTGACCTTGCACATTGAGGATGCAGTTGAATGCATGCAAGCATTGCAACCCATTTTTTTCCCCTAGAATTCACTAGAGTCTCCATTTTTACTACCAAGAAGCATCTAGCTTCACTAAGGCTCTAACAATATCGTAATTAACAATGCTATAATCTTGAGTCTTGATACTGTGCAACTGCAAAATGCTGCGTGCGGCGTGCCTGTGATACATAGCTAGCATTAGTCGTGTCTACATACGATGCAACACATACTTCACTTTGTACTGTTCTCTCCCAAACCTAAATAATATATTTAAGCAAGCGTATATTTGTAGTATAAACTTAATTAGCCAAGTATGTCCTCAAATTAATAGGACGACAACAACTCTCAGTATTACAACCTCTGTATTCTGTACTTTGTACTTTAACACACTGTTCAAAAGTTAGCTAGAGCAAGCTTGTTTCAGCACCAAGTCCCATGTTGCTTCACAGTACAAAAGATCGGTTTTAAAAAACATGCATAGACTCGTTCACAGCGGCAGTTGTAGGATCGGGTTGCTAAGTCTGCTGATCCCCTAAACATACCAGTATTATTTAGTCGTAAGCTCATCAAAAAGCTTAAGGTGGATAAAAAGAAGGGAAATAAACTTGAACAATTACCAGTCCGATCTGGCTTATTGCTTAATGCACATTCTGTTCAGTTCAGTTGTACTTTCCATGCAACCAGGGGTGGAGCCACATAGGATAGACTTTAGTCCGAGATATGAAAAAACATTTTGTGTACAATCCAGATAAATTCAGTCCAGTCCAGATAATATTTTTATGATCCATGTTGTATCCTGAGGGGCTTTTTGGGAATTTCCCAATTGAAGAAAAGATCAGAAGGGAGCCCTAATTGAGGGGCCCACCTGTCGGTCACGAGAGAGAGACAAGGGGAGGAGAGTCTCCTCCCCGATCCCGTCTCAGGCAGCGATGGTGGCTCTCTCCCGTGCGACGGTTTTCTTCCTCACTCCCATATCCGGGATTCTCGGCGCTTGAGGGGAGGTGGCGCGTGGAGAGGCGAGCGGGGAGGGCGTGGGCTGGCCCGGGTTCTTCGGAGCCGGCCGCTCGCGCCGCCTTCTCGCAGACCCCGCCTCATCCCTTCAAATACCGAGCTTTTTCCATGGGGAAGAAATGAGCTTTTCCGATCTGGTTTTTGCCCTCTTGAGTTCTTCCTCTCCTCTTTGATTTCCGATTGAGGCTTGATCTCAGTCTCCTGCGCAAACCCTACTTTGGGGTGTGGGGACTCGGGATTTTGGAGCCCTACCCGAGAGAGGAGAAGGCGACGCCGGTTCCCTGCTGTGTGTGCGCGCGCTTGGCCAGTGCGCATATCGTGGTCTTGAGCGGCATCTCCGTACCTCGACTTCATTTTCTTGGTTTCAGCTGAGAAGAGAAGAGTGGCATTGTATCTCCGTGGATCATCTACTCGTTTGCGACTGCGGGTTGATAGATTTTCTGGGTGAGCGACTTGTCGTGCCTTGCCGCGTGAATTGATTTCTATAGCTGCTTACGGCTTCTGGACAATTTTGAGTATTGTCCGATCTGTGAGTTTTACTGTCACTTTGTTATTCACTGCAGTATTCAGTGATCTGTATTCCTGTTCAAATAATAAGGATTTCCTGTGAATGATTGTGGGCTTAATGTATGCTCTGTGATGAATGCTATCCTATATTGAATGTGATCTTATTGTTAAGGCCAGATTTTGAGCTCTAGTTTGAGTCCCCTGTTGAGCTGTAGATTGTTGTCTATCAATTAAAGAAGCTCAGTAGACTAGTTTACATGTTGGTAAATTAACTCAGTATGCTGCCTCTGTTGTGATCTGTTTATCAGGTGTGATCTTTGATATCTTTTGTTCAATCTAGATTGATATCTTTAACTCTTGGTAGCAATCTGTCCTTGCTGTTCTTTTCAAACAGATTTTAGTGTGCATACTGTTCTGTTAATTTGTATGTGTGAACGTTTAAACTGGTAGTCAAGTGGCTCTTTATTTGTTCAGTTCTGTCAGTGGATATAGAGCTCAAGATCCTGATTTAGATGATAAGATCATATATGAAGAATATGGATATTTGCATGAGAAGGCCAAAATCTTTGATTTTGCGCAACTCTGTTCTGAGAGCAATAATGAAACAATTAATTTGTTATATGCTGGAATTAGTTGTTTTATTACTGCTAGCACTGCTTTACATGATATATTCAGCTGCTTTGAAATTATATTCATTGAATATATTTGTAGAGATGAATAGCAAGATAGAATTACATGTTTATATGCAATTTATGCTATTCTTCTTATGCTGGAAATACATTGTTTATATGCTAAATATTTGTGGAATTAAATATTCAAATATGCTTATACCGCAATATTTACAACAATCCAGAAAATCTATATTGAAAGAAATGGCTTCCTCATCTGATGTCGTGAAACCTGAAGTGTTTGACGGAGTCAATTTCAAGCGTTGGCAGGCGAGAGCAAAACTTTGGCTAACTGACCTTAAGCTCTTCTGGGTCATCTCAAATCCACCGGCGTTTCCGCTGGAGATCCCTGAGACGATGAGATGGGAAGATGCTAATAATGCAGTCTTAGCCCGTTTGCTGGCCATACTGTCTAATCGTTTGTTTGACGTCTATGTCAACTTCACGAATGCCAAGCAGCTTTGGGATGAGCTCGATGAGAAATACTCTAAAGGAGATAATGGAAATGAGTCCTTCATCACAGCTAATTACTTGAACTACAAGATGGTAGAAGGACGGTCGGTGATGGAGCAGCTCCACGAGCTTCAACTCCATGTACGTGACTTGTGTCAGTACGACTGCGCCCTACCAGAGAAGTTTCAAGTAAACGTCATCCTGGCCAAGTTACCGCCATCCTGGCGTGACTTTGTGACTGCACGACGACATATTAAGGAGCGCTTGACACTCAATGAGTTGTCAGTAGCTATAAATGTCGAAGAACGTGCTAGGGCCGGTGACGGTGCGGGGAAGGCTCAAGTCCAGGCTCATCAAGTCCAAGTTAAGAGTGCTGGAGGCCCTGGAAAACCCAAGTTTAAGAATCATTCCCAAGTCAAGCTCCAGCCTAAGAATACGAAGAAGAAGAAGGAGGACATCGTCTGCTTTGTGTGCGGTGAGGCTGGCCATAAGGCCAATCATTGCCGCAACCGCAAGGGCAGGGGTCCATCCCCGGGTCAGCACAAGAGCCGAAAGGCTGAGGTTCATGTCACGCTGGCCAACACCAGCTCGGAAGAGTACGTACCTATGGCCTTTATGGCAAATCCATCTATTGATTGGTGGATTGATACATGTGCTACTAGACATATATGTGCTGAACGATCTTGTTTTTCTTCATTTCAGGGTGAAGGTGGTGGATCTGTCCTAATGGGCAACGGAGCCGCCGCGACAGTGCGTGGGATTGGACAGGTTTGCCTGAAGCTCACTTCGGGCAAAACACTCATTCTACGAGACGTGCTGTACGTGCCTGCGATGACGCGCAATCTCCTTAGCGGGTCAATGTTATGTAGGCAAGGAATAAAGCTTGTGTTTGAGTCAAATAAGGTCGTTTTGACCAAGTTTGGTAATTTTGTGGGCAAAGGCTATGATAGCGGAGGCATGTTCCGCTTATCCACTCTTGATTTGAATAATGTAAACGTTTTCAATGTTTCCCATTGCAATAAAGTTCACGATATTTGGCATTCACGGTTGTGTCATGTTAATTTTAAAGCCATTACGCGGTTAAGTAAGATGAGTTTAATTCCAAGCTATAATTATGAAAAGGGTTCAAAGTGCGAAGTGTGTGTGCAAGCTAAGTAGCCCCGAAAACCTTTTCATAGTGTTGAAGGGCGGAGCACTTCTCCACTTGAACTAATCCATTCTGATCTTTGCGAGATGAATGGAATATTGACTAAAGGTGGCAAAAGATACTTCTTAACTCTCATAGATGATGCGACTAAGTACTGTTATATTTATCTACTTAAGACGAAAGATGAAGCACTTGAATACTTTAAAATCTATAAAGCTGAGGTTGAAAATCAACTAGAAAAGAAAATTAAGCGGTTAAGATCGGACCGAGGCGGTGAATACGTCTCACATGAGTTCTCCCAATTCTGTGAAGAAAGTGGAATAATTCACGAAGTTACTCCACCATACTCACCCCAATCTAATGGAATAGCCGAAAGAAAGAACCGAACTCTTTGCGACTTGGTTAACGCCATGCTTCAGAGTTCAGGTATGCCGGACTATTGGTGGGGTGAGGCAGTTCTCACAGCTAACTATGTCCTGAATAGGGTTCCGCCTCGCAATCAGGAGGAAACACCCTATGAAGGATGGAAGGGAAGAAAACCCAACTTATCCTACCTTCGAACGTGGGGATGCCTTGCAAAAGTGCATGTGCCGTTACCGAAGAAAAGGAAGCTTGGTCCTAAGACTGTTGATTGCGTCTTTCTAAGATATGCTATTAATAGCACAGCCTATAGATTTTTGGTAGTCAAATCCGAGGTGAGTGACATCACTACAAATATAGTGATGGAATCTCGTGATGCGACATTCTTTGAGCAAGTGTTTCCTATGAGACCGAATGAAGACAGTGGACATATCGGTACAGATGATCTCTCTATTCTTCCTAGTGTGGATAACACCGCTCCAGATTTGGAGTTGAGGAGGAGTAAGAGATAGAGGACCGAAAAGTCACTTGGGGATGACTTTGTCACCTATGTCGTGGATGATGAACCACGAACCCTTTCAGAGGCATACGCATCTCCGGATGTGGATTACTGGAAGGAGGCAGTCCGTAGCGAGATGGATTCCATCATAACTAACGGAACTTGGGAAATTGCAGATCTCCCGTCTGGTTGTAAGCCTGTAGGCTGCAAATGGATCTTTAAGAGAAAGCGTAGACCTGATGGTACTATTGAAAAGTACAAGGCCCGTTTAGTGGCTAAAGGCTTTACGCAGAAAGAAGGAGAAGACTATTTTGATACATACTCTCCTGTGGCTCGTTTACCCACAATTCGAGTGCTTTTAGCGCTAGCTGCTGCATATAAACTCCTAGTACATCAAATGGATGTGAAGACCGCTTTCCTAAACGGAGAGCTGGATGAGGAGATATATATGCAACAACCTGAAGGATTTGTGGTTAAAGGGCAAGAAAGGAAAGTATGTCGATTGATTAAATCTTTGTATGGTCTAAAGCAAGCTCCTAAGCAATGGCATGAGAAATTCGATAGTACAATGACGTCGGTCGGCTTTTGTGTAAACGAAGCCGATAAATGTGTCTACTATCGGTTTAATAGGGGTGAATGTGTCATTCTATGTCTTTACGTAGATGACATATTGCTATTTGGGACCAACATGGATGTGATCAATAGCACAAAGTCTTTCCTTTCCCAGAATTTTGATATGAAAGATCTGGGTGAAGCTGATGTTATTTTAAACATTAAGCTGATAAAGGGTGAGAATGGGATTACTCTTTCACAATCCCATTATGTGGATAAAGTCCTAACCAGATTTGGGTTTATGGACTGTAAGCCAGCGGCTACACCCTACGATCCAAATGCAAAGCTGCATAAGAACACCGGGCATGGGAAGGATCAACTTAAATATTCTCAAATCATAGGATCCCTGATGTATCTAACTAGTGCGACTAGGCCAGACATCTCATATGTTGTATGCAGATTAAGTCGTTATACGTCCAATCCAGGAGATGATCATTGGATTGCACTAGAAAGAGTACTAAGATACTTGAAGGGAAATCCTAATTTGGGAATACATTACTCTGGTCATCCGGCAGTCTTGGAAGGATTCAGTGATTCTAACTGGATCAGTGACTCGGATGACATGAAGGCTACGAGTGGTTATGTATTCACTCTAGCAGGTGGGGCCGTGTCATGGAAGTCTTCTAAACAGACCATTATTACACGGTCCACCATGGAGGCTGAATTGGTAGCTCTTGATTCAGCAGCTGTAGAGGTAGAATGGATTCGAGAACTCCTTTCTGACCTGCCTATGCTGGAAAAGCCTATTCCAGCAATACTTACCTACTGCGATAACCAAACCGTTCTGGTTAAGGCGAAGAGTAGGAAAGATAATATGAAGTCTTCAAAACATATAAAGCATCGACTTAAGTCGGTAAGGCATGCCAGAGAGACGGGTGTTATTACTGTAGAATACATCCAGTCTGAAAGGAACTTGGCAGATCCTTTCACTAAAGGATTGGCGCGGAAGGTCATCCAAGCAGCGTCACAGGGAATGGGGCTTATACCTGTATAAAGGCTCACATTGGTGGTAACCTATCCTAGGAGATCGGAGATCCCGTGAACTAGGCTCTAGGACAACAAATTGTGTGAGATTAGAGAGCACATCTAACGGGTCCCATTAGCTGCAGTGCTCTGTCTGTATGGAAGGTTGAGCTTTGGCTCTTAATGAACTCTAGGTCTATATGACTTATGGAATCGTCCTACAGGATTCCTAGAAGAGTTCACCTACGTGAGTGTGATTGTGAGGTCGCAATCAAAGAAAGATAAGGGTATATTTTCTTAAGCACTCATGAGATAGATACGGGGACATGACTGAAACGTCCCAACCCGAGAGGGAAAGGGCAAGCTGCCCAGTACAGAATGTGATTTGGGCGAAAGTTCTCACACCAAGGCATTGGATCAAGGCGTAGTCCTCCTTTGTCTGTGCAGAGTCGTAGTCCTTATCGCTAGATTTTGGGTTCAAACCCGCAAGGTACCCATAGTCGAACAACTGTATATTAAACAAGACATTGACACCTTTTATCAATTCATAAATTGGTGGGGACTGTTGTATCCTGAGGGGCTTTTTGGGAATTTCCCAATTGAAGAAAAGATCAGAAGGGAGCCCTAATTGAGGGGCCCACCTGTCGGTCACGAGAGAGAGATAAGGGGAGGAGACTTTGTCTCCTCCCCGATCTCGTCTCAGGCGGCGATGGTGGCTCTCTCCCGTGCGACGGTTTTCTTCCTCACTCCCAGATCCGGGATTCTCGGCGCTTGAGGGGAGGTGGCGCGTGGAGAGGCGAGCGGGGAGGGTGCGGGCTGGCCCGGGTTCTTCTGAGCCGGCCGCTCGCGCCGCCTTCTCGCAGACCCCGCCTCATCCCTTCAAATACCGAGCTTTTTCCATGGGGAAGAAATGAGCTTTTCCGATCTGGTTTTTGCCCTCTTGAGTTCTTCCTCTCCTCTTTGATTTCCGATTGAGGCTTGATCTCAGTCTCCTGCGCAAACCCTACTTTGGGGTGTGGGGACTCGGGATTTTGGAGCCCTACCCGAGAGAGGAGAAGGCGACGCCGGTTCCCTGCTGTGTGTGTGCGCGCTTGGCCAGTGCGCATATCGTGGTCTTGAGCGGCATCTCCGTACCTCGACTTCATTTTCTTGGTTTCGGCTGAGAAGAGAAGAGTGGCATTGTATCTCCGTGGATCATCTACTCGTTTGCGACTGCGGGTTGATAGATTTTCTGGGTGAGCGACTTGTCGTGCCTTGCCGCGTGAATTGATTTCTATAGCTGCTTACGGCTTCTGGACAATTTTGAGTATTGTCCGATCTGTGAGTTTTACTGTCACTTTGTTATTCACTGCAGTATTCAGTGATCTGTATTCCTGTTCAAATAATAAGGATTTCCTGTGAATGATTGTGGGCTTAATGTATGCTCTGTGATGAATGCTATCCTATATTGAATGTGATCTTATTGTTAAGGCCAGATTTTGAGCTCTAGTTTGAGTCCCCTGTTGAGCTGTAGATTGTTGTCTATCAATTAAAGAAGCTCAGTAGACTAGTTTACATGTTGGTAAATTAACTCAGTATGCTGCCTCTGTTGTGATCTGTTTATCAGGTGTGATCTTTGATATCTTTTGTTCAATCTAGATTGATATCTTTAACTCTTGGTAGCAATCTGTCCTTGCTGTTCTTTTCAAACAGATTTTAGTGTGCATACTGTTCTGTTAATTTGTATGTGTGAACGTTTAAACTGGTAGTCAAGTGGCTCTTTATTTGTTCAGTTCTGTCAGTGGATATAGAGCTCAAGATCCTGATTTAGATGATAAGATCATATATGAAGAATATGGATATTTGCATGAGAAGGCCAAAATCTTTGATTTTGCGTAACTCTGTTCTGAGAGCAATAATGAAACAATTAATTTGTTATATGCTGGAATTAGTTGTTTTATTACTGGTAGCACTGCTTTACATGATATATTCAGCTGCTTTGAAATTATATTCATTGAATATATTTGTAGAGATGAATAGCAAGATAGAATTTCATGTTTATATGCAATTTATGCTATTCTTCTTATGCTGGAAATACATTGTTTATATGCTAAATATTAGTGGAATTAAATATTCAAATATGCGTATACCGCAATATTTACAACAATCCAATCTAAATAGCCTAGATCATTCTACCACTGAATCTGAAACATAATCAAATCCTGATTTCATCACCGCGTGCAATCGCATGCAGTTCGAATCACTGGATATGTCGGATAACCCCTTGAAACCGTACAGCGAACGTGCAGAGACGACAATGCATGGATCCTTTCAGCTCTGCAATAGATAACGTGCGGAACGAGACGGCGGCTTAACAACGATTTGTGTTCCTGCCTTGTTAATCATGCAAAGTAGTTCTAGTCCGTAAAGAGTGTAGGACCGAGAAGGATAACTATAGAAGGTGGAGCGCGCGTTGATTGACTAGGAGATTTTGTCCCAGTCAAATTAATCAGAGCTCTGCCCCTAACCGCTTGCCAGTCATTGGCCGCAGCAACCCACATGCAGATTTGACTTGCATGCTATAGGATATATAACAAAGCTCTTAGTTAATAATACTGGTACATACTAGCTGGCAAACTTGCATGTTACATATGTGGCGCCCCGCTCCTTAATTCAGCTGTGTTAAATTCCAATATGGATCTTGACGACAAATTAGCAGTGCTAGCAGTTCATTCGACATTATCTTATTTCCATTTTCAAAAAATTAATTGGACATATTACCTCCTTATTTCTCTTTTACCATTTCATGTGACAATTAAATATAAATGCTTTTACAGATACTAGTGGTTAAAGCTTTAACAAATTGACTTCACGCACTACTACAGAAAAGATCATCACAGACGGTTCCAAAACGTCATCACAGACAGTTTTGTGAACCGTCTGAATTTATGGATCAGTGATGATACGAGGTCATCACAGACGGTTTTCGAACCGTCTGTGGTGAAAATATCACAGACGGTTTTTAGTTAAAAATCGTTTGTGATATCTAGTTATCACAGACGGTTTTTAAAGAAAAACCGTCTGTGATAGCTGATAATCACAGACGGTTTGTAACTAAAAACCGTCTGTGATTCTCAGCTATCACAGACGGTTTTTTTAAAAACCGTCTGTGATATTATTTTCTACCTCTAAATCTATTACTGTTTATTGGCTAGCCTCAGGAAATGCTAGCCATGCCCTCTGAAACAAGCAGATATACATACAATTTCTGACAAACATACAACATCCATTTCACATACAACATCCAATTGACATCGCACTTCATTTGACAAACATAAAACATCAATTTTGCAAATCAATTAATTGAAATGAAATAAAATATCCATTAACAAACATACAATTACAAAAGATGTACGTTGCAATACAAAAATCATTGTTTGTTGTGGAACTTTCCAGCTGGGTTTATGACGTCAGTCACCAGAAAGTACGCCATCTCTCCTCGAATGTGTGAAAGTTCGGGCTGTTTCAATGCAGTTGACGGGATGAACGCAACCTGTCGATAGGAATATCAATGTGCGTATATATATAACGTGATAAGTATGAAGTAATTATGGGAAGATTGACAAACCTTGGAATTGGTGATCCTCGAGGAATCGAGGAGTACTTCCATATGGTGGCAAACGTAGAATCCACATGTGTTGCCCGGCTGCTGCTGGTGGCACTGCAAAAAATGCAATGTGTTAATTCAAGAGGCATTACTACCAACTGTTGCATAGGATTGATTAATGTGTAATAGCGAATACCTTAAAATCTCGAGCATGTGTCAGGCCTTTGGCCCATTGCTTCGAGTCACCTCCCATTGCAATGTACATCGCGAACGCCCTACGTGATTCGAAAAAGTTAACCTTAGTCATTCGGAAGGAAAGAAAAGTATAATATAGGTATATATGGAGAAAATGTACTTACCTATCGATTACTTAGCTGACAACTGTGAAGTCCATTTTATTCTTACTTAGAGAATCAAGGTAATATACCTTGTTCCATTTCATTGCGGTATTGCAGCAGTGCTGCTGCAATGTACCTCTCGACGACAGATGACTCCTGGTCGATGGTACTCCTGGCGACCAAGTGTGGGTCCAAGAAACCAACCGACGATGATTTGGTTTCTCTAGCTCTAGTCAGCATGTGTCTATACATATACACACGAAAGCAACAAATTATATATGACATTTATCGGTATGACATGAACAGAGACTGTGATTGTACACACTTACAGTGTCCAGCATCGAATGAGTAAGACATCAAGAGCGTTGAGCGTGAAAAGATCGAATAAATTCTCAAAGGCGACCACGAAGACACACTCTTGAAGATTGTGATGTAAATCATGCGGCGCAAATTTGACAGTGACACTTGAGATCCGTTCTCCCTCTAGCTTATTAGACTGCTCCATATACCACTTGTGCAATTGCAGGCAACTATATGCTAGGGGTTGGAGGGCCTTGGGCTCGAGCAACGGCTGGCCAAGCACGAATTTGCAGGCCAATGGCAGGTACGGGATATCATCATTGGTCTTCTTTGCTTTGCCCTTGCTGGCCTTGCTGCCCTTGCTGCCTCGGCTGTAGGTCGACTTAATGGCAGTCGACTGTAAAGGTAGCAGCGGTGCAAGTTGCTCTGGCGAGAATATCACCTTTGGAGATAGCACAGGTGCAGCTAGCAGTGGTGGAGACAAGTCTTGTAGTGAAGATGGCACCAGTGCATGTTGCTCTGGTTCGCACTGCCCTTCTGGTTCTGCCACCGATGAAGAAGCCTCCAGGGAGATGTCGCTTTTCGGCCACTAGATGAATGTTCCAATGGCCTGCCCTAGAGTCACGATCTCGTCGTTGGGGGCTTCGGTAGTGGGACGACCTCAAAATTGACATGCACACTATTCACATTAACTTTTGCGAAGCCTGGCGCTAAATCTTGACCGTGTAGCATGGCCCCGATACCAGACGGATATGCCTGGCCCCAAGCAGCGTGCAAGGGAACGGAGGCATATCTCACTTGGAGCCTGCACTTCGTAGGCTCCTACATAACGATACAGAATTAGCTAGTCGAATAGACCTATCAATGGAGCAAGCATTCAAGAGATAATAATTATTACCAGGATGTCGTCCATAGGAAATCTGGCATCGGTTTGCGTCGGATTGGATGCGCAACTACTCGGACGGTTGTGCGGGCTAGCTAGCACAGGAGCGGTGGCGGCGGCCTGCTGACTTTCTGTATGTTTCCGCACCTCATCTCTGACTACATCAGCCAGCTCACCCATCAGCTCCTCTCTAAGAGATGCCTTGATCTCTTCTCGTAGCCGTGCGTCACGCTCGGCTTTGTTTCTCTTCCTGCGCCGATACATTTCGGAGTCATCTTGGAAACCATGTTTCCAAGGAACGTAAAGGCCAAGGCCTCTCGTACGGCCCGGGTGCTCCTTGTTTCCCAGGGCCGCGGAGAGCATATCATTCTCCCTTGATCTCTGGAATGATCCCAGGGTAGATTCAAAACTCAGCTCTTCCTGCAAGAGCACGACATGTCATTTCACTTCGTACGAAGTTGTGGAGTAATTACAAGCTACATAGTTCGATCGATATCTTACCAGGTGCTGGGACACTTGCTGGTCTGCAGGGTTTCGAAAGGAGACGTCCCCCGATGTCGTTGTGGATGACCTTGCTCTAATCTAATTTCGAGCGTGCTCATCCGGGATATTGGCAAATGGCGGGGCACTGTCCTGTAGGGCTGCCTGATCGTCCTCGCTCCTCCACTGCGGGATTTTACACGCATACCCAGCTGTGCCAAGTCTGTGGGGGTGTGTGTTTTTTCCTGGAGGGCCTTGTGCGCCGCACTTGTACTTTTGAAATCTTTGGTCGTCTTTGAAACCTTGAACTCTTTCCATTGTGGTTCCAGGAATGGGTATTTATGAAAGGGTGTTTTGTCCTCCTCCACGTAGTCCTTAACAAGCTTGCCTTGAAGTTCTTCCATGCTTTGCATGCCCCTAGCAAGGCTTGTCGTTGCACGGCGTCTTGGTGTTCTTCTGGGATCTCGAACGATGCCAAAATTTCTGTCAGCAGCTCTCTTTTTCGAGTCGCAGGCACGTCCTTCCACGAATTGAATGTGATCTCAATTCGTTCTCGTGCAACTATTCCGATCATGCTTCTCCATGCATTTACTGCTTTGCGAGGAAGGAGAGGGACCCCAGATACATCGACCTGTGTGATGGTAAATTGGCCCTCAGGCTTCTTCGATAGCCCTCTTCCTTGGCGTCTTGATTTTGAAGCGGACGCCTCCGGCGATGGTGTTGAAGAATGCGCGGATGACATGTTGCTCAATTTGTGGGTCTATTAGCATAAGATAAGACGAGGAAGCAAAAAAAGTTGGAAGAGAGGAGAGGAGTAGAGGGGAAGGGAAAAAAGTTGGACTTGCAAAATGCCAAGCTTTAATTAACACTTGGCAACATATACAAGTATACATATATTCAAGTATACATATACATATCTATGTTCATTAGCAACATACATATACATATACAGAAAACATGTCAACTGGATGCTACCATTGCATATACCAAACATACCCTTACATTGTTAAGATCTCTATGTTAGATACCATGGATTAGTATATATATGAAGTCCCAATTGTCATCCAGATTTACCCAATTGTCCACATGTAAAGCAGTCATGTAATACAACATCTAATACATGCATGTTTCCCTCAAACACAGTGATGAGAAGATAAGTACAGAATCAATCAAAATGTTAAATGTTGCATATCCTGTAAAAGCAGTTGCATTCTGCTGAATTCTTGTGGCAGCCTTGTATAATTCAGCTTAGTGGAGTGCAAAACAATCACTACGTGTAAAAACACAAGAGGAAGAAAGCATAGGAGAAGAAGATGAACAAGTCACCTTCGCGGGCGAGGCGGCGACCGGAGGCGACGGGCGACGTGACGGGCGAGGCGGCGACCGGAGGCGACGGGAGACGTGGCGGGTGAGGCAGCGACCGGAGGTGACGGGCGACGTGACGAGCGAGGCGGCGACCGGAGGGGATGGATGGAGGCGACGGGCGGGGTGGGAGGCCGGCGAGAGACTCGGGGAGGCGGCCGGCGAGGGCTCGGGGAGGCGGCCGGCGAGGGCTCGTGGAGGCGGCGACGGGCTCGGGGAGGCGGCCGGTGAGGGCTCGGGGAGGCGGTGGCGACGACGGGCTTAGGATTTAGATCTAGATCGAATAACTACAGCGCACACGGAAAACCCTAGCCAGAGGGTATATATAGGGGGGCTTATCACAGACAGTTCTAAACATAGAACCGTCTGTGATATCAATATCACAGACGGTTCAAAACTTAGAACCGTCTGTGATATTTATTATCACAGACAGTTCTAAGTTTAGAACCGTCTTTGATATGGAGCATTGTTCACAGATACATCACATTGCAACATTGTTCTCTATACATAAATGTGAATTCACATGTACATCACACATATACATCACATATACATAAATGCCAATTCACATATACATTCACATATATGTTGCACATTCTCATTGTACTTGCTTATTTCCTTTAAAAATTAGCCGTTCATCATGATCAATGCGCACGTAACAAGTTTTGTCACGTTGGTCGTCGTCGACCCTTATGCCATTTCCAAAAGGAGGTAACTCGTCAAATTGATTGTATTCTTCCTCGTCCACTACATTCTCTACTCCGACAATTCTCCTTTTTCCATTAAGAACTACATGGCGTTTCTTATTTGCCGGGTCGGTTATATAGAAAACTTGAACAACTTGATTGGCGAGTACGAATGGTTCGTCTTTGTACCCGACACGTTGGAGGTCCACGGTAGTGACACCGTACTTGTCAACCTTCACCTGTGGGAGATGCACCCAACGACAGCGAAATAAGGGGATCTTGAAAACCACATAGTCGAGCTCCCAAATCTCTTCTATGAAGCCATAGTATGAGTTTCTCGACCCATCAGTACTGAACGCATCTATGCGGACACCGCTGTTCTGGTTAGTGCTCTTTACATCCTGAGACTGCGTATAGAATGTGTACCCATTTATGTCATATCCTTGCCATGTCACAACTGTAAATGTCGGCCCTTTTGCCAACCATGTCAGCGTCTCACTTGGCGAGCTCCTAGCGATTTGCTCCTTCAACCATTGGTTGAACCGACTGTTGTGTTGCCTCATGATCCAAACATCCGGCCGCTCCGGATTCTGTTGCCGAAGCACATCCTTGTGCTTGTCGACATAAGGCGCCACTTCAGTCATGTGTTGCAACACCGTGAAATGGGCTTGAGTATACGTGTCCATATCTGGAGTGATTGCTTTCCTTCCGATAGTTCCGAGACCTTTCAGCCTCCCCTCATGACGAGATTGAGGCACACCTATCGGTTGAATCTGAGCTATATAATCGACACAAAACTAATGACCTCTTCGCTTGCATAACCTTCGACGATGCTGCCCTCTGGCCGAGAACGATTCCGTACGTAGGACTTGAGAATTCCCATGAACCTCTCAAATGGGTACATGCTACGTAGGAATACGGGCCCGCACATTTTTATCTCCCACACAATGTGAACAATGAGATGGACCATGATATCGAAAAACAAAGGAGGGAAATACATTTCAAGGTGACATAGAGTCATCACCACCTCGTCCTGCAGAGCATCTAGTCCTTCGGGATCGATGACCTTCTGAGCAATTGTGTTAAAGAAATAACATAGCCTCATGATTGTCTCTCGGACTTTGATCGGCAAAATATTTCTAATTGCAATAGGGAGCATCTGTGTCATCAGCACATGACAATCATGAGACTTCATGCCATTTAACTTCAAATATTGCATCAAAACAAGTTTCTTCACGTTGCCAGAGTAACCAGACGGGACTTTGACACCATGCAAGCACTGGCACAGTTTCTTCATCTTGCGGTATGGGTGAGCCCTCCGAAGGAACCGGCGGTGACGCATGTAGACTGTTTTGCGTGAGTGTCTCAGCCACACACTCTCGGTATCATCTAAACAGTGGGTACAAGCTTTGACACCATTTGTACTCTGGCCCGATAGGTTAGCAAGGGCAGGATAATCATTTATGGTGCAGAACAATAAGGAGCGCAAAGTGAAGTTCTCTCGTTTGTATGCATCCCATACCTGTACCCCTTCGTTCCACAATACTTTTAGATCTTCAACCAACGGTGCTAGGAACACATCAATATCATTCCCAGGTTGTTTTGGCCCTTGGATAAGTATCGACGACAAAATATACTTTCGTTTTATACACAACCAAGGAGGAAGGTTATAGATGCAGAGAGTCACGGGCCATGTGCTATGTCGGCTGCTCATGCTACTGAAAGGATTCATTCCATATGTACTCAGTCCAAACCTTATATTCTTTGGTTCTGCACTGTAACAGCCCAGGTTTTTATAAAAAATAATAATAGCAAAAGTAATTTAAAATAAAAGTAAGTGTGTTGGTTGCCTAAATTTTATTTTTGAATTGCCCTGATTTTCTATTTTAAAAAAATCCGAATTTGAAAAGTAATTTAGGTAAAAACATAAAAATATTATTAAATAAAATGATATTTTGATTTTCTATAAAAATCCTATTTCAAATTAATTATTTGGAAGCATTTGGTGTTTATTTGGATTTTAAAAATCAATTTCAAAGCTAAAAAGTATTTTTGTAAAAATTAAAAGACCAACTTTAAGTTAGAACTATTTGTCCTACGTCTAAACCACCTCCAGGAATTTCTGTGATTTTTTCTGGAATTTTAGACTTTATTTTCTAAGTGTTTTTGAAATCCCTCTCTCTTCTTGGGGTGACAAGTGTCACGCCAAGATCCAATCTTCCACACCGAATAAATATTGGCCCTCCATCTTCACTTAACCCACTCCATCCGACGGCCTGGATTCAATCTACGACGCTAGATTTGATCCCACGTCATAATCTTTCTTTTCCAGTACAAAAATAATTTAGAAAATCTCTTTTTCCTTTTTCTTTAGTTTCAAACTTTCGGAAGCTCGTTTCCTTCATCCTAACTCTGATTGAGCTCATTCAAATTTCTAAATTCTTCAAAAATTACAATCTATCTATTTATATCCTCTTTTCCAAATTTTAGAGTCTTTTTGAGATTTATTTTGATTAAATTAAAGCTTAGCAAATAAAAATATTTCAAATGGTTAAAATATACTTCAAATAAATCAAAAATTATTTTATTTAATATTTTCGGGTTCCAAGGATTTTGGTGAAATTTTTCTGAATTTATTTTATTTTTTTTGGAAAAACAATTATTATTATTTTTTAATTTTCTCTCTCCTCCACTATTCATCTCCTTCCAACGTTCGAACCGTTCCCAGCCCGAGAGAGCGTCGCCATTGCCGTCCTCTAGAAACTTCCATAACTTGTGATTTTCTCAACCATTTCTTGCGCAACAAAATGCATTTGAATCCTCTCATTAAGAGCTTTCTATTCCTAGCCTTAGCCCCCAATTTCATGCGTCCATTTCACGGGAATATGCCATGCCACCGAAAGACATTCCCTCGCGGATCTCCCCATCCAGTCCACCTCCGCACCTATAAAAGGGAGCACCGGGTGCCCCTCCTCATCCTCACCCAGCCCCAGAAATCTTAAAGCCTCTATCCCTTCTTCCTAGCCGCAATCGGCATTTTTCTCTCGCCAACCAAATGGCGTTCTTCGGCCATTTGCGCCGCCTACAGTGGAGTTCCGCCACATTTGGCCACACCATTGGCTTTGCCTTTGCGCGTTCTACATGTTGCTTCCCTCGCCTTCGCTGGAGCTTCGCCGGAGCGTCGTCGGAGCACAGTGGCCAAACCGTGCCGCCGCTTCTCTCCTCGCTGGAGGCCAACCGTGCATCTTCCACCACAACCAAGGTGAGCACTGCGTTCCTCATGTTCTCCTCTTCGTTTCGCCACAAACCTCACCCACTATAACTCCTCTCCGTTTGCCCGGAACGCTGATGTCAACCCGGCGGTCGTTGAATGTCTTCTCCGCCGTGTTCCGCCACTATCTGATATCCTTTGGTCGAGCTGTTTGCACCGTTGAGTTTGCCTCGACGTGTTCTACATCGTGCTTCCATCGCCATCACTTGAAGATCCCCCGAGTCCTCGTCGACCTTGTCAGGCCTAGACACTAAAACTGTACCTTCGCGCGTACACCCCTTTTTGGTAAGCGCTTTGATTTTTGTTCACGTCATATTGTGTCCTAGCCTCTAAGAAAAGTTTCTACCATTTTGTTTAATTTTTCGTGGAGCCAATTGTCAGGAATTGAGCTTTCCGCGAAAATGGCCGTTTGTGACTCCCGACGTTGATTCGTCGCCTCCGGTAAGCCTTAGCCCATGCCGTAATTTTTCATAGACTTGACTCGCCGCGTTCTACGATGTGCTACCTTCTGTTTCCCCGAAAAGCCTCCACAAATTTTCGCCTCCGACACCTCGCCATGGCCGCCAATGGCATCTCATGTCCCCATGTATCCGGTGATGTTTTTTCTAATCCGTTCACGTCATATCGTACCAAACCATCCCAGGTAGCGACCTTTCAAATGGTTTTAGATTCGCTCCCCCGAGCACCAAGATATCAAGTTTTTCCTGGTTCTTCACTATCGTCGTTCAAACGTCGATTGTATCGACTCCGATGAATTTTCAGCTTAGCCAATAATTTTTGTAGCTTCACCATGCCATGTACTACCCCACGCTCACCCTGCATCTCCACGTTCCATACCTGGTACTATCTCTCTCCAACCTGCCGTTGTCGCTCCCCACGTCGTCACTGCCGTTTTCCCTCACCACTAGTGATTGCCGCCGTTCCTGGCTGCCATACCCGTGTCACCACCTTCACTTCGTCGCAAGTATCCTATTTTGCCTATTCGCCAGCCACCTCACAGCCTACCGACACTGTACTTTTCAAAAAGTATTTCTCGGATGTTATTATCATTTCATGTGATGTCCAAAACTTCCAGATATTCGTTCTCCTTCATACAAACTCTGAATCCGTTGATTCTTTCTCCTAAATTCATCTAAAATCATAATCTATCTGCCAGTATATATTTTATAATTTTTGGATTTTATTTGGATTTTATTTGAATTTATTTTGTTTGGTTCTTCGCGTGTAGACTACGACTATTCCGGAGAGTTCGATTTTGACGATTCGCAGCATCAAGTCTTCGAGCAAGGAAAGTTACACCTTTGATCATGTTGATCTCACTAATTTAAATTATTTATGTTGTTTTCAAAATTATTATGCATGCGTACTTTTATTCAATCTAGTTTAAATTCAATTTAAATTCTAGTTATGCCCATCTCCTTTGTATATGGCCAAATTTGATATTGAACAAACATGCCTTGTCACCCTAGATGAAAACCTAGTTAGTACATTAGTATTAACTGGGAAGTTTATAGATATGCTTAGCCATGCTTAGAATGATTTACGTGGGATACCTTTTTCACATAAAATGATAAGCTTTTGAAATGTATTCTTGACTTTGGTGAGTCGAGAAGGATTATGAAATGTTTCCAAACAAAATATAAAAACTTGGTTTAGGCTTAGGCAAATGGTTAGGTGGTGGGTGCTTGCTGGCATGCGTTGTTGTTTTGTGACACAATGTTGATTGCCAGACACAAGGGGTATGTGGTTGGTGCCTAAGTAAGTTAAGGACCGGTCTGTGAGCTACTATTGCAAAGCCCTTTCGTACTACCACAAGTATGGTATGGGATAGACCTGGCCGAATAATTTGTGAAGTTCCAACTTAATCTCGCTATAGGCTGAATGTGAGCGCGGCGTCGGCCGTGAGAAGTCTCACATGGTACAAGAGGGGGCTCCAACATGTGGATTCATGTTGTGGTGAAACCTTAGTGGCGGCGTGATTATGTTGACAATGGATCATTGTAAAGGCCTTGTCATGATCTCTTGACCGCACACCTAAGGAAGTGTGTTAATCCGGTGGCAAAAAGGGATGATCATGTCTTGTGGGTAAAGCTGTACAACCTCTGCAGAGTAACAAACTATCCTGGATAGCCGTGCCCACGGTCATGGACAAGTTGAGTAAAGTTTTTCACGGATTAGACTTTGCTTTTCAAAATGGTTTTATAAACTGCTTTTGGATGGATGGAATCCATATGAGATATTTTTGGAAAAGATGGTCCGGGTGGGATGCCCGTGGTTAGGTTAGTGTTTGGTTGGAGCCTGCACTAACGATATTATTTCAGTTATCAAGAATTACTTTTACATACTGTATCAAATTCAGCTTTCGCACTTACTTTACCGTATTTACTCCAATGTTGCTTTTATGCAAATAACCTTATTATGCCTTTCTTTGTCAATCCATATGCATGCATCAACTCTGTTAAACCTCCTGGTGTAAGAGCAGCTCCAAAAGATGGGCTAAATTTGATCCCCTATAATCTTATTTTAGGGGACATGTCAAAAAGTTGGGGATCAATATAACTCCTTTGCTCCAACAGTCATCCCCAAAATTGGTCCCCTAAATATTTTAAATCTGCTACATGGGCTTATGGGCGACGCCGAGACCGCGGCCGAGAGCGAGGCAGGGGAGGCGGAGGACGTGGAGGAGGACGAGACGAAGGAGCTCCAGAGGAACGGGGACGCGGCGGCGCCGCGGGGGGGGGGGGGGGGTCCGGCTGGAGGGGCAGGTCCGCCCCTGGGGGCGCCGGTGGGGAGCCGCGCCGGCGGGGAGGAAGCTGCCGACGCCCTCAGGTAGGTCTCACGCAACGCGAAGAAAAAAAATTGGGCGCGGAATCACCTACTCGCGCGCGGCAACGGTGATTGGGGACATGTGGGGTGAGGCCAAATTTGGCTCCAGTGGGGTGAGATATTGGGGGTGTTAAAAATTTTGGTGGTGGTTTTGGGGATCTTTTGGAGGGGTTTTTTTTCACTAATCACCAAAATTTGTTTTAGGGGATGTTTTAGCCCATCTCTTGGAGTTGCTCTAACTTGTGGAGTACTTTATGTACTCATGTTGCTCAATTAATCATTTTTCAGAGGACAGCTTCGACTTCGGTGAGGATCAGAACGTATAGGCCGCGTCTTACTGTCGTTTGCCTGTGGGCAGGCTCAGTGGGCTTCTTCCGCTTTGGTTTATTTCTTCCGCTACTTGTATTTAATTTGGATTATGAACCATTGATGTAAACTTTGTCCATCAGGCCCATATTTAGTTAAATAAAGTTTGTCATTGTGCTTGATATGTATCCCTGTTATCATTGTGTGCACTAGCTTTTCCTGGGATAGTGCAATTTACACAGTGGGTTCTGGAGTTGTTGCTCCGGGTCCCGACATGCACCGAAGTCTGCAAAACTCCTATCGATGTTTCTCCACTGCGCGGAATCAGCAAGGTGTCTTAGCATTCCATCCTTCTTGCACTCCTCTGAGAGCCAACACAGCAGTTTTGCCTCCTTTGGATTTGCAAAAAACCTTTTCAAACGGGGAATTATAGGAAAATACCATGCCACCTTAGCAGGAGGTCCTTTCTTCGCCTCTGTTCCCTCCCCATCATCTGATTGATTGTTACGTTTGTATCGGGATGCGTTGCACACCGGACATACATGCATGTTTGCATATTCTTTACGGTAGAGGATACAATCGTTCGGACATGCATGTATTCTTTCTACTTCCATTCCCAATGGACAAAGAACCTTCTTGGCTTTATACGTGGTTTTAGGCAACTCACTTCCCTCCGGAAGCATGTCCGCTAAAAGACGTAGCAACGCCGTGAAACTCTTGTCGGATCAACCGTTGCTTGCCTTCAATTTCAACAATTCAAGCACGGCCGACAACCTCATGTACTTGCAGCACGTGAACAAAGGTTTCTCCGAATCCTCCATCAAGCCCCGGAATTTAACATAATCTCGGTCATCATAGTTCTCTTCTACATCGCGAAGCATCTGATCCAGATTATCATTGTGACACCCCGGCCCATGTGGCCCATGTGTGTGTGCATATGAATTTCTGGGTTAGTCCCACCTTGCTAACTTATCTTGAGAAGCACTTACATATAAACCTAGGAGTTCTAATGGTAGCACCCCCGGTTAACCGTTTTGCGCGAAGCGAGGACGAAAGCGCAAGCGGGTTGCTACGTGTGCGTGGCCTATCCAGAATGTGGTTAGGTCTGAGCCGGTTTGGACCCTAGGGCGTTACAAATGGTATCAGAGCCGACTCTCGTGGTTACATGGGCGCGTGCGGGTCAGGGGCGCGGGCATATGGCGCATGGCGCGTGTGGGCCCGGAGTGGACACACAGCATGGCATATGTGTTGGCACTGAACGCACGGACATGTGCCAAGAGGGGAGATCCTTATCATTTGCCCCGGTGTGGGTATGTTGGTCCGACGAGGACGTCGGGTCCTTTGAGGGGGGGTGTATGTGACACCCCGGCCCATGTTGGCCCATGTGTGTGTGCACATAAATTTCTGGGTTAGTCCCACCTTGCTAACTTATCTTGAGAAGCACTTACATATAAGCCTAGGAGTTCCAATGGTAGCACCCCCGGTTAACCATTTTGCGCGAAGCGAGGACGAAAGCGCAAGCGGGTTGCTACGTGTGCGTGGCCTATACAGAATGTGGTTAGGTCTGAGCTGGTTTGGACCCTAGGGCGTTACAATCATCGTGCAACCTATCCGAATCCGAACCACAATCGACATCAGCCGGCGGCATGTCATTCACTTCACCGGCGATGTCATCCGGCGGCATATCATTCACTTCACCGGCGATGTCATCCGGCGGCATTTGATCATTCACTTCGCCATGACTGGTCCAACACGTATAACCCTTTTTGAAACCCCTCCAAATCAAGTGCGCTTCAATTTGCCCCTCGGTTCTTAAACATCTTTAAATTCTCGCAGTCAGTGCATGGACAGTACATATATTCCACCCCCTTATTCAACATATCCTCCTCGGCAGCTCTTGTAAAATCAGACATGCCATTAATGTAGTCTTCACTCACACGGCTCGCGGCATACATCCAGCTTCGGTCCTACGTTACGTGCACATATAACAACTTAGTATTAAAAATTAAATTAACTAATTATTACTACATATATACCGGCCACATGTATTATATTGAGGCTTAATTTGCTAGCTCAATTCATATTACAAACACAACAGCTATTATATAACCAACAATTTTTGCAAACCATCTTCAATTAATAACACTCACCAATCACTTAGATCTAAATTGTAATGCATGCAAAGAAAAAATAAAATTCATTACTAACCATATCTAGAGCAACCAGGAAAGTATGAATCTTCAAAGCTCAATATTTGCCTCCTCCCACCAAATTAACTGGCCTGAAATCGCCTAGCTTGCCTCCTGAGCGAAAGAGTGCGCAGCAGCTGCTAGATCTGGATCGAAATGAAGACAGATGCGATCTGAGCAGCGCAATAAATGCCTAGTGAGCATTATCACAGACGATTTTTAATAAAAAACCGTCTGTGAATTATCACAGACGGTTTTTTGTTCAAAACTGTCTGTGATAATCTGGGATTATCACAGACGGTTTTTAATACAGACCGTCTGTGATACTTCGGTATCACAGACGGTTCATCGGTAAGAACCGTCTGTGATACTCGTTTTCTCCGACGCTGCCAACACAGCCGGTGTCGAAATTAAAATCGTCTGTGTTAGTGTTGGTCACAGATGGTTTTGTCAAACCGTTTGTGATTGGCCGTCTAGTATTAGGCTTTCTGTAGTTGTGACGCCTTCTAGCTCGGACGATATTTATTTGGGAACGGAGGGAGTTAAGTTAGCGAAGTAGAATTGCTCGGCAAGTAGAGCGCTGGATGTAGTCTGCTCATGTTCTGCCTTTTCAATTGGTTGGCTTTCGACGAACTGAAATATAGGGTCTGTACTTTTTAGCCGTGGCTTGTGGTTTTTGAATTTTTTGTGCGAGAGATTAATGCAAGGTGCTTATATATGAATGCTTAAAGAGAGAGAATATAGCCACAACATCAAGCACTCATGCAAAAATTATTTTCTCCAATACAAGCATCTCTTCCGTGGGTGCTCAGATGCTATATTATCTATTAATAGATATAGTTATACACATAAGCACCTACTAAGCACCGATGCTTATTTAAGCATCGATGCTTCAAAATAAGCACCTTATCTATCCTATGTGGCAAGAAAAATCAGTTTTTTATTAATAAGCATCTCTCTAAGCGTCTGCATTGTACATGCTCTTATAGAGTAACAGAAACTCACGTACGGTTTTTACCAATATAAATGAAGTCGGTAAAACATGTACTACAATTAACTAATAGACCCTATCTTGAAAAGATACACCATTTAAAAGCTAATTAATGTAGAAAAACCGAAAAGCGACGTTTAGAAGCTGAAAAGAACAGGGCCTTAGCCAGGTGACCAGCGACATCGCGTGGATAGTCATGATTGAACATTAATTAGTATGATTGGGCAGACAGTTATAATGTTCTATCTAATGACCCTTAAAATGGAGAAACATATTTACATTAATACAAAATAGAATCATAACTTATATATGTGACCTACTTTTATTTCCTTTGTTAAAAAATAGGAATGCATACTTGAAGATTTAAGAGTTATTAAGTGCTCTACTAAGCCAAGGAACAAAACTAGCCCCGACTAGTTAATTCTGGATGTATCATGAGACACCATATCGGCAAAGAAGTTTGGAACTAGGTGAAGCTAGTTGGCAGACTTGTAAAAAGAAAAAGTTAGTCAAAGATCCAGCTAGAAACTAGGTGAAGCTAGTTGGCTAGTCGGCAATTAGTTGGCAGCTAAAATATAAATAGTAACTCAAGTGCTAAGTAGGTTTAGAAGGATAACCATCCGGATGTGCATGCAGATAGCAGCCGTATAAGACGTTATCTGGAGCTGCATGTCGGCGAGCATGAGTATGACGGCAAATCCAGTAGCTTCCAGGGAGTTTTTAGCTGGATGTGGCACGATATTTATGTTATCTTGGTTCAAAGTCTATAAAAGGACCGGTCCCCTCGTGACGAGAATGCTTGAGAGAGCTGATGGAAATTATGTAAGCGTGTATGTATGGGTGTGTAGCTACTAAAATCTTGTAAGCTTCAAAGTGTAGTGAGCTCCAGTTAACGAATCAGAGGAAGAGCTTGTACAGCTCAATGTTTCCTCCTACTTAGTTCTTGGTCTGTGCCTTCTCGCCTTGCATCCTGTGTGTTCCAACAAGTGGTATCAGAGCAAGCAGTCTGGGATCGTCAGGATCGAGAGAAATCTTTGAGACGCTAAGGGGAGATTTTTCCCGTGCACGATCTAGGACTGTGAAGCTCGTTGGTCTAGGACTGAGGCTTACTTGACGCCGGGCGTCAGTCACCATGGTGGATCTTGTTGGCGCAAGCAGTGGAATCAAGAAGCTCAATAGCCACTACTATGGCTATTGTCAAACCTGCATGGAGCCCTACCTACAAGGTCAGGATCTATGGAATGTCATTGTGGGCACCGAGACAACTTCTCCATCAAAGGAGAATGTAGAAGCCTTACAGAAGTGACGCATCAAGACTGGCAAGGCTTTGTTTGTGCTAAAGACAACAATTGAGGAGGACTTATTGAAGCATATTCGTGATGAGAAGATACCACAGTCGGCTTGGGAGACTTTGGCAAAATTATTCTCGAAGAAGAATGAGGCACGTCTCCAGACCCTTGAGAATGAGCTTGCAAGTATCTCACAAGGTACTCTAAGTATTAGTCAGTATTTTACAAAGATGAAAAATATTTATCGTGAGATATCTCAGCTTGAGCCTAAGTAGAAAATTAGTGAGGCAAGGATGAAGAGGATTATCATCCATGGCCTAAGACCCGAGTACAATGGGTTTATGGCCGTAGTAAGAGGATGGTCGTCGTAGCCATCATTGGTGGAGTTGGAGAATTTATTGGCTAATCAAGAAGAGTTAGCTAAGCAGATGGGGAGTATTATTGTAAAGGAAGAAGAAGAGGCACTCTTCACTAACAAGAAGAAGGGTCCACCTCAGGGACCATGGAGGCCCAAAACAAGGTGGATAAAAGGTGACAAGCAGTATACAAGAGAGAGAAGCAACTATTTAGGGGGAGCTCAACGAGGAAGACAAGATCAACAACAAGAAAAGAATAAGAGGAAACAATATGGCGGATTCTTCAATTGTGGTAAGAAGGGTCATTTTGCTCGAGATTGCTGATACCCAAGGCGATTTGAAGGAAACTTGGCCACCACAAAGAAGGAGGAGATCACTTTAGAAGCATCTACAAGTGAAGAAGAGTGGGACGCCGAAGTTGGATTTTCTCAAGAAGTTGGAGAAGAGGTGCTTGAAGAGGACATGGAAGCACCAGCTTTTGTTGCAACGACAGATCCAGAGATAAATTATAAGGAAGATTGGATTGTCGATTCTAGTTGCTCTAATCATATGACTAGTGATGACAAGAAGCTGCAAAATATGATTGAGTATAAGGGAAGGAGAATGGTGCTGACAGCCAATAACTCCAAGCTACCTATCTCTCATATCGGGAACACGGTTGTCCCAAGGTACGGTCCTCAATAATTCCATCTTGAGAAAGTCTATCATGTCCCAAGCTTGAAAAAAAATCTGTTGTCAGTACCTCAATTGACAACAGAAGGGAACTATGTACTCTTCGGCCCTAAAGAAGTTGCTATTTTGAGAAAGTAAAGGTGATCGGCACACCTATCATGGAAGGAAGAAGAAAATAGTCTGTTTATGTGCTCTCTACAGAGTCAGCATACGTCGATAAGATTTGAAAGAATGAAACATCTGATCTCTGGCATACGCGACTTGGACATGTTAGCTACATCAAGTTGAAGGGAATGATGGAGAAGCAAGTGTTGAGAGGACTTCCTCGTTTGGACATCCGAACAGACATAGTCTGTGCTGGCTGTTAGTATGGCAAAGCTCACCAATTGCCATACAAGGAGTCAGAATATCAGTCCAAAATACCTTTGGAGCTCATACACTCAGATGTGTTTGGCCCAGTTAAGCAAACATCACTTGGAGGCATGAGGTACATGGTGATGTTTATCGATGACTTCTCAAGGTATGTTTGGGTTTATTTTACGAAAGAGAAATTTGAAACTTTTATGAAGTTCAAGGAGTTTAAGAAGAAAATAGAGAGTGAACTTGACAAAAAGATTCAATGCTTACGTACTGACAATGGGAGAGAATATTTATCCAATGAGTTCACTATTTATCTCAAGGAGCATAAGATAAAAAGACAATTAACTTACCCCAATACTCCATAACAAAATGGAGTAGCGGAGCGCAAGAATCGTTACCTTGCAGAAACCTGTTGGAGTATGCTACATGCTAAGAATGTACCAGGAAGTTTCTAGGCCGAGTGTATGAGGACTGTAGCCTATGTGATTAATAGGCTACCACAAGTAAGGTTAGGATTCAAATCACCACATGAGAAGTTGTGGAAGATAAAGCCATCTGTCAATCACTTCAAAGTATTTGGCTGTGTATGTTATGTCTTTGTGCCAGATCATTTGAGGAGCAAGTTTGACAAGAAGGCAATACGGTGCATCTTTGCTGTCTACAATGATGTTCGAAAAGGTTGGAAGTGTTGTGATCCGACCACAGACAAGTGTCACACTTCAAGAAATGTTGTGTTTGATGAAGCCTCTTCATGATGGACTCCCAAAAAGATCGAGATTTTTGAATTCCAAGATTTGGATGTGATTCTAGAAGAAAATAAACCAAAAGTTGAGAAGCAAGCATCAACTCCAAGTGAAGGGAGCTCACCCAGTAAGGCCAAGAGTCCATGGAAGACTGGTGAACATCAGCTTGTACTCGAGGAACATCATCCAAATCAAGTAGAAGTTGAAGATTTTGTACATGAACTACGAAGATCTACAAGAAAGCGGAATCCCAATCCTAAGTATGCTAATGCTGCCCATATTGATGAAGCTATACCTATTGAGCCATCTTTTTATGAGGAAGCAGCACAATGCCCTGAGTGACGAAAGGCTATGGAGGAAGAGGTTGAGGCACTAAAAGAAAATCAAACATGAGACTTAGTGCCAATACTAAATGATGTGAAGTCAATATCCTGTAAATAGGTCTATAAAATCAAGACTCGTCCAGATGGATCAATAGAACGATATAAAGCTCGACTTGTTGCTCAGGGATTCTCTCAACAATATGGGTTGGACTATGAAGAAACATTTAGTCCAGTGGTGAAGATCACAACTGTTGGAGTCTTACTTGCTTTGGCTGCTAGCAAGTCTTGGAAGTTGTAGCAAATGGATGTTAAGAATACCTTCTTACATGGAGAGCTTGACAAGGATATTTATATGGAACAACCAAAAGATTTTGAGAGTAAGACTCAATCAGAGTATGTCTGCAAATTGAAGAAGGCGCTCTATGGCTTGAAGCAGGCTCCAAGAGCTTGGTACAGAAAAATTGGTGAGTTTCTTGTACAAAGTAGATTTAAAGTTGCTCCATCAGATTTTAGTTTGTTTGTGAAGGCCAAAGAAGGTAGACTAGCAATAGTTCTAGTCTACATTGATGATTTAATCATCACAGGAGATAATTATGAGGAGATACAAAGGACAAAAGAAACTCTTTCGGTTAGATTTCAAATGAAAGAGCTTGGAGAGCTGAAGCACTTTCTTGGATTTGAGGTGGAGCATACAAATGAAGGGTTATTTTTAGGTCAACAAAAATATACAAGGGACCTTCTTCAAAGGTATGGGATGCTTGATTGCAAGCCTATTTCTACTCCTATGGATCCTAATATGAAGCTACAAGAAGACGGAAAGGATCTAGAGGATGTGACCATGTATCGGTAGCTGGTTAGAAGTCTTATCTATCTCACACTTAGTCGACCAGATATTTCCTTTGCTGTTGGAATAGTCAGTCAATATATGACAAAGCCAAAAAAGCCTCACCTCAGTGCAATTAGACACATTCTTAGGTATGTCAAAGGTACCATTAATTATGGCATTTTATACAATAAAACAAAAGGATGCCAAGTGACTGGATACTGTGATGCTAACTATGCTAGAGACTGCGACACACGTCGATCAACAACCGGATATTTCTTCAATCTTGGATCAGGAGCCATATTTTGGTGCAGTAAGAGGCAGCCTACCGTGGCATTATCAATCACCGAAGCAGAATATCGATCAGCAGCAACAGCAGCGCAAGAAAGCACCTGGCTTAAGCAACTAATGAAGGATCTCTACCAACCAACAGATTATTAAGTAAGTCTTCTCTATGATAATTTATCATCTGTACGTTTGGCAGGGAATTCAGTTTTTCATGCGAGGACAAAACATATAGAAGTGCACTATCATTACATAAGAGAAAAAGTTCTCGAAGGAGATATCGAGATGGTGCTAATAAATACAGATGAACAAGCTGCATATATTCTTATAAAGAGTGTTAATAAAGAAAAATTCCAGAAATTTTGAGAGGCTCTCGAAATGGTCTGCAAAACAACTTTGAAAGCAAGTATGCATTGAGAGGGAGTGTTAAAAAATAGCAATGCATACTTGAAGATTTAAGAGTTATTAAGTGCTCTACTAAGCCAAGGAACAAAACTAGCCCTGACTAGTTAATTCTGGATGTATCATGAGACACCATATTGGCAAAGAAGTTTGGAGACACTTCTAGCTATTGGCAGACTTGTAAAAAGAAAAAGTTAGTCAAAGATCCAGCTAGAAACTAGGTGAAGCTAGTTGGCTAGTCGGCAGTTAGTTGGCAGCTAAAATATAAATAGTAATGCAAGTGCTAAGTCGGTTTAGAAGGATAACCACCCGGATGTGCATGCAGATAGCAGCCGTATAAGATGTTATCTGGAGCTGCATGTCGGCGAGCATGAGTATGATGGCAAATCCAGTAGCTTCCAGGGAGTTTTTAGCTGGATGTGGCACGATATTTATGTTGTCTTGGTTCAGAGTCTATAAAAGGACCGGTCCCCTTGTGACAAGAATGCTTGAGAGAGCTGATGGAAATTATGTAAGTGTGTATGTATGGGTGTGTAGCTACTAAAAGCTTGCAAACTTCAAAGTGTAGTGAGCTCCAGTTAACGAATCAGAGGAAGAGCTTGTACAACTCAGTGTTTCCTCCTACTCAGTTCTTAGTCTGTGCCTTCTCGCCTTGCATCCTGTGTGTTCCAACATCCTTTTAAGTGTTACAAACCGTTCTTTTCGTTTTGTTTCATCATGTATACTTTTGTGATTTTGTAAAAATAGAAGTGGGCAAACTAATTGTACAATATCCAATTAACACTTTTGTCATCGATATGAGACCGAATAGTAAACTTAGAAGAACCCCGATTAGATGTAGAGACCGCCGAGAATGCGGAGGGACTTTAGGAGAAGCACACAAATGACTTAAGTGTATTCAATATGAGTGTCTAGGGTTACAAATGGCCCCTCCCCTATTACAAAGGGTCCTATTTATAGAGGGGGAGAGAGGTGAGTGAAGTTACATCCCAAAAAGTGCTAGGCACACTTGTCCCTTTACTGCACGATCAGTCACCCAAGTGAAAACTATTTTGTATAACCAACTCCAATGACACTACCCATATCATGGCACTCAAATTTTATAACTGTGGCTAACCACCATGATTTGATATCTCATTAAGTCAAAATTAATTAATCAATTGGTGATGATGAACCCGACTTACTACAAGCATGGCTAAGCATATTAAATATACAACCCATGTGACAGCTAGTATTGTATCACTAGATAAATATCCATCCTAAGTTGGCAATGGAATCATGGCATTCAAATTTTGAAGGTGAAATTAATGAAGTTGGATAATAACTACCAGATACAAAGGTTTGTATTAAATTAGTAATACATCACAATTTAAAATAAAATAATAAATAATAGATTTAAAACAATAGGTCTAACATGATCAAAGGATATGACTTGTCTTGGCCTTGCTCAGTTACCAACTCCTGATCTTCTAATCCTACTTTTGCTCCTTCGAAGACATTATCTAATAGAAGAGAAAGAGAATGAAACACAAATAAATTCAAATAAAATCCAAACAAACTCCAAAAACTACAATAATAAAACCAAAAGATAGAGCTTAATTTTAGATGAATTTAGGAAAATGAATCGAGTCAATCAGAGTTAGGACAGAGAAGAATGGGCTCTCGAAAGATTAAACATAAGAAAAAGGAAAATTAAATATTTTTGGAATTATTTTCTTAAAGGAAATTTGGATTTATGATGTCAGCATTGATTTTAATTTTTGCCAAATTATTTTTCTAAAGGAAAATTGGCTTAGAGATTGACAAGTGGGCCCATGGTCTATAAACCTAGTCCACAGAGTTGACTCGATCTATGGTGAACTTGGTGTTGAGGTGGTAGAATTGGCGAACATGGCAGGACACATGGCTGACACGTGGCAACATCGGGTGAGGTGGTGCTGACAAAGCAGATGATGTGGCATGACACATGGAAGGTGACGTGGCATGGTACATGACACGATTGCGCTGATGTGGCAGTGACGTGGCGGAACACATGTGCACTAGGGTTGACGTGGACACTTATGTGGTTGCTGACATGGGTGAATGACGTGGCCCAGTTCACAGTTTATGGAACAATGATTAATGATAGGTGGGACCCATATGATAGAGACTTGGTTTATGTGGACTAAGTCTATGTTGAAGCCAAAGAGGTGTCGGTGCGGGATGGCATCAGCACTGATGTCGATGGGCATGTGAACTGATGTGTTGCTTCGACAACTAAACAGGAGGTGCGGGACATGAGGCAAGACAACAAGGACGACGGCACTAAAGGCCTAGGTGAATGAGGCAGCGGCTTGGCTAATGGGATGGATGGCCGAGCGGTAGAGTACTCACCAGCGGCGAGAAACCGATGATGGCACGGAGAAGACGAAGTGGAGGACGACTTAAAACTCTAGGGACGATGAAGAAGTTGACTATAGCTTGAGGCGATGGTGAACTCGGCTAAGAAACAGTGGCGCAAGGCGAGGATGGTGAGGCTCCGACAGCTCGGGACGCTAACGTCAACACACGGTGCGGCTATTTAAAGCGCGGATGCCAAGAAGGTTGAGCTAGACATGACGCAGAGTCCTGAGTGGTGATGGCACAGATGCTGAGACGGGATCAGCTCGGACAAGGTGGGGATTCCATCGGAGACGAAGCATAGTACTCGTGGGCTCTAATGGATGACGCGTGGCATGGCAGCCTGATCGAACGGCCAAACAAGTGGCGACTCTGATGGGTGACATGGCGTTGGCTGAGCGGGCTGGCTGGTAGGCTGGGATGGACCTTAGGGTTTCTGACCCAAAGGCCTTTAAGGAAATTAAATAATTTTCTAATTTTAGAAATCACCATTAATTCAATTAAGCTCTAGAAAATAGCAAATAAATCCAAAAAATTCAAAAAAATTCCCTACAAGACAAAGAATATAAATAAAACAATTTTGGGATTAATTGAAGTTTAACTTGATCACATTAAATCTTTTAAATTTCTAAAAATCCATATTAAGCTTTAATTAATTCTAGAAAGATCCAAATAGTGAATTTTATTTTAAAAACTTTAAAAAGGCACTAAAAAAAGATGTTACAGGTGTGTGGATGGCACTTGTTTTGGCAGGGTCCGTGTGTAGAGATTCAGAGGTGGAGCAACGGACTTCCGAATAGCAATTGTCAAGGAGCACATCTATTAGCTTGCAGAGCCGTTGCATGGGGCACCACAATGTGACCTCATCACTCGTCACCAGCCTGATAAGTCACCTCGTAGTTGCGGTCATCATAGTTTCACCAAAGCTATTAATGGCTACTATCGTAAACCTAGTTGGTTTCCTGATGAGCTATAGTAAGGTGTGATGGGTGAGGATGAAGGTCATACATAGGATGTACGGTATGTACGAGGAGGCCTACAACTTCGCACCATAAATGCTACATTAGATTTCTCAAGCCAATCTTGGGACATATGTAAACAAGATGGAGATGGTGCACCCTACGAAAGGCCCTAATTGTTTCATCCTTGACTGGGTGTTCTAGGCATTTTGGTAGGTGTCAAGGAATTCAATTACTGTCATCCAGTGCTCACGATGGATAGCACATTCCTCTCCTGCTGGTATAAGGGCATGGTCTTGACGGCGATGGGCGTCGATGCAAATGACCAACTACTCCCAATGGTATATGCTATTGTGGAGAATGAGAATACCAATAGTTAGTTGTGGTTTCTGGCCATTATGAAGCAAGCAGTAGTCCAACAGTAGCCCAACATCTGCCTTATCATGGACCGCAACACTAGGCTATTGTCGGCGCTGACTACCATGCAACAAGGGGCTCAACCACTCTACCAGTAGAATGACGTGAGGTCCTGCTAGTGCATGAGGCATCTAGTAGAAAACTTTCACACCCATTTCCGTAATAAGGAATTGATGAAGAAGTTCAAGAAACCGTGCATGTAAAACCAGAGGCGCAAGTTTAACATAATGTGGCATGAAATTGATGAGGAGATCTCCAAGCATGTCAGGGAGTCGTAGGGAGGGGAACCAACTGTAACTCAGGTCGCTTTCACAAGAATGGGTGAGTTCACTCAATGGATCAACTTGCATGCTCTGGACATAAAGAAATGGTCCCTGCTTCAAAACACGGATGGTACGAGGTACAATATTATGACGACTAATATGTTAGAGGTGTACAACGATGTGTGCTCTCTCTTGATCACCGCAATCATGGATGAGACTTGGAACCGCACCATCAGGTACTTCGTTAACGAGACCATGAATGTTATGAAGCACCTAGATGAAGGGAGGCAAATCTCAAAAGTCATGCAGACTCATGTGGAGCTGAAAATGGAGAAGGCTCATTTGCACATTGGTTGGACCATACACGATGTCAGGAAGAAGTTCGAGATTTGTTTGAGGGAGAAATATGTCATGGGCCATGCAAGAGGTGATTGCAAGCATGCATGCACCATCGGTGTCATCACGACCTGCATGTGCAACAAGCTAATGCTCCTTCACAAGTCTTGCTCTGCATGGTGGCAGTCCTCTACACAGTACATTTCAGAGTACTACGACATCCACCATTTATGCAGGACTTGGAATGCTGAGTTCAACTCCTATGGGTGGACATGCATTAATGGACCTTTGGCCGGAGACAGTGAAATGGGTGTCGAACGACGTACTGAAGTATCTCCAATGCGGTATACGTCAATCTTGTTGTATCCTTAGTGACATGGATGACAATTAACGTGGCCAACAGCGAAGGCCACAAAAGTACAGGTTATATAAGATAGCGGGCCACTCCAAGAGGAACTGCCCAAATAGGCCCACTTAGTCGGCCGCCCTATAGACCTGTTGATTCATACCACCTGTGCACTTGTTTATTCTCTATAACGCCAGCATTTCCTATAATGATAGTATGTTCTTTTTCGTAACTTATAAAACAAAATTCGCAAGGACACTGATAGTACAAACACTCAAACATCTTTTTATATCTTTTAGGGAATTGTACTTCACGAATAGAAGCATGGCAGACAGGCAAGGAAGCTCAAGGCGTGGTAGGAGATGGTAGGCACAGACTAGGTCTCGAGACCATGACCCTTACCTCGAAAGCACGAGTATCTACGGTCCCTTAGACCTTGACCCCAAAGCTCTGATTTGCTGCTCGAAACTAGGGAATCGTACACCCTTAGAAATCCTCTCCATGACTACCCCCACATCCCTGAGTGTTAGCCGCAATGCAAGCACAACTTCAATGTGGTGGTATAGGTTTCCAATGACCATATGCACACAGGATGTTGATTCTTTCACTGCCTTCTGTTCATGGTAAGTGATTCATTACCTACGTATACTTGTATATATGGAATGCTTGTAGTAACCTCGTCTTGCTTGCAGACAACGGATTACAAGTTCTCTAAGTGTGTGGATCTATCATATCCAATACCCACCTAGGTTTACATCCAAAAACTACACATCCATATAGAAGAGTTGCGCGAGGTGCTCCAGATCGAGAGGGCCAACAATAACGAGCTTCGCAGGAAGAGAGTTAGGGAGAGCAACAACAAGGAGGTCGTGCACCTCGGCATTGACTACCACCCGTATTGTTGCTATGCCAACCCAAGCTACAATTGTGCCTACTAATGCCGTGACAACCAGCCATGTTCACGTCGGCCGGATGACCGACACGCCATGTGGGTGTTGTACGTTCCACATTTTCCCCCTAGGTGCTATGTAAGGCTACACATGGTCATGCATTTGAATGACTCCATTCATCAATGAGACTTACAAGATGGAGCTGTTTTTATATTATTTCATTTAATATTAATTTGCGTATAGTTTGAAATTATTTTTAGAAGTGAGCTAACAAGTTGAAATAGTGCAAAATTCATATTAACAAGCATAACTGAAGCAATTTTTAATCGAGTCAGCGATTTTTTGTCACCCCTATTTTATTTGCACAGCATGCGAACCAATCACACCTGCTGAGCCGAGAGTGCTCGATACGCTCCTGCTAAGCAGGGGTGGCTCGGCAGCGCCTACTGCTGTTGTGGTGCGTCGTTGCCCTACTGTGCCAGCTTGTCTAGCTATGTGCCTAGCCTCCTACAGAGCTAGGGTAGCACGGCAGGTGACATATGTCGCCTGTCGTGCCTTCCGAGCTTAGGAAGGGGGTCATTTTGCAAAACAAAAGTGCTAAGGGACCCAAACTGAAAAAAGTTGGTAAAGGGTCATATGTGTGAACATTCCAAAAGTGGAAACCACCGCCACCGAGGCCACGACGAAGGGAATGTCTCAAGTGTTGTCGATCACGATAGCCTGCCGTGTGTACGTAACATGGCTACCCTTCACGGTAGAATAATTGTGTACCCTACTTCACGGCTGTACGTACCACGGTTTATCTAGCCGGGCCTGAATTGTTCACACAAATAGCACTGTAGTGATTTTTTTTAAAAAATTGGTACTCAGACATCTATTTTTGCAAATCTATCTCCTTCCCTAAACTCGGTAGCCACGGCAGTTGACACGTTTCAACTGCTGAACTATAATAGCTCAGCAACACCTCCCAAGCAACCGCAGCTCAGCAAGAGGCACTACTACAGAAAAGGTCATCACAGACGGTTCGAAAATGTCATCACAGACGGTTTTGTGAACCGTCTATATTTATGGGCCAGTGATAATCGAAGGTCATCACAGACGGTTTTCGAACCGTCTGTGATAATCCGTATCACAAACGGTTTTTACTCAAAAACCGTCTGTGATATTCCCCTCAACCCCTAAATATATTTCTGTTTATTGGCTAGCCTCAGGAAATGCTAGCCATGCCCTCTGAAACAAGCAGATAATCACAGACATAAAACATATACAATTCACACATCTCATTTCATTTCAGATACATTTCACATCTCAATTCATTTCACAGACATAAAACATCCAATTGACAACGCACTTCATTTCACAAACATAAAGCATCCATTTCGCAAATCAATTAACTGAATTGAAATAAAATATCCATTAACAAATACACAATTACAAAAGATCTACACTGCATTTGCACTTAGAATTACAATAAAAAATCATTCTGCGCAGTGGAACTCTCCATCTGATCTTACGACTTTAGTCCACAAAAACCAAATGAACTCTCCTCGAATTTTTGCAAAGTCCGGCTGTTGCAATGCAGATGTAGAGATGGGCGCATCCTGTCGATAGGAATATCAACGCGCGCACATATAAAAACTTGACATGTATGAAATAAATGTGGGAGGATTGACAAACCTTAGAATTGCTGATCTTGGTGGAATCAAGGAGTACTCTCATATGGTGGCACACGTAGTATCCACACGTGTTGCCCGGCTGCTGCTAGTGGCACTGCAAAAAATAGAATGTGTTAAATCAAGTGGCATTACTACTAAGTGTTGTATATGATTAATTAATGTGTAGGTAGCGAATACCCAAAAATTGCGAGCATGTTTCAAGGGCTTGGCCCCTGTCGTCGAGTCACGTGTTTGTTGAACGTATGTGGCGAACGACCTTCGTTATTCGAAAAAGTTAGATTAGTCATTCGGAAGGAAAGAAAGAGTACAATGTACAATGTACAATGTACGTACCTATCGAGTATTTGGGCGATAACTATGTACTTGGATTTGTTCTTACTTAGAGAATCAAGGTATATAGCCTTGTTCCATTTTGGTATAATTGCAATTAAAATCCAATGGAAGTGCTCATTGTGTAGCATAAGAACAAATTCCTTATCTTGGTGAGCCAGCAGTGCTTTTGTAATATAGTTCTCGACGAAGGATGCATCCTCGTTATGGTATCAATGGCGACCAAGCGTGGGTCCAGGAAACCAATTGGTGATTTCGATGATCTAGCTTCGGTCAGCATGAATCTATATGTATACACAGAAAAGCAACAAATTGTGACATATATCGGTATTACGTGAACAGAAACTGTGATTGTACAGACTTACGACGTCCAACATCGAACGAGTGAGGCGTCGAGAGCGTTGAGCGTGAAAAGTTGAGTGTTGAGCGTGAAAAGTTGAAATATAGCATCGAACAGACAGACTTCGGTCGTTTTTATCGCCTTGAACTTTTCTCATTGTGGTTCCAGGAATGGGTATTTATGAAAAGGCGTTTCGTCCGTCATTGCTAATATTATAAACCAAATAGCAAAGTCCCTAAACAAAGTTCTATGAAGCAAATAACACAAACCAGAGTATCCAATTCATTGAACAGGATACTTTGGAATGTGTTACTTGCTTAATGCCCTTTGAAAGTCTATGTGGCATATATTATTACTACAAGGTCTCTAAACAAAGTTCTATAAAGCAAATGACACAAACTAGTGTATCAGGTTCATTGAACCGGATACACTAGAGTGTGTCACTTGCTTCATGCCCCTTGAAGGTCTATGTGGCATATACACTAGAGTGGTCCTTGATTGGTTAATTTGTGCTCTCAAATTGTAGGGTTGCACAAGATTAATCTTGGTCGTCCCGCTACTAAATGAGGAAGCAAGAAAAGTGAAACATGATAAGATGAGGAAGCAAGAAAAGTGAAACATGATGCTCAATGTTAGGAAGAGAGGAGAGGAGTAGAGGGAAGCGGGAGAAGGGAGGGGGTGATGTGGATAGAGAGAGGGGTTATGTGCCTATACTATATACTATATACTATATACTATATACTAACACAACAAGCAATGTAATATGTACCAATGTAAACTAAGCAACTACAGTAAACAATGTACCAATGTAGTATGTACCAAATAGCAAATTAAACTAAGCAACTGCAGTAAACAATGTACCAATGTAGTAGGTACCAAATAGCAAACTAATTAAGCTACTGCAGTAAACAATGTACCAATGTAATATGTACCAAATAGCAAACTAATTAAGCTACTGCAGTAAACAATGTACCAATGTAATATGTACCAAATAGCAAACTAATTAAGCTACTGCAGTAAACAATGTACCAATGTAATATGTACCAAATAGCAAACTAATTAAGCTACTGCAGTAAACAATGCTCAAAACCATAGTCCATCACAGAAACTGCTCACAATACTCAAAACCCTAGTCCATCACAGAAAGTGCTCACAATGCAGACGGTAATCGAGGGGAGGTGGCCGGCGAGGGGCTCGACGAGGGGCTCGGGGGAGGCGACCGGCGACGGGCTCGACGAGGGGCTCGGGGGAGGCGACCGGCGACGGGCTCGACGAGGGGCTCGGGGGAGGCGGCCGGCGACGGGCTCGGGGAGGCGGCCGGCGAGGGTTCGGGGAGGTGGAGGTGACGACGGGCTCGGGATTTAATTAGATCTAGATCGAATAACTGCACAGCGCAATAAATGCCTAAGAGGCATTATCACAGACGGTTTTTAACTAAAAACCGTCTGTGACTTATCACAGACGGTTTTTAATTAAAAACCGTCTGTGATAATCTGGGATCATCACAGACGGTTCTTAATATAGACCGACCGTCTGTGATAATCCTTTTTCCCGCCACAAATACCACAGACGGCCTCCAAATTACAACCGTCTGTAATAGTGTTAATTAGAGACGGTTTCACAAAACCGTCTGTGGTGAGGCGTCTACTATGAGGCTTTCTGTAGTAGTGAGCGGGCATGATTAGCACTTATTAATCATTATATGGCATGATTGGCACTACTGCCGAGCATAAGAAGAATGTTAGATTTGTAAAAACGAACTTCAAAAGTTATTTTTTTTAAAAAAAGAGCTACAAGCCATTTGTATGAACAGTTCTCCCAACCTGGTGTGCTGCGTGTAGCGTGGTGGTCCAAACACTCGGTTGGCCTCGGCAGGTAGCGCTGCATCAAGGCGAGTGACCGCAAGCTGCAGTATGTGCAGATGGCTCGAGCCTTGCTCAGATGGCCAGAACGTGGGCGCTGGGCAACCCGGACTCGATCGATCCACGAAGTGGTCGCTGTAGTATGGCTATAAAAGGCCACGACCTAGGCTGATGAGAGCTACAACACGGCCGGGCCGCCGGCCTCCGGAGAAGGCCGTAGGGCCCGTGCTCGCACCCATGCACCCGAACAACGTAACCCCGACGACTTCTACCTGAGCAAGTGCCCTATTAGATCGGCGTCAACGTACAATCTATTGTCGAGCACCTCCTAGACATTGGCATCATACAGCCGCTCATTTGGCATCACGGATATAAGACAAAATGTGGACGTACATTGTCAAGGACTGTAGGACAATCGAACATGTATATCCATTTTGCAAGAAGGAACAAAGGGTCATCTCCGTCTAGCTTTCTCCGTATATTCTTGCGTGGCCGTCGATGAGTCCAAACCACAATGTTCACCACATTGGCCGATAAAATGCCCCCTGATCCTTTCTACTTAATCAACAAAACCTCTAGTACTGCCAATCTGCCATGGCTTCCTCTCTGCTCCTGTGCGTCCTGTTATGCAGCTACTATTCCATTGCTCTTGGAGGCAATGAGCACAACTTTGTGGTGGTGCCAACCAGCTCGTTTGTGCCACAAGCAGTATGCTCTACATCAAGAGGAGGTATAGGAACTAAACCTGCAACAACTCACAATTTTAGTCTTTAGGCTGTAAACCTAACCTTTTCATGCTACTTTTCAGTTACTTCAGAGCCAAACCGCGCGTCTGTGCCACTGGCGAGCCGGCACGGACCGTGCGTGCCCTCGGGGGCCAACGACAAGCCATCTCTCGCCGAGAGGCTCCGCAGAGACCGCGCCCGCGCGAGCTACATCATCAGCAAGGCCTCGGGGCGCGTGATGACCACGTTATCTGAAGGAGGCGTGAGCATCCCGACGCACCTTGGGGACTCCGTCGACTCGCTGGAGTACGTCATCACGTTGGGCATCGGCACGCCCGCTGTCCAGCAGACCGTCCTCATCGACACCGGCAGCGACTTGTCGTGGGTGCAGTGCGAGCCGTGCAACGCCAGCGAGTGCTACCCCCAGAAGGACCCCTTGTTCGATCCGAGCAAGTCGTCCACGTACGCTCCGATACCATGCGACACAGACGCGTGCAGGAACCTTGGGGACTTCTACAACCACGGCTGCACGAACGGCTCTGGTCCCTCCCTGTGCGAGTATGGAATCCGGTACGGGGGCGGCTCAACCACGGGGGTGTACAGCACGGAGACACTAACGCTCAAGCCCGGTGTTTCCATCAAGAACTTCTGCTTCGGTTGCGGCAATGACCAGCACGGCCTGTACGATAAGTTCGACGGTCTCCTAGGGCTCGGCGGTGCACCGGAGTCGCTCGTGTCGCAGACGTCATCGCTCTACGGCGGCGCCTTCTCTTATTGCCTCCCGCCAGTGAACGGCAGCGCTGGGTTCCTTGCCCTCGGCGCGCCGGGCAACAACACAGCAGGCTTCATGTTCACGCCGATGCGCCGCTTGTCAGAGGTGGCGACGTTTTACATTGTGACGCTCACCGGCATTACCGTCGGTGGAAAACAACTCGACATACCGCCGTCAGTACTCTCCAACGGCATGATCATAGATTCGGGCACGATCATCACGAGGCTCCCAGAGACGGCCTACACGGCGCTGCGATCAGCTTTCCGAAGTGCCATGTCTGAGTACCCGCTCTTGCCACCTTCCGACCACGGGCTTGACACATGCTACAACTTTACCGGCTACAGAAATGTCACCGTGCCGAAGGTCGCCCTGACGTTCAGCGGTGGCACGACCATCGACCTCGACGTGCCCTCTGGTGTTCTGGTGACCATCGACCTCGACGTGCCCTCTGGTGTTCTGGTGGTAGGCTGCCTCGCTTTCCACGGAGTGGGGAGGGACAACATCACCGGAATCATTGGCAATGTGAATCAGCGCACGTTCGAGGTGTTGTACGATTTTGGCCGGGGAAACGTCGGATTCAGGTTTGGTGCCTGCTGAGTAAAGCCCGGGGAAACGTCGGATTCTTGCAGGCCTGGTGCCTGCAAGAGCAGAGATTACGTGCAGCAATCTATTGTTGGGGAAAGCTGTTCTCCTCGGTCATAAAAATGTCGCAGTTGAAATAATGAAAGCTTGTCATTTCTATTTTATCTGTGTAGCTCAAAAGATACACACTCATACACATCGTTTCCTTCTTATACAGTGAAACTATAAAAGTCGAAAACATCATAGAAATATTGTTAGACCATTTGGATGGTCGTAAATAAAGAGATGATGAATAATTAACATTTGGTAAATAAAGAGATGATTGTTAGACTATATTTGGGTTCTTAGACTTTGTTTAGTTAGTACTTATCTCGGACTCTTATTCCTATTCTCCTGGACTCTTATTTCTATAAATCCAGTGTTTGAGATATGGAATACTTGAGCCTATATATGTTACCTTGGTCTTTACCCTAAATTTATTGTGTGAAGATTACCTGAATATCTCACGCTTTCATGGTATCAGATTAATTCGCTCCTGCGACTTCTCCACGCTTCCGCCGTTCCGAGCGCCATGGCTGCCCCTTCCGATCATTCCGATCCTGCGGCGTGCACCCGGGCGCTCGAAGAAGCTGCGGCCCACCAAGCTGAGACCGCCCGCCTTGAGGAGGCCGCGCGTCTCGCCACGCACAAGGCTGCTAACGAAGATGCACGCCGGCGAGATGAGATCGAGGAAGATGAAGCTTTGCTCATCGCCTCTCTCCACGCCCAGGCCCTCGCCGTCCAAAACATCCGATCCCTCGTTCCGATCGTCCTCGACTTCGGCTCGACGTCGTACTCCAAGTGGCGCGATCTTCATCTTGTTACTCTCGGCAAGTATGCGCTGACCGACTTCGTTCTCTCCGACGCTGTCTTTCCTGATGTTGCTGCTTGGCATCGATTGGATTGTGTCGTCCGCTCTTGGCTATGTGGCACAATCTCCCCCAACCTTGTCGAGCTTGTGATGACACCCAAGGCCACCAACCACGCCGTGTGGCTCGCCCTCGAGGATGAGTTCATCGGTAACAAGGAGACTCGCGCGTTACTTCTTGATGCCGAATTCCGCACTTTTGACAAAGGAGATCTCAGCATCTCGGATTACTCCTGCAAGCTCAAGAACAAGGTTGATCAACTCGGCGATTTAGGCGAACATGTCGCTGATCGCACTCTCGTGCTCTCTGTGTTGCGTGGCCTCAATCAGAAGTACGAGTACATGGCGGCGCTGCTGAAATGGCAAAAGCCGTTCCCCTCCTTCATTGATGTCCGCAACGATCTTCTCCTCGAAGAGCTCACAATGATCAACAAATCGGCGTCGCCGACTGCTCTTGTCTCCATCGACACCGGCGGCTCCGCCTCCCGCTCTGATTCTGGTGGTACTTCCAGCGGCGCCAAAGGCTCTGGTGGCCAACCCGGCGTCACAACAGGCAGAAATCGCCCTAACAATCGTCGCCGCTGGAACAACCGCAGCAACGGCGGTGCTCGCTCGGACACGCCTACACCAGCTGGGTGGCCGCCATCCTTCTTCAATCATGTGGCTGCTACAACGTCACGCTCCTCTGATGGTTCTGCACCGCGCCAACATTAGCAGCAGCACCCACAGGCTTTCACTGCGGCCCATCCCGGCGCCGCTAGCTTTCGGGCCGGGTTCCCTGGTATGCCTGTCTATGGCGCCTATGGCTCTTATCCGGGACACTTCGCCGCAGCTCCTGTCGCTCTACTACCCCAACAGCAGGTTGTGCCCTTGGCCGGATGGGATTAGGCTACTCTCGCCAACGCCTTCAACACAATGATGTTGACGCCGCCCGCCATCTCAGAGTGGTACGTGGACTCCGGTGCCAGCAATCACATTACAACGGATCCTGGTAACCTTGTCACCTCTCGCCCTCCGTTGTCTCTCAATCCCTCAAATATCATTGTTGGCAATGGTTCCATGCTTCCCATCACGTCCGTTGGTTCCACTTCTTTACCTAGTCCGCATGGGTCATTTTCTCTTCGGAACATCTTTGTCACTCCTCACATTATCAAAAATTTGATCTCCGTCCGTCGTTTTACCATTGACAATAACTGTTCCGTTGATTTTTGAGAGACCATGTGGAGGTGTCCCCTCGTGTTCTGGAAAGTTTGAGTTTGATTTGGTTGGTTCGCGCCAAGTTGGTGCATGGCGCAGTCGGGTTCGGTTAGACTTGGTCGAACGCGGTCGGACGTGTTTAGGTCGCTTGTTCTTTTTCTCGATCGGTTGTTTGGGCTATTTTGTGCTTGAGTATGTTTCATTGATGCTAATGATGGTAATGCTGTTTCGAGCAATTCTATCTGATGGTTTGATTGTTTGTGTGACTGCAGGACTTTGGAGCTAGGTCATGGTGAGGCGTGGGAGGACTGGGACTAGGCACAGAAGGTGTTGAGGTCTAGACCGTCGGAGACGTCGAAGATGATTGAGACTGCTGAGGTGGTTGTGAGTCGGGAGACGAGGAACTGGAGCCGGAGCTACAAGAGGTGGACACGACAGGCAACGGCGAGGTGGACCGGGACTAGGCTCAGGGAGGAGCTGAGGTCCAGACGGTCAGGATGTCCGGTGCGGTCGTGCGTGTTGGACCGAAATGGCGACAGAGGGGGGGGGTGACTGTCGATCAATTAAAAACTTGCCCTCAAATAGAACTCAAGATCAATACCTCTCTTCAATGGCTATGGGAACTTATGAAGAGAGAAAATCCCTTACTGAAAACTTGTTATCTCAGAGGGAAAAGCAATGACAAATATACTGGAACAAGCCATCAAGAATTGCCAGGAAGAAAAGAGAAGCCAGAAGCTAAAACCCCTAGGGCGGTCTGACTTGAACTACCCAGGCGGTCTGACCGCACCTTAGCCGCCGGTCAGACCGGCCCTGGTATCCCGGTCTGACCGCCCATCACGTACAGGTCAGGCCGGCCGTCGGGTTCAGGCAACAGAAACCTGAAATTTCAGGATTCAGATTTTGGAACTTCCCTTTACTTGCCCAAATCAAGAGAAAAGGATGAAAAAATTAAAACCCTTCAAGGCAAGACTTCAGAGACCTATTTCAAATACATTTGAGGGACCAAATAACCTGAAAAAACCAACTCAACACATGGAATTTCAGATTATGCCCAAAACCTGAAAATACACAGAGGCAACACAAGAAAATCAAATTCCTCTCAAACCCTTGATCCTTTGGCACTGAAATTCTGGGGATATATTAGCAATAGCAAGGAGACCTCCCAGATCAAATATCAGCTCAAGCCAAGAAGGGAATCAAGAGTTAACAGCAAACCCTAGAAATGACAACTTATGAACAGGGGAGGCCAAAATGCAAATATGAGAATCAAACTAGGTTTGCTCTTGGGATTAAGTAGCCAAATGGCTTTTGAGCATCACCCATGTCATAGCAACCCATTTTGGCACTCTCCAGCAAGCAAGAAATCAAAACAACGAAAATCAAGAAATCTTGCAAATAGGAAAAAGAAGAACAAAGGCTACGAACAGATGAAAGCAAACTTCAGATTTTCATTTCTTGAATCACAGGGAATACAGACAAGTCCCGATACGCATGTACGTTAGGACATAGATGATTACAAGACTCTCCACTCAATCCCTCTCCTCTCAATCCTCAAGAACACCAAGATTCTCACCACATCTTGGGAGGAAGAACACACAAGAGAGGAGTCACATAGAAACCATCGATGGTGGACACAGGGAGCACACCTCTGCCTTCTCCACCAACTCACCAACTAAAGCCTAAAGCCTAAAGCAACTACTAAAGACTCTTTTGACTCTAGCAAACCCTAATTCCACCTCAAGTGCTCAAGGAGGGCGTGCAGCCCCTCCTTTCCTTTTATAGCGCTTGGCTAACGGGTCTCCGCCCCGTTACGCCCGCTATATCCAACAGAGCCCGCTCCCGCTTGTGCAGCCTTGTGAATTTCCCGATTCGCCCCTCCTGCACCTTCCGAGAAGCTTCCGACGCTCCTTGCCTCGCACGCCTTGCAACCATATCGAATCTCCGCCGTCTTCGACACATCCGACCGTTCTGACCTCAACGCCACCTGCGTCTAGTCCGGTCACCTCGTGTCTCACCACGACTCCGCTTCGACATCCTGCAGTCACACAGACAAGAACCACGTCAAATAGCACCGCTCGATACATGAAATCATAAACACCATTACACTTACCATATATGAAGTCCAAACCTGTCAAAACATTAGAATATGCATCCTAAGCCCAAATGACCAGGTTTGACCAAAGTCCGACCGAGCCCGTTGCCCACGCAACGACTCGACTCCGAACCACTCAAACCAAACTCGACTGACCTAAACCCTTGTCAATTACTCATCACTCTCATGGAGCACGACCACATGGTCTCTCAATCTCCCCCTTGATGAGTGTATTGACAAACTCAGAAAAAGCTTTTAGAAGAGTTTGATTTGAGGAGTCCAACATGGTCCAAGAAATGAAATGAAGCTAATGACCATGTCGACAGAAGGAACACTAGAGCAACAACTGAAAGAGCAAATTAATCTCCAAAGCTCTAAACTGTTCCCAACAGACTTTTTCTTCTCTATTCTCCCCCTTTTGGCAATAAACGCATCAAGATGCAATAGAGAGAATATGACATGTTAATGGATGAATATGGCTGAAGTTTGTTTATTTAAGCATTTAGAGCCATGAGAATTATCCATAATGACCAACATGTAATACACCAAGCCATAACTCAATAAGACGCTATCTAGATCATGACAGCATATATATAAACCAACTAAAGCACATAGATGACAATCTGAAGATGTAATGCATTTAGGGAGCAAGTCAAGTCATCAATGAGCAAAGTCTAACTAGAGATATCCAAGGATGATGCAGGCCATGTCAATAAGCTAAGCGTAACTAAGAAGCTAATATTGAGACCAAATAGAGTGCTAGAAGCTCAAGATTAAAACATTGGTTAAAGTACTTTGATTCTTTTGTAGCATAAGCAAAATGAGCACAAATGATATATTTTCTTTTCAAACTCAAGGTTGTTGAGAACCCGATTTTTGTTTTATCATGTGCTAGACCTCAAGCCTTATGCGACTACTCCAAGCAATAAGCTTTAGAAGATAGTCTAGGTCATCCAAAACTCCCCCTAAGTTCATGCCAAGTGCAATGGCAAGCCGTCTCATAGGAGAGAATTGGTGAGATCAGTTTTTTCGCACATAAAAAGAGATCTTTTGAATTTTGACAAGTTGTACTAACTCATGTATCATCAAGAGTCTAAAATAGCTCAACTATGGCTCAATATAGATTCAACGCTCTACTCAGCCTATTTGACATGGCATGAATCATAAAGGGATATCTCTGGAAAGACTAAACTCAAATGCTATCATGACAATTTTAATTTAAGTTGATCAATTTTACTTAACTTATCATGGCAAAAGCTAGTCTACACATATGAAGTCATGATAAATTTAGCAAGCTAAGCACAAGTCATGGCAAGGTGTAAAAGTATTGTAGCATGTCATAACAGGATAATAATCAAGGCTCAATGCAGATTGATTATAATATGAAATGCTGAAAATGCAAGAAAGACCAGCTCCCCCTCAACATTAGATGCAACTTTTAGTTCAAGTTGAGTTATGTCACAATTAAGCTCCAGAAGCTCCCAATTGAACCCCCCCTGAACTAAAGCAATAAAATTGAGAAGCTGGGAGAGAAAACAGCAAACAGGCAGTCCTTAAAGCATAGATAAGATATAGAAGCAACTATGGCTCAGACTGACTCTCATATTCCCCATATGAAACTAGGACTATTAGACCGGTAATCTACCTCACTAGGGAGCAAACACGAACCCTGTCTACCCAAGGGCGGCCCGGCCCTTGCTAGAACCTGAAAGCAGTGAGTGGGCTCAACCTAGTGAGAGAAGAGAAGCAGCTAACAGAGCAAGACCCTAGGTCACAAGATAAGAGCAAGGAGTCTAAACAGCTAGACGAGAAGACCACTCTATCCTATGCTAGAAGGACTAATCCCAATGCACCCGCAAAATGTAATGCAACAGAAATGAGACAGAAGCATAATCAAATTAGTAAAGCAGTAAAGCATAAGCTTCCCCTCACATCAGTCCATAAGGACAAACCACCCCAAGCTCTCCCCGCAGAGCTGAAAACCTCGAACTGTCCAAAGGCTTGGTGAAGATATCTGCCAACTGGTGGTCACTCTCCACAAAATGGAGCACGATGTCACCCTTCTCTACATGGTCTCTAAGGAAGTGGAAACGAATATCGATATGCTTGGTCCGAGAGTGCTACACTGGGTTCTTAGCGATGTTAATCGCAGACGTGTTATCACAAAAGAGTGGAACACTGTCTAAAGCTAACCCAAAGTCCCGTAGGGTCGAAACCATCCAAAGTACCTGGCTACAGCAACTGACTGCAGCAACGTACTCGGCCTCTGCAGTGGACTGTGCAACACCGGACTGCTTCCTCGAAGACCAGGAAACGAGAGAAGTGCCAATGAATTGGCAGGTTCCGGAAGTGCTCTTCCTATCTATCCTACAGCCAGCGAAGTCTGCATCCGAAAAGGCTCTCAAGGAAAGACAGGATGAGGAAGAGTACCAGATACCATAGTCAATGGTAGCTCGAAGGTACCGAAAGATGCGCTTCACCGCCTGGCGGTGAGATACGCGAGGAGAAGCCTGAAAACGAGCACACAGACACACGGAGAAGTGTATGTCTGGTCTCGAGGAAGTGAGGTAAAGAAGGGAGCCGATCATACTTCTGAACTCTTTCTGATCAACTGGCTCGCCATCCTCATCTGGGTCAAGATAGGCTGTAGAAGCCATCGGAGTTGACACCGGCTTACCATCACTCATATCGAAGTGCTTCAGGAGGTCACGAGTGTACTTTCCTTGATGAAGAAATGTACCCTCCCGAGTCTGCTTAATTTGGAAGCCAAGGAAGAAGGTCAACTCACCCATCATACTCATTTCAAACTCGGTGCTCATGACATCCGAGAACTGAGAAACCAGAGTATGAGAAGAGCCGCCAAAGATAATGTTATCAACATAGATTTGGACGAGCAGAAGGTCATTGCCATGCCGGCGGATGAACAGGGTCTTATCAACTTTACCCATATCAAAACCATGACTTAACAAGTAGGACTTAAGCCTCTCATACCAAGCCCTGGGGGCCTGCTTAAGTCCATACAACGCTTTAGAAAGCTTGAAGACATGGTTTGGATATTTGGGGTTTTCGAAACCAGGAGGCTGTCGGACGTAGACCTCTTCCTCAATAAGGCCATTGAGAAAGGCACCCTTGACGTCCATCTGGTAAAGCTTGAAACCCTTAGAAGCTGCAAAGGCAAGCAGGATTCTAATGACTTCAAGTCGAGCTACAGGGGCAAAGGTCTCCTCGAAATCTAGACCTTCAACCTGGGAGAACCCCTGAGCAACCAGTCTAGCCTTGTTTCGAATAACCACTCCATCCTCGCTCTGCTTGTTCTTGAACACCCACTTAGTTCCAATAATATTGTGACCTCGTGGGGGCTCGACAAGCGACCAGACCTTGTTCCTTTCGAAATTTTCTAGCTCCTCATGCATGGCATTGACCCAAGACTCATCAGATAAAGCATGAGAAACATCTTTGGGCTCAAAGGAGGCAATGAAAGCAGAATGGAGACAGAATTGAGATAAGCCAGATTTTGAGCGGGTAACACGCTCGAACAGGTCTCCAATGATCTGCTCTGAAGGATGGTCTTTTTGAATGTGTCTAGGAGGTCCAGGGTGAGATGAAGAGGTGGCCTCTACCTCGTGAGCAGACGAAGTAGGAACAGAGCCACCAGCTCCAGAAGAAGCAGAAGGCAAGGGCTGATCGCCTCGAGGTGCGGTTGAAGACGGCACCTCCAAGGGTGGATGAGGGACAGGATCAGGTAGACAACCGCCGTCTCCATCATCCTCATCATCCACAAAGATGGTCTCGGACTGCTCTAAAGAACCTGAGATATCAGGCCTAGTCCCCGAACTGGCCTCATCGAAGGTCACCTCACAGGTCTCTACCATTTTACTAGACTCGCAGTTCCAGACCCTATAAGCCCGCGAAGAAGGCGAGTAACCTAGAAAGATTCCATCACAAGAACGTGACTCGAACTTATCTAGGTTCCCGGACTTCAAAACAAAACACTTGCAACCAAACACACGAAAATGAGAGACGCTAGGCTTTCGCCCATATCTCAGCTCATAAGAAGTACGATGCAAGTGCGCCCGAAGAAAAACTCGATTTGAGACATGGCACGCGGTGGCTATAGCCTCAGCCCAAAACTTCCACAGTGTAGAGTACTCATCAAGCATCGTCCTGGCCATCTCGACGAAGGTACGGTTCTTCCTCTCCACAACGCCATTCTGCTGAGGGACGTATGGAGAAGAGAACTTGTGCTCTACACCTGTCTCACCACAGAAACTCTCAAAGTAGAAATTCTTGAACTCCGTGCCATTGTCACTGCGGATCGCTCGTAAGGCACCTGGGAGCTGTACAGAAAGCCTACTGAAAAGACCTCGGAAATGTGAAAACGTCTCATCCTTCGAGGCTAAGAAAAATACCCAAGAATACCTCGAGAAGTCATCGACCACGACAAGAACATACCACTTCTCTCCTGCTGACTGCACTCAAGCTGGTCCAACTGTGTCCATGTGGAGCAGCTGTCCCGGTGCATCGGTCATAGTAACTTTGACCGGAGGATGAGAAGCGGCAACCATCTTGCCGTGCCGGCATGGAGCGCAAACAAGATCTTTGACCATCTTGAGTTTCGGCAGACCACGAATGAGATCGTGGCCGCTAACTCGGGACAAATGATCAAAACCTATATGACCAAGTCTCCTATGCCAGAAAGAAAGGTCGCGGGACTCAGAAGCACCTAAACACCTGAAAGGATCGCCAGAAGACTCAGAAAAATCAGCACGAAAGATCCTCCCATAACGAGAAATCCCGCAAACCAGACTACCCGAAGAATCAAGAATTTTACAAGCATTTTTCTTAAAGCTCACCTCGAAACCGTCATCGGTAAGCTGAGAAACTGAAAGCAAATTATACCGCAGCTTACTAACCAAGGCTACATCTTTCAGAATGAAAGAATCATTAATGCGCACAGTACCTTTGGCGATGACGCGCCCAGATGAAGCATCTCCGAAGGTGATCGTCTCATCACCTGGAGCACGGGCAAGGGAAGAAAACCAACGGGAATCTCCGGTCATGTGTCGTGAACACCCGGAGTCTACGAGCCAAACCTTTCCCTTCCCTGCCCGGTGAACCTGAGTCAAACAGAGAGTAAAGTCTCAGTACTGGGGTAAATCAAAAGAGATTTTGGCACCCAATACTGAACAACACGTCGAGCAGATGAAGTAGTCAAGCACGACTGACCTCTATCTACCCTACGCTCTCTGTCACTCAAAGCAGAAGGTCTGTGAGCAGACCTGAAGCTGTTGCGGGGTCCGACTGCTACGGGAGAGCGAGTCGAAACACCGGCAACACGCTGATCACGCCGCGGGTAGCTATCTCGATGGGGGAAACGAGATCTACCCTTAGGACGGCGGAAGTCACGACCAGAGGCAGCATGAGGACGAAAAACAGAAGACTCAGAAAAACCAAGTCCTCGATGCTGCCCAAACTCCGTAACAGGAGCAAACCTAGACCTCGTGTTGGTCTTAGGTGCACTCAGGATCTGGGGCTGACCCTGAATACCCCTAAGAGACTCAACACGGTCTCTACGCGCGATCTTGACGCGCCTGAAGCATCGATCAACCGTGTGTCCATCTTTCTGACAGAAGGTGCAGTGATACTTCATCCTCGGAGAGGTAGAAGTAGCACGGTCAGGCTTCGCCTTCTGAGAGGCCGAAGCAGCAGGTGCAATTACCTTGCTGTCAGAAATCCCCTGGACATAGCCCGCTGACTTAAATTGGACTTTCTCGGTCCTGGGCTCGGTCTCGATCACACCTGGTGCTATGGGTCTGAGCACAGCAGGTGGATGCTTCCTCATATCCTCATAATAATCATATCCTAGACCCTGATTAAATTTGCAAATTTTAGACTGGTCCAGAATAAGATTAAGCTTCTTCTTGCCGCCTACAAATCTCTCGAGAGTGTTCATAAGGTACTGACACTCCCGAAAGAGAGAGGTGCAAGAAGAGCAGGGGAAGAGGGAACAGCAGGAGATAAGGGAGCAGATGAAGAACCAACAGCAGAGGGAAGAATGGCTTGTGCACGCACAACCGACTCTGAATGGACAGTCCTACTGCTAGCAGATTGGTTCACGTTCCTAGGCGTCTCCACCTTACCCTGGGGCTTCTCCCCCTTCTCAGCACAGACAGTACAAGCTGAAGGTTGCTTCTCTACTAGGTCCTTAGTTAGCTTCACACATTTTTCATCCAATGCAATTAAGTCAATTTTTAGTTTATCACAGTTTTTGCATGGTGAGCTAACAGGGTCCTTAGAAGCATACTGAGCCATTTTCCTATCATGATCAATCATATCTTGAAACTGTTTTGAGACAGATTCAAGTTCAGCAGTTAATCTAGGACAATTCAAACATGAATCAATGGGCTCAAGCAATGAAGCACGCAACTCAGCAATTTTGTGATCTGCCCGTTTTAGGTTCATCTTTAATTTATTACAGTTTGGACAAGTCTCGGGCAGATCAAGGAGCATGGCATAAGGTCCTCTAGCAGCAATGTCCTTATCCTCACATGAGGTGGGAGAAATAGTCTCATCAGTAGTTAGTAGGGTAACAGCCATCCTACTCAATTCTAAATCAGCAAGCAGACTAACATTCTCCACCTTAATAGAATCAAGCTCAGAGGACACACTATCATGCGAGGTCCTTAATTTCTCCATATCAACCAGCAAAGCAGAGCATGTATCACAGTCGTCACGGGAGGGAGTAGATGTAAGTGAAGTAAGCTCCCGTGATAGTCTATCTACTTCCTTCTCCAACTCGCTACATCTAGCTCTAGATCTAGCATGGAATCCTCCTAGCTTAAGGAAAGCTTCATTAAGTTGGTCATAGGAGGGACATACCTCGTCCGAGTCGGAGTACAGCTCGCTGTCGCTGAGTTCGCCCTCAAGGGCCATGAAGCACATGCCGGAGAAGTCGTCGCCACCATCCTTGGGCTCTTGGTCACCCTTCCCGTCGTCATCGCTCCATCCCTCCACCTCGCTGAGGTCGAGGTCGTCGAAGGCGGTGAGGACGCGGTGGAAGAGCTTCTTGGCCTTCCCGAGGTTGCGGAACTTCTTCTTTCCCGGCGTCTGAACTGGAGGCTTCTTGTTGCGGTTCTTGTCGGAGTAGTCGATCTTGCCCGAACCGCCGAAATCAGCTTTGCCCTTCTCCAGTTTGGGGCAGTTTGCCCGAATGTGGTTGGGGCCACCACACTCGAAGCAAATCACGGGTCCGCCTCTCTTTCTGTCCCTCCTCCCCTTGTAAGCATGGGAGAATCTTCGAGCAAGGAGGGCCAGTTGCTCATCCGCAAGCTGCTCTAACTTATCATCAGTTACGTCACAGAGAGCAGCAAGGGAGAAACCGCAAGAAGAATCAGAAGAGAGACCGGAAGCCGAAGTGGGATCAGTGACCAAAGCCATCGACTGTGACTTCGACCTACGAGAGACAACGTCAATCTCGTGAGTCTTGAGGCGCGAGTACAGCGCGTCAAGAGTCAAGGTCGAGAGGTCTGTCGTGTCTTTGATGGTGGTCACTTTCATCTCCCACACACGCAGATCGAGTGCCGCAAGCATCTGACGAGCGTTGTCCGAGTCGGGGTATGTGAGACCGACCGCTCGGAGGTTGCTCAAGATCTTGTGGAAGCGAGCGAAGCACTCATCTAGGGACTCACCAGCAAGCATCTCGAATTTGTTATATTCTCGCTTGAACTGGTCCTGTCGTACCGTCTTGATCTGGGTGGTGCCCTCATGGTATGCGTCGAGGGTCACCCAGATATCGTAGGCGGACGGCAGGTGAGAGATGCGATCGAATTCGCTTCTACTCAAGCCCTGGATTATGATGTTCCTTGCCTTCGCATTTGCCTCGACATCAGTCATGTTCCCGACATTGATGTCCTCATCGGCAGGAACAACAAACCGTACTTTCACCTTCCGCCAGATAGCGTACCCCTGAGCCTGGATGTATGTCTCCATTCGGCTCTTCCAGAAGGGGTAGTCCATGCCATCGAAAACGGGCGGCTTGGTGGAGTACTTGTCCGTCGCCATGGCTCTTGAGACCGGTTAAGATCTATGAATTAGAGCTAACCGGCTCTGATACCAATTGTTGGACCGAAATGGCGACAGAGGGGGGGGGTGAATGTCGATCAATTAAAAACTTGACCTCAAATAGAACTCAAGATCAATACCTCTCTTCAATGGCTATGGGAACTTATGAAGAGAGAAAATCCCTTACTAAAAACTTGTTATCTCAGAGGGAAAAGCAATGACAAATATACTGGAACAAGCCATCAAGAATTGCCAAGAAGAAAAGAGAAGCCAGAAGCTAAAACCCCTAGGGCGGTCTGACCGCACCTTAGCCGCCGGTCAGACCGGCCCTGGTATCCCGGTCTGACCGCCCATCACGTACAGGTCAGGCCGGCCGTCGGGTTCAGGCAACAGAAACCTGAAATTTCAGGTTTCAGATTTTGGAACTTCCCTTTACTTGCCCAAATCAAGAGAAAAGGATGAAAAAATTAAAACCCTTCAAGGCAAGACTTCAGAGACCTATTTCAAATACATTTGAGGGACCAAATAACCTGAAAAAACCAACTCAACACATGGAATTTCAGATTATGCCCAAAACCTGAAAATACACAGAGGCAACACAAGAAAATCAAATTCCTCTCAAACCCTTGATCCTTTGGCACTGAAATTCTGGGGATATATTAGCAATAGCAAGGAGACCTCCCAGATCAAATATCAGCTCAAGCCAAGAAGGGAATCAAGAGTTAACAGCAAACCCTAGAAATGACAACTTATGAACAGGGGAGGCCAAAATGCAAATATGAGAATCAAACTAGGTTTGCTCTTGGGATTAAGTAGCCAAATGGCTTTTGAGCATCACCCATGTCATAGCAACCCATTTTGGCACTCTCCAGCAAGCAAGAAACCAAAACAACGAAAATCAAGAAATCTTGCAAATAGGAAAAAGAAGAACAGAGGTTACGAACAGATGAAAGCAAACTTCAGATTTTCATTTCTTTAATCACAGGGAATACAGACAAGTCCCGATACGCATGTACATTAGGACATAGATGATTACAAGACTCTCCACTCAATCCCTCTCCTCTCAATCCTCAAGAACACCAAGATTCTCACCACATCTTGGGAGGAAGAACACACAAGAGAGGAGTCACATAGAAACCATCGATGGTGGACACAGGGAGCACACACCTCTGCCTTCTCCACCAACTCACCAACTAAAGCCTAAAGCCTAAAGCAACCACTAAAGACTCTTTTGACTCTAGCAAACCCTAATTCCACCTCAAGTGCTCAAGGAGGGCATGCAGCCCCTCCTCTCCTTTTATAGCGCTTGGCTAACGGGTCTCCGCCCCGTTACGCCCGCTATATCCAACGGAGCCCGCTCCCGCTTGTGCAGCCTTGCGAATTTCCCGATTCGCCCCTCCTGCACCTTCCGGGAAGCTTCCGACGCTCCCTGCCTCGCATGCCTTGCAACCATATCGAATCTCCGCCGTCTTCGACACATCCGACCGTTCTGACCTCAACGCCACCTGCGTCTAGTCCGGTCACCTCGTGTCTCACCACGACTCCGCTTCGACATCCTGCAGTCACACAGACAAGAACCACGTCAAATAGCACCGCTCGATACATGAAAGCATAAACACCATTACACTTACCATATATGAAGTCCAAACCTGTCAAAACATTAGAATATGCATCCTAAGCCCAAATGACCAGGTTTGACCAAAGTCCGACCGAGCCCGTTGCCCACGCAACGACTCGACTCTGAACCACTCAAACCAAACTCGACTGACCTAAACCCTTGTCAATTACTCATCACTCTCATGGAGCACGACCACATGGTCTCTCAGTGTGAGGACAGGAAGCTTCTAGAAAGTTGCAGCAGGGGCATTTCGGTAAAATGCGCAAGGCTGCAAATTGGTAGCGGATTCGGGTTGAAGATAACGGGTTGGAGATCCATTAGTGGAAGGCAAAATAGAGAGGTTTCAGGTTTTGGAGGTGGCATGCTTTCCCTCCATCCTGATGAGGGCCTTTGACTTTTTGCCTTATGAGTGTGTGTTTTGGGAGTGGAAGAGGGATGCCACTTCTTGAATTCCCTTTTGAGGATGTGAGCTCCTTCTATTTAGTTAGTAGGAGAGGGCAGTGAGCTCAACAAGTCTATGTGTGTTCCAGGGCATTCTGAGTGTAGGAGCTCAAGTAGATTGTGGTGTGTTGTGTTCTACCTCTCGTGGGTGTGTTCTTCCCTATTGAGAAGCATGTAGAGAGTGGCAGACACTTCATTCAATTGCGTATGGGTTAGTAGTGGTGTGTATTCTCAGTTCATGAGTTTCCTCTCGTGAGTCTTCTCAGGATGTGAGAATGGAGTGAACTGAATGTAATTTTTTACCCATATTAATCATTCATGTCTCTATATCAATTCGGGATGCCCTTTGTTTGAGAAATCTGATTTCTTATGCTTCTCTGTGTTTGGCTTAAGTTCTTTCCTCTTTTTGGCTCTCGGTTCCTTTTCTGATTCTATTGTTTTAGACTTGATTCTCTCTTCAAGAAGTAGCAAAATGGGTTAGCTTTGAATGGGGAATCATCTCAAAGCCATTTGGCTGCTATATTCCTGAGAGCAATCCTTTTTCAGCCAGCTTCTTCCCAAAAATCAGCTCATGCTCATTTCCTCTATTTTGCAAAAGTTAGGGTTTGGCGGCAAGCACTACTACAGAAAGGCCAATAGTAGACGGCCAATCACAGACGGTTATGTCAAACCGTCTGTGATCAACACTAACACAGACGGTTTTAATTTGGACACCGTCTGTGTTGGCGAGGTCAGAGAAAAGGAGTATCACAGACGGTTCTTACCGATGAACCGTCTGTGATAATTCAGTATCACAGACGGTCTGTATTAAAAACCGTCTGTGATAATCCCAGATTATCACAGACGGTTTTTTATTAAAAACCGTCTGTGATAAGCTGGTTATCACAGACGGTTGTAAAAATTCACAGACGGTTTTTTATTAAAAACCGTCTGTGATAATGGCAGTGGGCATTTATTGCGCTGCTCAGACCGCATCTGACTTCATTTCGATCCAGATCTAGCAAATTAACTCTTTCGCTGAGGAGGCAAGCTTGGCGATTTCATGCCACTTACTTTGGTGGGAGGAGGCAGATATTAAGCTTTGAAGATTTATATATTCCTGGTTGCTCTAGATATGGTTAGTAATGAATTTTATTTTTTCTTTGCATGCATTACAATTTAGATCTAAGTATATTGGTGAGTGTATTAATTGAAGATGGTTAATTTGCAAAATTGTTGGTTATATAATAGCTGTTGTGTTTGTAATATGAATTGAGCTAGCAAATTAAGTCTCAATATAATAAATGTGGCCAGTATATATGTAGTTATAATTAGTTAATCTAGATTTTAATACTAAGTTGTTATATATGTACGTAACGTAGGACCGAAGCTGGATGTATGCCGCGAGCCGTGTGAGTGAAGAGTACATTAATGGCGTTTCTGCTTTTATAAGAGCCGCCGAGGAGGATATGTTGAATAAGGGGGTGGAATATATGTGCTGTCCATGCACTGACTGCGAGAATTTGAACATGTTTAAGAACCGAGGGCAAATTGAAGCGCACTTGATTCGAAGGGGTTTCAAAAAGGATTATACATGTTGAACCAGTCATGGCGAAGTGAATGATCATATGCCTCCGGATGACATCGCCGATGAAGTGAATGATATGCCCCCGGATGACATCGCCGGTGAAGTGAATGACATGCCGCCGGCTGATGTCGATTGTGGTTCGGATTCGGATAGGTTGCACGATGATAATCTGGATCAGATGCTTCGCGGTGTAGAAGAGAACTATGATGAGAGAGAGTATGTTAAATTCCGCGGCTTGATGGAGGACTCAGAGAAACCTTTGTACACGGGCTGCAAGTACACGAGGTTGTCGGCCGTGCTTGAACTGTTGAAATTGAAGGCAAGCAACGGTTGGTCCGACAAGAGTTTCATAGCGCTGCTAGGTCTTTTAGCGGACATGCTTCCAGAGGGAAATGAGTTGCCTAAAACCACGTATAAAGCCAAAAAGGTTCTTTGTCCGTTGGGAATGGAAGTAGAAAGAATACATGCATGCCCGAACGACTGTATCCTCTACCGTAAAGAGTATGCAAACATGCATGTATGTCCGGTGTGCAACGCATCCCGATACAAACGTAACAATCAATCAGATGATGGCGAGGGAACAGAGGCGAATAAAGGACCTCCTGCTAAGGTGGCATGGTATTTCCCTATAATTCCGCGTTTGAAAAGGTTTTTTGCAAATCCAAAGGAGGCAAAACTGCTACGTTGGCACTCGGAGGAGCGCAAAAAGGATGGAATGCTAAGACACCTTGCTGATTCCGCGCAGTGGAGAAACATCGATAGGAGTTTTGCAGAGTTCGGTGCAGAACCAAGGAATATAAGGTTTGGACTGAGTACCGATGGAATGAATCCTTTCAGTACACTACAAAAAATATGGGCTTTTATAACAAAATGAAAGTGTCATGGAAAGTACAGAATTTGTCACAAAATGAATGGTATGACAAAAAACCACCGTCATGAAGGTCGTCATATAACGACTGTCACAAAATGTACCTTGTGACGAAAATATGGAAAACCGTCACAAAATGTGATGACCTTTTGTGATGGTTTTGTTGTGTCATCATATATTGTTGTCATTTAATGACGACTGTGACTGTCACATATTGGTTGGTGAACTCGTCACCTAATACGCCAACCGTCATAAATTGTGTCCTGGGAACCCTGATTTAGACAACTTATTGTGACGATACGGTAGCGTCATATATAATTATGCAGATTTTGTGACATTTTCATTTTGTCTTGTTATGTAAGGTAGTTAGAGACATCTTGAGACGACTTAGGTCGTCATAAATTTTCCTTTCATTTGATGACGAACGTGGCTCAAATATATGTATCAATTCAATGACCAATGTCACACAGAACTTTCCAGCATTCCCATCAGAGCTCATAAAGCATACACATTTCAACCAAGCCATCATCCACATACATTCCAGAGCATAAAACACATCACACAGGTTCAAACGGTTCCATCACACAGGTTCAACCGAAACTGCATTCAGACCTACCTCAATCTTTCTGAAGTTTCAGCACAGCTCGCAGCAGTGCATTAGTCTCTTCAAACTTGGCATGCATCCCCTTCACTTCTTCTTGGGTCTGGCGTAGCAAATTTTGGTTTTCTTCAAGTGCTACTTGGTTGGCTTCAAGTGAGGCCTGCTGAGCAAGAAGCTGTGCTTCCAACTGTTCCTGCTTCCTAGCAGCTTCCTCTCTTTCTGCTTGGAGTGTTGCCTCAAACTGAGCTTGCAGGTGTGCTTCTGCGGCTGTCGATGTAGACCGGGCAGTCTTCAACACTCGAGCGACACCAATGTTTGGAATGAAGGTGGATGAACGGCTGATCTGGCTCAGACTGTCAGCAACAATCTTGGAGGGAGAAATTTGTGCTTCTCCTTCTTCTGGTTCTCTTTCCTTCTCTGCAACCATATGTTCCTACATAGAATGAATCCACTTAACAAGGCCATACAACAGTGTTCAACCAGGCATTTACTTGAGTACAGTACATGTATCCAATAATTATGTAACTTACATATATCTCATTTGCAAGAGGAGTACGACCTTTTTGCGGACTATTCATACATTCCCCAAAGAAATCAACAGGATCTGGATCCATGTTGTTGTACTTAGGCCTCTGTAGCATGCAAAAAATTGGATTACAATGATATCCGTGAAGGTAAAGAGAAGACTGGACAAACATGGGATATAAGATTAGCCATAAATTATTTTTACATGTCAACAACAAGATGCCAAAATATGTATGCACTACAGATCATACAAGTATCTGCCTCCAGATTTTTTATGCCAACAACAAATGCAATCACTGGCATAGTCAACTAATTACTACTATGATTTGCCAATCAACATCCTAACATGTCAGGCTTCACAATCCTAAGTAATTAATGGCACACATATTGGATCCAAACAAACATCAGGAAATCAGGTTTGTCTCCATAACATTTCACATTTCAGTGCAAGAACTAATTAATGGCACACAGTTCCTTATAATTGGAATACACAGAAAGTAATAGTATCCGTACCAGGCTGTATCGATGGGCAATATAGGACCTAGATCCAGTCCTTTGGTGAAGCTGCACTTGGCCTCGGTTTACCTTATTCTTAGCACATTTCTCCTGCACCACAAATGCAATACAGAGGTTTCATTCACATGCACAGTTTGCATTGCATATTAACAAATGCAGATAATGCAGGCATGGACCTGATTCTTTGGGTCACACCAGTACTCAACCAGCTGGATCCATTCGTCTTTCTTCATTTTAGGTGGAGGTTCTTTGGCCAACAGTTGTTCTCTTGTCAGTGAGTCGTCGAAGTACTTCCTTTTAAGGTGATACCTCTGCTGCCTTACTCCCCTCTTAATGATATCAGTGCATGCAGCCTTGCTTGGTTAGCAGTGGGTCTGGTAGGAATAGGCATTGTGTTTGCACTAGGCGAAGACATGGCTGCACTGGCCCTAGTGAATCTAGGAGGACTAGGCAGTGTGTTTATGGGAGTAGGTTGCTGAGACAGGTTAGCAGTGGGTCTGGTAGGACTAGGCACTGTGTTTATGGGAGTAGGTTGCTGAGACAGGTTAGCAGTGGGTCTGGTAGGAATAGGCATTGTGTTTGCACTAGGCGAAGACATGGCTGCACTGGCCCTGGTGAATCTAGGAGGACTAGGCACTGTGTTTATGGGAGTAGGTTGCTGAGACAGGTTAGCAGTGGGTCTGGTAGGAATAGGCATTGTGTTTGCACTAGGCGAAGACATGGCTGCACTGGTCCTGGTGAATCTAGGAGAACTAGGCACTATGTTTGTAGTTTCTGTGGTCTGCCTAGCGCTTGTAGTTAGGTGGCCTTGCAAATGGCTGCTACTGCAAATGGCATTTGTATTAGGGTTGATTTTCAAATTGTTCCTAGTAGGCAAGTTCTCTCTTGGCCTAGGTGGCAGACGGCCTGCAATGGACATGGCTGCACTGGCCCTGGTTAATCTGATTGGCGTGCGCGGTGGCTGCTGCTTGGCAACCGCCATTGTAGCCGCCTTTTGCTTCTTCTGTTGAGGGCGAGTTCCTGGAACCATCGGTCTTACCTGGCAAGAGAAACATGCATCTTATAAATTAAGAAGACAGCAATAGATTAAATAACTACAATGAAGTATATGTTTCAAATAGACGGATATGTAAACTTCTAAATTGGCCTAGTAATCCATCTCACCTCAGTATTGACCTCAGTATTGAGGTCCTCATCATCATTGTCAGATTGGTTATCAATGTCAGAGGATGGACCATATTCAATGTCAGATTCTGGTTAGTCAGACACTAGTCTCTTCCCTTTGCCCTCTTTCCCTTTTGAAAAAACATCCCTAACAGTCTGTGCTAACACTGGAATACCCAAAGACTTAAAAACATCCTGAACCTTCTTAACGTTCTCGTCCCTCTCCTGCGCATACTTGTTTTTTGGCATTTCTTCTAATACTTATTACGATGAAACGCAGAAAAAGCAGAAACTGGATTCAGTTTCTATAAAAAAAGTTGAAGAAAGAACTAACAGATCAGTAGAGAAATTGTAAACGAAATAAAGGAGCAGTCATCATGTTCTAATCTATGCATTCAAAGTCATTAACCTGTGGATAGGAGATCACGCGTGACGCGGTTGGCCGGGGACGTAGCAGCTACAGGCGGCGGGATGGGCCGCTCCGGCCTCCGGCGTTGGTGTGGCGGCGGGATGGGCGGATCCGGGCACCGGCGGAGGTGTGGCGGTGGGATGGGCGAGTGGCGGCACTAGGTTGAGGGGAGGGAGATTTTTCCCCTTTGTCTGACCGGCCAAGAGGATAAGGCCGCGAGGGGAATTTTGTCCTTCTTGCGCGGGAGGCGTGGTGGGTCCCACGTGTAGCTGCTAAATTTTGGTCTGGCGCGGTGGGTCCCGCTATGTCGGTGGCAGAGCCTGCGCTGGCCAATTTTTGGTCCTGGCGCGGTGGGTCCGCTATGTCAGTGACCGTATTAGTAGTATTAGGAATTCAAATAGATTTTTGTGGTAATAAATGATTTCAACTGAAAAAAATGTCAGAAACAAAGTTGTATAACGCATCGAGATCTACCACTTTGATTTTGGTCATTTTTTTCATATGACTTTGTTTGGACTGTTTGAATTTTGAATTTCAAAATATTAGAACTTCAAACAAAATTTTGGGGTACTAAGTAATTTCAAATGAAAAAGTCATGAACATAAAGTTGCACAACTCATCAATATCTACAACTTTTATTTTGGTCATTTGTTCATCCGACAAAGTGATAGTAATATAGTTCACAAATTTTACATATCTCTCTTATATTTTCATAAACTATAAGAGAGATACATAAAATTTGTGAATAAGGTTACTATAACTTTGTCGGATAAACAAATGACCAAAATAAAAGTTGTAGATCTTGATGAGTTCTACAACTTTTATTTTCATGACTTTTTTAGTTGAAATCATTTGGAGTTTCAAAATCTGGTTTAAAGTTGTCATTTTTTTGAAATTCAAATTTTGAATTGTTCAAACTTTGTCACATGAAAAGATGACCAAAATCAACGCAATAAATTGATAGATCATGGTTTTATAAAATTTTAGAAAAAAAAGCATCACATTTGGAGTTAGTATGTGGGATAAATACTAGTTACAAGTTTTTGCCATAGATTAAAAAGAGAAATGATGTTTGCACAATGAATTCATTACAAGAGAGGCTAATTAGCATGCAGGGCCCACATGTCATTCAAACGTTGGACCCACATGGCAGTCAAGGATAATTAGCATGCAGGGCCCACATGTCATTAAAGGGGGGGTACTTAGCATGCTGTGGCTAAGAAGCAGAAGGCACAGGTCGGCCACGCGCGCTCTGGCCGGTCACATCTCGGCTCCTGCCTCGCCCGCGACCCCAGCTGCTCCCTCGCCGGCGACCCCAGCTGCTCCCTCGCCGTCCACCCCACCTGCAAGAGCCGCGACGGCGACCCCACCTGCTAGCAGGGGTGGCCGGCGACCCCAGCTGCTGCCTCGCCGGTGACCCCAGCTGCTCCCTCGCCGTCCACCCCACCTGCAAGAGCCGCGACGGCGACCCCACCTGCTAGCAGGGGTGGCCGGCGACCCCAGCTGCTGCCTCGCCGGCGACCCCAGTTGCTCCCTCGCCGGCGACCCCAGCTGCTCCCTCGCCGCCCCCCCCCCCCACCAGCAGCCTCGCCGGCCTAGGCACCTGCATCCTCGACGTCCACCACCCCTGCTGGAGCCGCGCCGGCCACCCCTGCTGGAGCCTCGCCGGCCACCCCAGCTGCTGCCTAAATTTATCCAAGTCGAATTGAACAATCTTTAATTGAATTGAAGGATAGAAGCTCGATTTGTAACATTTTGGCACCTAAATTTATCCAGGTCGAGATGGATAGAAGCTGGATTTATAACAGTGCACCATTTAGTGATCCCTATATGTCTGGTGTTGAACAATTCATGGAACATGTCAGAAGTAGATTTAGTGCAGATGAGGAAATCAAGTGCCCATGCCGTCGATGCCTGAACCAAATACAAAAAAGTCAAGATGAGGTAGAGGAGGATATCCACATCAATGGTATTTCTAGGTGCTACACAAGGTGGATTCACCATGGAGAGGGAGATAATGATGTTCAACAAGATGATGGCACACTCGCTGTTGGTACTGAAGATATATCATGGGATGGAAATGACCAGGCTCCACTTGATGATGAAGGACAAGCTGAAGATGTCATAGAAGATAGTGCACGGGGAGTTCAGGGGTTGATTCAAGATTTGTACACCGCAGCAAGCCATGGCTTCGGTGGTAACTTATATCAACAAATCATGGAAGAGGCAAAGCGTGAACTTTATCCAGGTTGCACCGAGGAGTCTAGGCTAACTTTCATTATTAATCTGCTGCATATAAAAGTGTACAATCGGATAATAAATTCTGGGTTCAATGCATTCCTTGAGTTGCTTTCAACATCGTTGAAGATTGTTACCGGTCTCCCTAAGTCCTATAACGAAACTAAAGCTCTACTTCGGAAGCTTGGTTTTGGTTATGTTTCAATTCATGTGTGCAAGTATGATTGTGCCTTATTTTGGAAGGACCATGCCAATGATGATCATTGCCCAGTTTGTGGCGAATCAAGATGGAAAGTGAATAATTCCAATGAGGTCAGAAAGAAAGTTCCTCACAAGGTCCTGCGTTACTTTCCAATAATTCCACGCCTTCAAAGACTTTTTATCTCAAAGCAGCGGGCACAGTATGCAAGATGGCACAAGGATAAGAGGGTACCAGTTGAAAATGAAATGAGATATCCTGCTGATGGAGAAGCTTGGAAAGAATTTGATGATACTTTCAAGTCTTTTGCAGATGATCCCCGCAGTTTGAGGTTAGCCATTGCTACTGATGGATTTAACCCATTTGGTCAGATGACCAATTCATATAGCATCTGGCCAGTGATAGTGGTTCCATACAATTTTCCACCATGGATGTGTATGGACCAATCCAATTATATGCTTGCTTTAATTATTCCAGGAAAAAAATCACCCGGCAAAGATTTCCATGTGTTCATGCAGCCTTTGATAGCAGACATGCTTACCCTTTGGGAGGGTGTCTCTACTTATGATGCATATGAAGGCAAAGATTTCAGTCTGCGTGCAGCGATTCTGTGGGGAATCATTGACTACCCTGCATTAGGCACCATGTCAGGCAGAACCACTAGGGGTTACTTCGCATGTGTGCACTGTGATGAGAATCCATGCTCCGAATGTCTGAGAAACAAAATTGGGTTCATAGGCCATAGACGTTTCCTCCCAAATGACCATCCCTGGAGGAAAAACAGATCTTTCAGTGGCCACCATGAAAATAGAGAGCACCCAAGGAAATTTAGTGCAGATGAGGTTATGGCAAGGTTGGATGAAGTTTCCTATGTTCCAGGCAAGAATCCTGATAAGCAGAAAACAAGAAAACGACGCCGTAATGGAGAACCAGTATGGCATCTCAAGGTTAGCTTGTATGATTTGCCATACTGGTCAAAATTGAAGCTACAGTACAACCTAGATGTTATGCACATAGAGAAAAACATATGTGAAAACATTTTGTCAACTCTACTTAATATTCCAAAGAAGACAAAGGACACAGTCGCTGCTAGACTAGATTTGGAAGACAGAGGTATAAGAAAAGAGCTTCATTTGCTGGAAGAAGCTGGTAATTCGTCCACAAAGCCCAAAGCTTGTTACGTTCTAACGCCAGAAGCAAAGAAGAAGTTCTTGCAGTTTGTTAGCAATGTTAAATTTCCAGATGGCTATGCCTCTAATATATCAAGATGTGTCAATATGGAGGGAGGAACAATGCATGGGCTGAAAACACATGACTGTCATATACTGCTGCAGCATATTTTACCAGCTGGCCTTCGCGGTTTGGTGCGCAAAGATGTATATGAAGTAATTGCTGAATTGGGTAGGTTTTTTAGACAACTTTGCTCGAAAACTCTAAAGGTTGATGCACTACACCAGATGAAGAAAGATATTGTAATTATCCTTTGCAAACTGGAGAAAATTTATCCTCCTGCATTCTTCGATGTTATGGTTCACCTAGCAGTACACTTACCTGACGAGGCACTCCTTAGGGGACCGATTCAGTATGGATGGATGTATCCCATTGAGAGAAGATTGGGCACCTTTAAGCGTTTCATCCGCAATAAAGCAAGACCTGAAGGATCTGTTGTAGAGGCATACACTGCCTATGAGTGTATGACCCAATGTTCAACATATTTCAGTGAAATTATTACTAAGTTCACTAGGCCTGAAAGAAACTTAGATGGAGCACAGAACATCTCACCCAATGATTACTCTATTTTTGGTCATGGTATTAACCTGTTGGGTGCTTCAAAACTTCATTACCAAGATAATGACTATGACTCCATGGTTTGGTTTGTTCTAAATAATTGCGAAGAGGTTGATGAATACAAAGAGTGAGTAATTGCTGTCATTTCATTTCTGCCAACTTTATTCAATATTAGTGTCACAATAAACTAATTAGCTTCTTCCTTTGCAGCATGTATAGGGTAGAATTGGAACAACAACAGGTCAACAATATTGAAAAAATGATGTCAACACAATTCGCTGCATGGTTCGAGAAACATGTGCGTGCAACTTTTACAACCTGACTGAATCATTTATGATACAATAAATTTTCAAACTCACCAATTCTCTGTGTTTTCCTGCAGATTACCAGATTGAAATACGAAGGCACAACAAATGTTGATGAAGACCTGTACTCACTCGCATGTCGGCCGGATAGGCGTGTGCGATCATACACAGCCTGTATAATCAATGGGGTACGGTACCACACTATGGCTCATGAGGCACACAGGAAAACACAAAACTCTACCATCAAGACTGCAGGTACTCACAATGATGACACTATTGACTTCTATGGGACAATCACAGACATTATTGAGTTGAATTACACTAAGAACAGCAAAGGAGATAGATTTGTTATCTTATTACGGTGTGAATGGTACAATCTTGAGGGAAGGACATACCAGATGAAAGATGATGGTTACTTCAAGAGCATTAACATCGAAGGCCGATGGTATAAGAATGACCCTTTCATTCTAGCCACAGAAGCTTCACAAGTATTTTTCTTCGAAGATACAAAGTTAGGTCCATGTTGGCGAGTGGTACTAGAATTTGGCCACCGACATATATTTGATGTTGAAGAGTCCGACGGAAAACAACCAATCCATGAACAAGTACAGATGAGATGTCAAGAGGCATACCAAGAGGACAATACTTCGTCAGGAGATTGTACAGTGGGAGACATTTATCCTAATATGGATTTGTTGCACATGGATAATCAACCAGGCAGCCCTATTAGTGCAGACCTTGTCGAGAGCATCCGTCGACATCAACAAACACCTCAAGGTGATGAAACAGACGACGAAGATGAAGATGAAACCTTCCTTGAGTACCATAGTCAAGACGAAGCGAGTATATCAGAAGAAGACAGTGATGATGACTAACCTTTGCATTTCTGGAGCTATTTGTGAACCATGAACTTCTATTAGCGGTTATGTTGTATCTGAAATATGGTATTGAAATTTGTATCTGAATTATGAAATTGTAAGACCTTGTATGCAATGATTCTGTTTCAATGTTAAACTTGATTTATGAATTCTATTCTATGCACATGTAACCTATTGGAAGTTACATACAGGCTATATGCTGCCAAAATATCATAGATATGTTATATGCTGCCCAGAATTCATTGAGATGATATATACTACAAAAATTCTGGGTTTTTATGACAACCTGACAGTTCCATGGAAATTACAGGATCTGTCATGATATATATATGCTGGAAGTTACATACATGCTGCCAAAATTTCATCACACACAGGTTACACATCAAAGCAAAAGGGATGTTTAATTCCAACATACATCAGAAAGGCGCATATTTCATCACACAGACAGGTTACATATCCATGCACACAAGAGATGTCCAACAGCACAAAGGCACATATTTCATACCAACTGCAAATACATCCTGGATAACAGGTTCAATACAACATGTCCTAGCCTACTTCATCATCATAGCCAAAAGCATATCAAATGTGGCCAACATATCCAACCTACTTCACAACATGTCCTACTTCATCATCATTGCCTACTTCAACACTACAGTTACAACCAAAAGGATGGCCAACACCAGGAATGTTACATTCAGACAGCCACACACAAGACAAATGCAGCTTCCCATGCCTTCCCTGTTCTTGCCAACCATTTCCTTCACCTTGTTCAGATTCTGCTCTAAGCTATCAATTTTTTCCACCAGCTCAAGAACTTCTGTTGTCGAAGCTGCTGCAATGGTCGAGGAAGCTGACAGTAGATAACCATTTTCATGAAGGAACACCACATATTCTTCCTCCAACCAATACCTAGTACATGTCCACTGCATCCAAATTAAAACAACAGGCAAATTAACATCAATAGTGCAGCCACTGAATGCTAAAAACACTACCATTCTCAGGCATGCCCATTCAAACAAGAATGAAATTTGGGCAATGCAAAATGATTATAACACTGACATTTTGATAGTTCTTCCTGGGGCACTTGAAAAATCTCCTTCCAACGTTATACTCAGACTGCGTGGTAGTGGCAGCAAACACCCTCACGTCCTTGCAATCTGGGCACATTATCAACGGCAACCCAGTCACATCATCAATCGGCGCCTGCAGCTCGACAGCAGTGGGCGGAGGCGCTGCAGCAACAACAGCAAGGGGTGCGGGTTGCCAGGAAATCCTAGCTGCGCTTGACCGCCGAGTGCGAGCGGTAGATGACGACGCCTGCGACATGAGAACTTGAGAGAGTGTGGATTGATTAGGCCTCACACATCAACTGGAAAGGGGGAAGGTGAGCGACGAGGAAAGGCAACGGAGCGGGAACGGGGAGGGGGATGAGGGCGGCACTGCCACAATGGCGCACCTGGGGACTAGGAGCACGCCGCCGATCAACGAGATGGAGTCACCGCTGGTCACCGGATATCCGCGCTCCGCCGGGCGGGCTTGCAGCGGATCTGCGCGCTGGCTCCGCCCAGAGGCCGCCGTGCCGTCAGTTGGGGAGATGGGGAGCTGGCTCCGCCCAGAGGCCGCCGCGCCGTCAATTGGGGAGATGGGGAGCTGGCTCTGCCCAGAGGCCGCCCGCCGCTCGCCGCCGTCTTCAGTTGGGGAAATGGGGAATGAAACTGGTCAACACAGAGGGGTCAAGGGTCCACCTCCTATTGGGGATATATTGACGTTGGGGGCCGTCATGTTTGAAATAACAAACAGTGACGCTCCAAAGCCGTCACATAAAACAACACATATCGTCATAAAAACGCCACCGTCAACCGGCTCCTGGCGACTTGCATTTGGTGACGACACTTGGTACATTTATGTGACAAACAAAATAGCTTCGTCATAAATAGTTCTGGTTGTCCTGATTTTATGACGATACAGACTTGTGCGTCATATTATGATATATTATATGACAAAACTTTGCCCCGTCATGAGGATTTTTGTCATAGAAAGAAGGATTTCTTGTAGTGGTAGCATGAGCAGCCGACATAGTACATGGCCCGTGACTCTCTGCATCTATAACCTTCCTCCTTGGTTGTGTATGAAGCGAAAGTACATTTTGCTGTCGATACTTATCCAAGGGCCAAAATAACCTGGGAATGATATCGATGTGTTCCTAGCACCATTGGTGGAAGATCTAAAAGTACTGTGGAACGAAGGGGTACAGGTATGGGATGCATACAAACGAGAGAACTTCACTCTGCGCTCCTTATTGTTCTGCACCATAAATGATTATCCTGCCCTGGGTAACCTATCGGGCCATAGTACAAAAGGTGCCAAAGCTTGTACTCACTGTTTAGATGGTACCGAGAGTGTGTGGCTGAGACACTCACGCAAAACCGTCTACATGCGTCACCGCCGGTTCCTTCGGAGGGCTCACCCATACCGCAAGATGAAGAAACAATTTGACGGAGAGAAGAAAGACGGTTCAGCTCCAAGGCATTTAAGGGGACACGAGGTTTATGATATGGTTAAGGATTTAGATGTTGTCCTCGGAAAGGGACGTAAATTGAGGGCTCATGAGAAGAACACCTGAAAGAAGAGATCAATATTTTGGGACTTACCTTATTGGGAGTACCTAGATGTTCGGCACTGCATCGACGTCATGCACGTAGAAAAAATTTGTGCGACAGCTTGATTGGTCTCTTACTGAACATCTGTGATAAAACAAAGGACGGTGTCAACGCACGGCTTGACTTGGCTGACATGGACATCAGGCCTGAGTTAGCACCGACATGCACTGATAATGGACGAACGTACCTTCCCCCTGCGTGTTACACTCTGTCCAAGGCTGAGAAAACAGAACTGTGCCAGTGCTTGCATGGTGTCAAAGTTCCATCTGGTTACTCCGGCAACGTGAAGAAACTTGTTTCGATGCAAGATTTGAAGTTAAATGGCATGAATTCGCATGATTGTCATGTGTTGATGACACAGATGCTCCCTATTGCAATTAGAAATATTTTGCCGATCAAAGTCCGAGAGACAATCATGAGGCTATGTTATTTCTTTAACACAATTGCTCAGAAGGTCATCGATCCCGAAGGACTAGATGCTCTGCAGGACGAGGTGGTGATGACTCTATGTCACCTTGAAATGTATTTCCCTCCTTCGTTTTTCGATATCATGGTCCATCTCATTGTTCACGTTGTGTGGGAGATAAAAATGTGCGGGCCCGTATTCCTACGTAGCATGTACCCATTTGAGAGGTTCATGGGAATTCTCAAGTCCTACGTACGGAATCGTTCTCGGCCTGAGGGCAGCATCGTCGAAGGTTATGCAAGCGAAGAGGTCATTGAGTTTTGTGTCGATTATATGGCTCAGATTCAACCGATAGGTGTCCCTCAATCTCGTCATGAGGGGAGGCTGAAGGGTCTCGGAACTATCGGAAGGAAAGCAATCACTCCAGATATGGACACGTATACTCATGCCCATTTCACGGTGTTGCAACACATGACTGAAGTGGCGCCTTATGTGGACCAGCACAAGGATGTGCTTCGGCAACAGAATCCAGAGCGGCCGGATGTTTGGATCATGAGGCAACACAACCGTTGGTTCAACCAATGGTTGAAGGAGAAAATCGCTAGGAGCTCGCCGAGTGAGACGCTGACATGGTTGGCAAAAGGGCCGACATTTACAGTTGTGACATGGCAAGGATATGACATAAATGGGTACACATTCTATACGCAGTCTCAGGATGTCAAGAGCACTAACCAGAACAGCGGTGTCCGCATAGATGCATTTAGTACCGATGGGTCGAGAAACTCGTACTATGGCTTCATAGAAGAGATTTGGGAGCTTGACTATGTGGTTTTCAAGATCCCCTTATTTTGCTGCCGTTGGGTGCATCTCCCACAGGTGAAGGTTGACAAGTACGGTGTCACGACCGTGGACCTCCAACATGTCGGGTACAAAGATGAACCATTCGTACTCGCCAATCAAGTTGTTCAAGTTTTCTATGTAACCGACCCGGCAAATAAGAAACGTCATGTAGTTCTTCATGGAAAAAGGAGAATTGTTGTAGTGGAGAATGTAGTGGACGAGGAGGAATACAATCAATTTGACGAGTTACCTCCTTTTGGAAATGGCATAAGGGTCGACGATGAACAACGTGATGAAAATAGTTACGTACGCATTGATCGTGAAGAAGGGCTAATTTTTAAAGGAAATAAGCAAGTATAATAAGAATGTATATGTGAAAATGTGTGACAATTTTGAGATGTATATGTGAAAATGTGTGATGTAGTCAATTTTGAGATGCATGTATATGTGAAAATGTATATGTGTATTGGCATTTATGTATATGTGATGTATATGTGTGATGTATTTGAGAATGACAAAATGTATCAAGAAATACACTGTGTGAATGCAGCTGGTTGGTGTTGTATATGAATGCAGCTGTTTGGTGGTTGATATGAATGCAACTGCATGTGTAGTTATTGGTGTTGTACTCTTAATAATAACAGCCGACAAAAGCTTATCACAGACGGTTCTAAACTTAGAACCGTCTATGATATCATATCACAGACGGTTCTAAGTTCAGAACCGTCTGTGATAATCTCCCTATATATACAGAATTTGCCAGCTGGTTGGTGTTGTATATGAATGCAGCTATTTGGTGGTTGATATGAATGCAACTGTGTAGTTATTGGTGTTGTCTTCCGGCAAATGCTTATCACAGACGGTTCTAAACTTAGAACTGTCTGTGATATGTTATCACAGACGGTTCTAAGTTCAGAACCGTCTGTGATAATCTCCCTATATATACCCTCTCGCTAGGGTTTTCCATGTACGCTACAGTTATTCGATATAGATCTAAACCCCGAGCCCTCGCCGGCTGCCTCCCCGAGCCCTCGCCGGCCGCCTCCCCGGACGAAGACGTCGCCGCAGCTTCCTCCTCCTCCGTCGCCGCCTCCCCGAGCCCGTCGCCTCCTCCTCCTCCGTCGCCGCCTCCCTGAGCCCGTCGCCTCCTCCTCCTCCGTCGCCGCCTCCTCGAGCCCGTCGCCTCCTCCTCCGTCGCCGCCTCCCCGAGCTCGTCGCCTCCTCCTCCTCCGTCGCCGCCTCCCCGAGCCCATCGCCTCCTCCTCCGTCGCCGCCGCCTCCTCCTGCGTCGCCGCCACCTCCTCCTCCTCCTCCTGCGTCGCCGCCGCCTCCTCCTCCTCCTCCTCCGTCATCGTCGCCTCCTCCTGTTAGTGTTGATGCTTGATGCTTCATACTTAGTGTTAGGGTTTAGGGTTGATGCTTGATACTTGATGCTTCATACTTAGTGTTAGGGTTGATGCTTGATGCTTCATACTTAGTGTTAGGGTTTAGGGCTTACTGTTAGTTGCTTACTGTTATGTATATGGTTAGTTGCATTCATGTACATGCTTACTGTTATGGTTAGTTTCTTAGTTACATTCATGTATATTCAAGTTTGTTAATCTTCCATATATGTATGTATGTAGGTATGTAGGTATATGTATGTATATGTAGGTATGTAGGTATATGTATGTATGTAGGTATATGTATCAATTAAAACTTGAGCTTGTTGCTAGTCTTAATTGATACATGGCTTTTACATTATATATGTATGTATGTAGGTATATATATATGTATATGTATGTATATAGGCACATAACCCCTCTCTCTGTCCACATCACCCCCTCCCTTCTCCCCTTCCCTCTACTCCTCTCCTCTCTTGACTATATATGTATGTATGTAGGTATGTAGGTATATGTATGTATCAAAGGGCATGAAGCAAGTAACATATGACTACGTATCATGTTCAATGAATTGGATACTCTGGTTTGTGTTATTTGCTTCATAGAACTTTGTTTAGAGACCTTGTAGTAATAGTATATGCCGACTACTGCCGAGATGTGATGTCCACTCCCACAATTCTTCTTTTTCCTTCTTAAATTCAGGGCAATTTTATTACAAAAGTGCAAAAAAAAGACATTCCCAGATTCTTCGTGAGTAGCCGACATAGCCGATTTCTTTGGTGAGCGACTATCCATCTGCTTCTTCCCACTCTTTCTCTTCATCTCTGATCTCTGGATCACGTACGACAGTAGCGATGATTCAGAATCATCGCTACTGGGGTACGTGATCCAGAGACCAGAGATGAAGAGAAAGAGTGGGAAAAAGTAGATGGATAGTCGCTCACCGAAGAAGTCGGCTATGTCGGCTGCTCACGAAGAATCTGGGAATGTCTTTTTTGCACTTTTGTAATAAAATTGCCTTCATTTTTGCGGGAAAAAGAAGGATTGTCGGAGTGGAGAATGTTGTGGATGAGGTTCCCAGATAAAGAAATCTTGCGATTGTTGCAAAAGATACATGGACCATTTGGGTGGAAAGATGAACTGTTTCATCAGGCGCATGACTGCCAATTCGAAGCACGCTTGTCAGGCGCATGACTGCCAATTCATGCGTCTGACGAAATAGTTCATCTTTCCATCCAAATGCTCCATGTTTCTAGCCAAAAAACAGCAAATGAAGCAAGTGATCGACATACTCTAGTGTTCCCGTTCAATGAACCGGATACACTAGTTTAGGGACTTTGCTATTTGGTTTATAGTATTAGCAACTAAAGTAGGTACTAAGATAGGCACATCACCCCCTCTCTATGTCCATATCACCCCCTCCCTTCCCCCTCCCCTCTACTCCTTTTCAATGCCTCCAATTCAATATGATCACTTTCTCATCTTATCTTAATAGACCCACAAAATGAGCAACATGTCACCCGCGCATTCTTCAACATCACCGCCGGAGGCGTCCGCTCCAACATCAAGACGTCAAGGAAGAGGGCTATCGAAGAAGCCTGAGGGCCGACAGACCATCACAGCGGTGGATGCATCTGGGGTCCCTCTCCTTCCTAAGAATGCAGTAAACGCATTCCGAACCATGGTCGGAATAGTTGCACGAGAATGAATTGAGATCACATACAATTCGTGGAAGAACGTGCCTACCACTCGGAAACGTGAGCTGTGGACCGAAATTTTGGCATCGTTCGAGTTCCCAGAAGAACACCTACACGCTGTGCAACGATAAACCTACCTAGCGGCGTGCAAAGCATGGAAGAACTTCAAGACCACGCTTGTCAGGAAATACGTGGAGACGGACGAAACGCCTTTTCATAAATACCCATTCCTGCAACCACAATGGGAAGAGTTCAAGGCGATGAAAACGACCGAAGATTTCAAAAGTACAAGTGTGGCGCACAAGGCCCTCCAGGCAAAAAACACACACCCCCATAGACTTGGCACAGCTGGGTATGCGGGTAAAATCCAGCAGTGGAGGAAGGAGGACGACATGGCAGCTGCACAGGACATCGCCCCGCCGTTTTCCAATATCCCGGATGACTGCGCTCGAAATTGGATTAGAGCAAGGTCATCTACAACGACATCGGGGGACATCTCCTTTCGAAACCCTGCAGACCAGCATGTGTCCCAGCGCCTGGTAAGATATCGATCGAACTACGTAGCTTGTAATTACTCCACAACTTTCGTACGAATTGAAATGACATTTCGTGCTCTTGCAGGAAGAGCTGAGTTTTGAATCTACCCTGGGATCATTCCAGGGAACAAGTGAGAATGATATGCTCTCCGTGGCCCTGGGAAACAAGGAGCACCCGGGTCGTACGAGCGAAAACAAACTGAAAGTCAGCAGGCTGCTACCGCCGCTCCTGTGCTAGCTAGCCCGCGCAACCTTCCGAGTAGCTGCGCGTCCAATCCGACGCAAAGCCAGTCCAAATTTCTTGTGGATGACATCCTGGTAATAATTATTACCTCTCGAATGCTTGCTCCATTGGTAGGCCTATTCGAGTACCTAATTTTGTATCGTTATGTAGGAGCCTACGAAGTGCAGGCTCCAAGTGAGATATGGCTCCATTCCCTTGTACGCTGCTTGGGGCCAGGCATATTCGTCTGGTATCGGGGCCATGGTGCACGGTCAACCTTTAGCGCCAGGCTTCGCAAAAGTTAATGTGGATGGTGTGCATGTCAATTTTGAGGTGGTCCCGCTACCGAAGCCCCCCAACGACGAGATCGTGACTCTAGGACAGGCCATTGGAACATTCATCCAGTGGCCTAAAAGCGACATCTCCCTGGAGGCTTCTTCACCGGTGGCAGGACCAGAGCAACATGCACTGGTGCCATGTCCATTACAAGACCAGTCGGTTCCACCACCGGATACTGCACCGGTGCTAACTCCACGGGTCTTATTCTCGCCAGAGCAACTTGCACCGCTGCTACCTTCAAAGTCGACTGCCGTGAAGTCGAGCTATAGCCGAGGCAGCAAGGCCAGCAAGGGCAAAGCAAAGAAGACCAATGATGATATTTCGTACCTATCTTTGGCCCGCAAATTCGTGCTTGGCGACCCGTTGCTCGAGCAAAAAGACCTCCAAAAGCTACCACATAGTTGCATGCAATTGCACACGTGGTATATTCAGCAGTCCAATAAGCTAGATGGAGAACGGACTTCAAGTATCACTGTCAAATTCACGTCGGAAGATTTACACCACAGTCTTCAAGAGTGTATGTTCGTGGTCGCCTTTGAGGATTTATTCGATCTGTTCACGCTTAACGCTCTTGACATCTCAATCATTCGATGCTGGACGCTGTAAGTGTGTACAATCACAGTCTCCGTTAATGTCATACCGATAAATGCCATATCTAATTTTTTGCTTTCGTGTGTATATATATAGACACATGCTGATTACAGCTAGATCATCCAACTCATCAGCTGGTTTCTTGGACCCACAATTGGTCGCCAATGATACCATCGACCAGGATACACCCCTCGTCGAGAGTACATTGCAACAGGACTGCTGGGTTACCGCAATAAGGAATATGTACTTATGCCCTTCCATCAGAACTTTCATTGGATTTTAATAGTAATTGTACCAAAATGGAACAAGGTATATTACCTTGATTCCTTAAGTAAGAATAAAATGGACTTCACAGTTGTCAGCCAAGTAATCGACAGGTAAGCACATATTCCCCATACATATCTACATTGTACTCTTTCTTTCCTTCCGAATGATTAAGGTTAACCTTTTCGAATTACGTAGGGCGTTCGCGATGTACATTGAAATGGGAGGTGACTCGAAGCGCGGGGCTAAAGGCCTGCTGACACATGTTCGAGATTTTAAGGTATTCGCTATTTCACATTAATTAATCCTATGCAACAGTTGGTACTAATGCCTCTTGAACTAACACATTCCAATTTTTGCAGTGCCACCAGCAGCAGCCGGGCAACACATGTGGATACTACGTTTGCCAACATATGGAACTACTCCTCGATTCCTCGAGGCTCACCAATCCCAAGGTTTGTCACTCTTCTCATAATTACTTCATACTTATCACGTTACATATATATGCACATTGATATTCCTATCGACAGGCTGCGTCCATCCCGTCAACTGCATTGAAACAGTCTGATCTTGGAGGGATTCAATGAGAGTTGGCGTACTTTTTGCTGACTCAAGTCATAAAGCCAGGAGGACGGTTCCACTGTGCACCATGATTTTTTATTGGTCTTATCACTAAGTGCAAATGCAGTATAGATCTTTTGTAACTGTGCATTTGTTAATGGATATTTCATTTCAATTCAATTAATCGATTTGCGAAATGGATGCATGCTTTATGTTTGTGAAATGAAGTGCGATGTCAATTGGATATTTTATGTCTGTGAAATGTATCTGAAAGGAAATGAGATATGTGAATTGTATATGTTTTTTGTTTGTGATTATCTTCTTGTTTCAGAGGGCATGGCTAGCATTTCCTGAGGCTAGCCAATAAGCGAATTATATGTAGGGGCCGAAGGGAATATTATAGACGGTTTTTGAGTAAAAACCGTTTGTGATAGCTGATAATCACAGACGATTTTTACTCAAAAACCGTCTATGATAATCAGTATCACAGACGGTTTTTCACTAAAAACCGTCTGTGATTATCATCTATCACAGACGGTTTGTACTCAAAAACCGTCTGTGATAGTTGATAATCACAGACGGTTCAAAAACCGTCTGTGATGACCTTCGATTATCACAGACCCATAAATACAGACGGTTCACAAAACCATCTGTGATGACGTTTTCGAACCGTCTGTGTTGACCTTTTCTGTAGTAGTGAAGGGATGTTGGATACTTTTGATTTCCCTTTTCAAGTTCGCTTAAGATTTGTGTTTCCTTGCTGTGAGATCATACCCTGTTGAATTTCAAAGTCTTATGTTCTAAAGAATCAAGAACTACAAGATATGTGGAATTTGGTTTCAGCTAGCAAACTGCATATTTGTTCGGCTATCTGTTTTCAGTAGCTCAGATCTTGCGGCAGATTGATTTTTCTTGACATGTCGTGTTCTCTGCCAAATAAATCTTTTAATCTGTTTGTTTGCTTCCTGAGTTGTGTTTGCTATTTAGTTTGTGTCTCTCCTTTCTCTGTCCCAAGAAGAGCAGCAGCCATTCGGCACTTATTCTGTTCATCAACTGTCTACAGTAATTACTGAGTATGCTGTTGTCAGTTAATCTTCTGCCGAGCTACCCCTCATGTGATCTGTTTTCTGTTTGAAATTTGTCATCAGTGGTCTTCATTTTCAGTAGTCTGCAGTTTCAGTTTTCAGTTTTTACTGTGTCTTGTATTTTCAGTAGGTCCGGTCTTCAGTTAGTCTGCAGTTTCTTCTGTTTTTGGCAGCAGATTTACCTTTTAGTTTTCGGTTTAGTCCTTGCAGCTGCCCGTCTATTATATTTTCAGTTCAGCTGAACTGCAGCTTGTGATCTTTGTCTTCTTTCGGCCAGCTTTACCTCTCCTCTGATTTTGTTGTTGTCGGCTGCCTTCTTCTGCATTTGTGAAGCCGATTGACTGAATTCCGAATTTCGGTTTGCTGCATCAAGTTAAGTTTTTTTGGTCTGTCTGTGTTCAGTTTTCAGCAGCAGGTTCAGTCTCATTTTCAGTGTGAGCAATCTGTTTTCAGCAGCAATTTCGTCTTTCACTGCTCGTTGTCTTCTCTGTTTCTTGCTGCAGCAAACAGACCAAGCAAAACAGTGCAATCATTTTTGAGGCATAGCAGTTTTGTTAGCTTCCTGTATTCAGTCTGCTGATTTGTGTCTTGGTCTCTCCTGACTGCAGATTGCTGTTCGGTTTGTGAAAACAAAATTGAAAATTTGTCTCTCAGTAAAAGCGTGTTTTCAGCAGTTGCCTTCACACTCCGGTTTTAGGCAAGACTTGTTGGTGAAGTCTGAGTTTGGGCCTGATGTTGAGGCGAATGCTAAGGCGAGGAACATAATCATTCAAGGTCTGAGCCGAAACGAGTTCGATTGCATTTCTCATCTTTCGTCGGCCTTCAATATTTGGGTGACCCTCGATGCTTACCATGAGGGCACCACCCAAATTAAGACGGTATGACAGGACTAGTACAAGCGAGATTACAACAAGTTTGAAATGCTCGCTGGAGAGTCCCTGGATGAGTGCTTTGCGAGGTTCCACAAAATCTTGAGCAACCTCTGAGCGGTCGGTCTCACATACCCCGACTCGGACAACGCTCGTCAAATGCTTTCGGCTTTGGATTTGCGTGTTTGGGAGATGAAAGTGACCACCATCAAGGACACGACAGATCTTTTGACTTTGACTCTTTATGCGTTGTATTCACGCCTCAAGACTCACAAGATTGACATTGTCTCTCGCAAGTCAAAGTCATAGTCGATGGCTTTGGTCACTGATCCCAGTCCTGCCTCTGGATCTTTTGCTGACACTGTTTCGGGTTTTTCTCTAGCTGCTCTGTGTGAAATTGATGATGATCATTTAGAACAGCTCCCAGAAAACCAACTAGCCCTCTTAGCCAGAAAGTTCTCCCATGCATACAAGAGGGTTAGAGAGAGAAAGAGAGGAGGAGGACCCGTGATTTGCTTTGAGTGTGGTGGCCCCAACCACATTCGAGCAAACTACCCAAGTTGGAGAAGGACAAGAACGACTACGGCGGTTCAAGCAAGAACGATTACATCAGCAAGAATCGCAACAAGAAGCCTCCAGGCAAAGAGAAGAAGTTCCACAACCTTGGCAAAGCCAAGAAGCTCTTCCACCACGTCCTCATCGCCTTCGACGACATCAACCTCAGTGAGGTGGAGGGGTGGAGTGACGACGATGGGAGGGATGATCAAGATCCCAAGGACGGCGACGACTTCATTAGCATGTGCTTCATGATCCTTGAGCTCTACTCTGACTCCGATGAGGTATATCCTTCTTATGACTAGCTCAATGATGCTTTTCTCAAGCTAGGAAAATTTTATGCTAGATCTAGAGCTAGGTGTAGTGAGTTGGAGAAGGAAGTAGAGAGATTGTCACGGGAGCTTACTTCACTTATATCTGTTCCCTCCCGTGATGAATGTGATGTATGTTCCTCTTTGCTTGGTGATATGGAGAAGCTAAGGACCTTTCATGATAGTATGATTTCTGAGCTTGACATGATTAAGGTGGAGAATGTTAGTCTTTTAGCTAAATTAGAGATGATTAGAACTGCTGCTCTTTCATCTACTGTTATTGAGACTACGTCTTGCACCTCATGTGAGGATAAGGATAATGTTTTTAGAGGTCTTTACACTATGCTACTTGATCTGCCAGAAACATGTGAAAACTGCAATAACTTGAAAATGAACTCAAAGAAGGCAGATCATAAAATTGCTGAGTTGCATGCCTCTTTACTTGAGCACATTCTTTCCTGCACCAATTGTCCTAAATTAACCTTTGAGCTTGAGTCTGTTTCCAAACAATTTTAAGAAATGGTTGATCATAACAAGAAAATGACTCAATATGCTTCTAAGGACCATGTTAGCTCACCATGCAATAACTGTGAGAAACTAAAAGCTGATTTGATTGCATTAGATAAAAAATATGTGAAGCTAACTAAGGACCTACTAGAGAAGCCACAATCATGTTGTGATGCTTGTGCTGTTGTGGGAAAGAAACCTGAGGGTATGGTAGAGACACTTAGCAACGAGAACCAAATGGCTAGCAGTAGGACTGTCCCTTCTGAGGCGGTTGTGCGTGCACATACCATTCATTCTTCTACTGTTGGTTCTTCTTCTTCTCCCTTACCTTCTGCTGTCTCTTCTTCCCCTGCTCTTCTTGCACCTCTCTCTTTCAGGAGTGTCAGTATCTTATGAACACTATTGAGAGATTTATTGAAGGCAAGAAGAAGCTGAATCTTATTCTAGACCAGTCCAAATTTGCAAATTCAATCAAGGTCTAGGATATGATTTTCTTGAGGATGTTAGGAAGCATCCACCTGCTGTTCTCAGACCCATAGCAGCAGGTGTGATCGAGGTCAAGCCCAGAACTAAGAAAGTTGAGTTCAAATCTGCGGGCTTTGTCCAAGGGATCTCTGACAGTAAGGTGGTAACACCTGTTGCTTCGACCTCTCAGAAGGCGAAGCCCCATCATGCTACTTCTACCTCTCAGAAGGTGAAGTATCATTGTACCTTCTGTCAGAAGGATGAACACTTGGTCGAGAGATGCTTCAGGCACGCCAAGATCGCGCGGAGAGACCGTGTTCAGGCTCTTAGGCGTATTCAGGGTCAGCCCTAGACCTTGAGTGCACCTAAGACCAACACGAGGTCTAGAGTTGCTCATGTTGATGGGTTTGGGCAGTATCAAGGATTTGGCTTTTCTGAGTTTTCTGATTTTCGTTCTCGATTTGCCTCTAGTCGTGACTTCCGCCGTTTTAAGGGTAGGTCTCATTTCCCCCGTCGAGATGGCTACCTGCGACGAGATCAACATGTTGTTGGTACCTTGATTCGCTCCTCCATAGCATTCAAGCCCAACAACAGCTTCAGGTCTACTCATAGACCTTCTGGCTTTCTAAGCGACGGAGAGCGAAGGGTAGCTAGAGGTCAGTTGTGTGTGACTACTTCTTCTGCTCGTCGTGTGACTCACTATTGAGTGCCAAAATCACTTTTGATTTATCCCAGTACTAAGCCATCCCTCTCTTGTTGACTCAGGTTTGCCGGGCAGGGAAGGGAGAGGTTTGGCTTGTGGACTCTAGGTGTTCTCGACACATGACCGGAGATTCTCGTTGGTTCTCTTCCCTAGCCCAAGTTCCAGGTGATGAGACGATCACCTTTGGAGATGCCTCTTCTGGGCGCGTCATCGCTAAAGGTACTGTGCGCGCTAATGATTCTTTCATTTTAAAAGATGTTGCCTTAGTGAGTAAAGATGCAGTACAATTTGCTTTCTGTTTCCCAGCTTACCAATGACGGTTTCGAGGTGAGCTTTAAGAAAAACGCTTGCAAAATTCTTGATTCTTCGGGGAGTCTGGTTTGCGGGATTTCTAGATATGGGAGGATCTTTCGTGCTGATTTTGTTGAGTATTCTGGTGATCCTCTCAGGTGTTTAGTTGCTTCTGAGTCCCGTGACCTCACTTTCTGGCACAGGAGACTTGGTCATATCGGATTTGACCATTTGACTCGAGTTAGCAGCTACGATCTCATTCGTAGTCTGCCTAAACTCAAGATGGTCAAAGATCTAGTTTGTGCTCCTTGCTGGCACGGCAATATGGTTACCGCTTCTCATCCTCCGGTCACAATGACTATGACCGATGCACCAGGACAGCTGCTCCATATGGACACAGTTGGACCAGCTAGAGTGCAGTCAGCAGGAGGGAAGTGGTATGTTCTTGTCGTGGTCAATGACTTCTCGAGGTACTCTTGGGTGTGTTTCTTAGCCTCGAAGAATGAGACATTTACCCATTTTCGGGGACTTTTTAGTAGGCTTTTTGTTGAGCTTCTGAGTGCCTTACGAGCGATCCGTAGTGACAATGGCACGGAGTTCAAGAATTTCTACTTTGAGAGGTTTTGCAATGAGACAGGTGTAGAGCACCAGTTCTCTTCTCCATATGTCCCATAGCAAAATGGCATTGTGGAGAGGAAGAACCGTACCTTGGTCAAGATGGCCAGGACGATGCTTGATGAGTACTCTACACCTAGGAAGTTTTGGGCTGAGGTGATTGCCACGGCGTGCTATGTTTCAAACAGAGTTTTTCTGAGGGCACACTTACATCACACTTCTTATGAGTTGAGATATGGGCGAAAGCTTAGTGTCTCTCACTTTCATGTGTTTGGTTGCAAGTGTTTTATTCTGAAGTCTGGAAACCTAGATAAGTTCGAGTCACGATCTTGTGACGGTATCTTTCGAGGTTACTCGACTTCTTCGCGGGCGTATAGGGTCTGGAACTGCGAGTCTAGTAAAATGGTAGAAACCTGTGAGATGACCTTCGATGAGGCCAGTCCAAGGACTAGGCCCGATATCTCAGGTTCAGTAGAACGGTCCGAGCCCATCTTTGTGGATGATGAGGAGGATGGAGATGAGGGTCGTCTACCCGATCCAGTTCCTCCTCCCCTTGAGGTGCTTGCTTCCTCCACTGCACCTCAAGGAGATCAGCCCACGCCTTCCACATCTTCTAGAGCTAGTGGCTCTGTTCCTACCTCGTCAGCTCATAAGGTAGAGGTCACTTCTTCTTCTCATCCAGGACCTCCCCGTCATATCCAAAAAGATCAACCTTCAGAGTAGATGATTGGAGATTTCTTTGAGCGTGTCACACGCTCAAAGTCTGGCATGTCTCACTTCTATCTCCACTCTACCTTTGTTGCCTCTTTCGAGCCCAAGGATGTTAGTCATGCTCTTTCTGATGAGTCTTGGGTCAATGCCATGCATGAGGAGTTAGAAAACTTTGAGAGAAATAAGGTCTGGTCGCTTGTTGAGCCCCCTAGAGGTCATAATGTCATTGGTACTAAGTGGGTGTTCAAAAACAAGCAGAGTGAGGATGGGGTAGTCATTCGAAACAAGGCTAGATTGGTAGCTCAGAGTTTCTCCCAGGTTGAGAGTTTAGATTTTGAGGAGACCTTTGCCCCTGTAGCTAGACTAGAGGCCATTAGGATCTTGCTTGCCTTCGCAGCGTCTAAGGACTTCAAGCTTTACCAGATGGATGTCAAGAGTGCCTTCCTCAATGGGTTTATTGAGGAAGAGGTCTATGTTAGACACCCTCCAGGTTTCAAGAACCCCAAATCCCAAACCATGTCTACAAGCTTTCCAAAGTCTTGTATGGACTTAAGCAAGCCCCTAGAGCTTGGTATGAGAGGTTTAAGTCCTATCTGTTGAGTCATGGGTTTGAGATGGGTAAGGTAGACAAGACTTTGTTCATTCGCAGGCATGGCAATGACCTTCTACTCGTCCAGATTTATGTGGATGATATCATCTTTGGTGGCTCCTCTCATGCTCTTGTTTCACAATTCTCGAATGTCATGAGCACCGAGTTTGAGATGAGCATGATGGGTGAGTTGACCTTCTTCCTTGGCTTCCAAATCAAGCAGACTCGGGAGGGTACCTTCTTGCATCAGGGCAAGTACACTCGTGACCTTCTGAGACGCTTTGACATGAGTGATGGCAAGCCAGTGTCAACTCCTATGGTGTCATCAGCCACACTTGATCCAGATGATGATGGCGAGCCAGTTGATCAAAAAGAGTACAGAAGCATGATCAGCTCTCTCTTATACCTCACTGCCTCGAGACCGGACATACACTTCTCTGTGTGTCTATGTGCTCGATTTCAGGCTTCTCCTCACGTATCTCATCGCCAGGCGGTGAAACGCATTCTTTAGTACCTTCGAGCTACCATTGACTATGGTATCTGGTACTCTTCATCTTCCTGTCTTTCCCTTAGAGCCTACTCCGACGCTGACTTTGCTGGTTGTAGGATAGATAGGAAGAGCACCTTTGGCACCTGCCAATTCATTCGTACCTCTCTTGTTTCTTGGTCTTCTAGGAAGCAGTCCGGTGTTGCACAGTCCACCGCAGAGGTCGAGTATGTTGCTACCGCCAGTTGCTGCAGCCAGGTACTTTGGATGGCTTCGACCCTGCGGGACTTTGGGTTAGTTATAGAAAGTGTTCCACTCTTTTGTCATAACACTTCTGCTATTAACATTGCTAAGAACCCAGTGCAGCACTCTCGGACCAAGCACATTATCAGATATCACTTTCTTAGAGACCATGTGGAAAAGGGTGACATAGTGATTTAGTTTGTTGAGAGTGACCACCAGTTGGCTGATATATTTACCAAGCCTTTGGATAGCTCTAGGTTTTTAGCCTTGCAGGGAGAGCTTGGGGTGGTCTGTCCTTATGGACTGTTGTTAGGAGGAGCTTTGTGCTTTATGTTTTATCTTATTTATATTCTCCTGTTCTCATTTTGTTCCATTGCATATGGGTGCATTTGGGTTAGTCCTCCTAGCATAGATTAGAGTGGTTCTGTTGTCTAGTTGTTTAGATTTCTTCCTCTCATCTTGTGGGTCTAGGATGTTGCTTATTAGTTGTCTCTCTTCTCACTAGGTTGAGCTCACTCACTTCTTATAAGTTCTAGTAGGGTTGGGCCACCCTTGGGTAGACAGGGAACGTGTTTGCTCCTTAGTGTTCTAGAAGACCAGCTGATAGTCCTAGTGTCATATGGGGTAGATGAGAATCAGTCTGAGCAATAGTATCCTCTATATCTTGTCTATGCTCTAAGGACTGCCTTTTCTGTTTTCTTTGCCAGCTTCTCATTTTTATTGCTTTGGCTCAGGGGGAGTTCATTTGGGAGTTTCTAGATCTTAATGCTTACATAATTCAACTTGAACTAAAAATGCATCTCATGTTGAGGGGGGCTGGATTTTCTTGCATTTCAGCATTCTGCATTGTAATATATCTATATGGAGCCTTGATTATTATCCTTCTATGACATGTTTACAATGCCTTACATCTTGCCATGATCTGTGCTTACTTGCTAGAGTTATCATGACTTTATATGTGTAGTCTAGCCTTTGCCATGATAAGTTGATTAAAATTGTACAACTTGAATTAAGACATGTCATGTTAGCTCTTGAGACTAGTCTGTCTTTAGTTATCCTTTTATGATTTATGTCATGTCAAATAGGCTGAGTTGAGTCTTGAATCTTTATTGAGCTTTAGATTGAGCTATGCTAGTTCTTTTATGAAGCATGAGTTATTAGTAACTTCTTGTTCTTGAACTAAACTTAGCGAAAGCAAAACAATCTCTTTATGTGCGAAAGAACTGGTCTCACCAATTCTTTCTCATGAGTCTGCTTGCCATTGCACTAGGCATGAACTCAGGGGGAGTTTTGGTTGACCAAGATCATTTCTTTAAGCTTATCGCTTGGAGTGGTCGCATAAGGCTTGAGATCTAGCACATGACTAAACAAAAATGTGGTTGGAAACAATCATGAGATTTATAAAGAAAAACATGTCAATTGTGCTCAATTTGCTAAAATTACAAAGTTTACAAGTACTTAAACAAATGTATCATTTTTGAACCTATAACACTCTAATTGTCTCAGTACTAGCTTCTTGGTTCCACCTATACTATTGACATGGCTTGCATCATCTTTGGATACCTCTAGCTAGACTATATCATGGTTGATTTGCTATGCTAAGAAATTCGACTAATTCTCAGATTATGACTTATTTGGCTTAGCTTGTCTATACATACATTGTCATGATCGTGATAGCATACTTCTGTATTATGACTTGATGTGATTCTCATATGGTCATTATGGATAATCTTCATGGCTCTAAATGCTTAAAATAAACAAACTTCAGCCATTTCATCCATTTTTGTGACCTTATTCTCTCTTTTGCATCCTTGATGTGTTTATTGCCAAAAGGGGGAGAATAGCGGCAAAAAAGCCATTTGGGAGCCTTCTAGAGCTTTGGAGAACAATTTGCTCTTTCTTGGTTTGCTCTAGTGTTCCTTCTGTCGACATGGTCATTAGCTTCCGTGATTTCTTTTGGACCATATTTGATTTTCCTTCATTTCCAAACTCACTTTGTGCTTTTTCTGGGTTTGTCAATATACTCATCAAGGGGGAGATTGATGAACCATGTGGAGGTGACCCCATGTGTATGATGAGTAATTGACTTCGGTTTAGGAAAGTCGAATTTGGTTTGTGTGGTTCGGACCATGTCGTTGCGTGGTGCAATTAGCTTGGTTGAACTTGGTCAAACTTGGTCGTATGGGTTAGGATGCTTATTCTCTTGATTCGACAGGTTTGGGCTCTCTCATGTGTAAGTATGATTCATTGATGCTATTTGTGCTTACATGTATCGAGCGGTGCTATGTGATGTGTCTCTTGTCTGTGATGGCTGCAGGACGTCGAGGCGGAGTCGTGGCGAGGCACGGAGGACCAGACTAGGCACGGGCGGTGCCGAGGTCATAACAGTCGAGGTGTGCCAAAGACGGCGGAGACTCGAGGTGGTTGCGAGGCTTGGACGGCAAGACACGAGGAAGCTTCGCGGAAGGTGCAAGAGGGGCGTTTCGGTAAAAGCGCAAAGCTGCACAGGTGGAAGCGGTTCCGTTCGGGATTTAGTGGGCATAACGGGTTGGAGATCCGTTAAGCTAAGGCTATAAATAGGAGAGGGATTCCCAAGTGCATGTATGCCTTGTGAGTGGAGTGCATGGCTTTAGGGTTTGCTTTAGTCAAAATGGCCTTTGGAGAGGTTGTTTTGCCTTGAGGCTTTAGTTGGTATGGGTTGTTGAGAGCAGGAGAGGAGGCTTGGTTCTGTGTGTTGTCTCCCGTAGCTTTCTTGGTGTTGTGTTCTTGAGTGAGAGCTCCTCCCTTCTCAAGCATGTAGTGAGGAGAGGGATTGGGTTGAAGAACCATGTAATCATTCCTCTGTTTGTAATCGGGGTATCGGGACTCCTCTGTAATCCTTGGTTGATTGGAATGAAATCTCTGGAGTTTATTTCTTGTTCGTGCCCTATTTTCCCTTCGATGCTTCCTATGCTTGATTCTTGAGTTTTTGAGTTTTGGCTCGATTCTTGCTGAGGAATGGCAAAATGGGTTGCTCTATGATGGAATTGCATTTCTAGACCCTTTGGTCATCTAGTTCCAAGAGCAATTTGATCGATTGGCAAGAATCACGTTTTTCTCTTCCCTGTGTTCTTGTTCTTGTTTCTAGGGTTTTGGTGAGATTCTTGTTTCCCTTCATGAGATGACATGAAATTGGGCATGTTAAGTCCTAAGGCTATTGATTAGCTATTCTCAAAGTTTCATGATCAAAGAATCTCAGGTTGATTGGGAATTTGTGTTTTAGTGCCTCACTCTGTACCTTTTCAGTTTTTGATGAAAATCTTCATTTCTTGCTTTAGAGTTTGTCTCCTTTGGTTCCCCAGGTCCCTTGTGCTATTTGAGGTGTTTTCTTACTGTTCTGGGCTGAAAAATTCTAAGAGATTCCTCTAATTTTATTGCTGCGGAAAGATTTGGGTTTGCTTGCTGAAAATACACTCTGCTGTTAGTTCTGGAAAATCAAGGGGCGGTCAGACCGGTTCGGAACTGGCGGTCAGACCACTTGGTCAGACCGGTTGAGGGAGGACGGTCAGACCGGCTTTAAGCCGGCGGTCTGACCGGTCCCAGGCCTGCGGTCTGACCGGCCTCCCTGCAGGCTTTGCTGATTTTTGGTCTCTTTGCTGTCTTCCCAGTTTAGGCTATGTTCTTCTGGTTCTCCTCCTCTTATGGTTTTCCAGAGAGCTTGCCTTCCTTCTTTTCATAGCCTCTAATTTCTATTGGAGAGAAACGTGTTGTGAACATCTTGTGGGGGATAATTTTTTAAGTCGACATTCACCCCCCCCCCCTCTGTCGCCGTTTTCGATCCAACAGCCACCAACAGCTGTGCTTATTCCCGCGGATTCGGCCGCATCACCACCTGCTACGCCTGTCACCTGGTCGGCGATCTCACCTGGGGCCCGTCCGGACGCTTGGGCGACCTCGTCGGTTTTCGGCGCCTCTTCTGGTCCGGCGGCCCAGCTACAAGGTCTTGCCGGTCCACTCCCCATCACGGCTATACCTATTCCCCCCGTGGTCAACTCTCATCGCATGGTTACACAGGGGAAGTCCGGCTTTCATCTTCCGGTGGATCGGCTTAACCTTCACGCCACTACGTTATCACCACTCCTGAAGACATATCGTGGTGCTCTCGCCGATCCGAACTGGCGCGCCGCCATGGTCGATGAATTTGATGCTTTCTAGAAGAATAATACTTGGACTCTCATCCCTCGTCCTGTTGGTGTTAATATTGTCTCGGGCAAATGGGTGTTCCGCCACAAGCTTCATCCGGATGGCTTTCTTGATCGCTACAAGGCTCGTTGGGTGCTTCGGGGTTTCACCCAACGTCCTGGTATTGATTTTGCTGAAACCTTCAGCCCGGTGGTCAAGCCTGCTACTATTCGCACTGTTCTTACATTGGCCCTTTCTCGAAATTGGCATGTTCATCAGCTTAATGCTAACAATGCTTTTCTGCATGGCACCCTCTCGAAAACAGTTTATTGTGTGCAACCTTCTGGCTTCATTGATCCTGCTTATCCAGATCATGTCTGTCAGCTCAACAAATCTTTTTATGGCCTTAAGCAAGCTCCTCGTGCGTGGTACAAACGGTTTGCCTCACACCTTATTTCATTGGGATTTGTCGAGGCAAAATCATATACTTCTTTGTTCATTTTCCATCGTGGCCAAGAGATGGTTTACTTGATCCTCTGTGGATGATATTGTCCTGACAGCTTCTTCTGATGCTCTTCTTTGTCGGATCATCTGTGCTCTACAGACTGAGTTCTCCATGAAGGATCTTGGGCCTCTCCATCACTTTCTCGGGATTTCGGTCACACGCCGGCCTGATGGTTTTCATCTTTCTCAGCGCCATTACATTCTGGAGATTTTGGAGCGTGCTGGTATGTCTTCATGCAAACCATGCAGCACCCCTATTGACACCCATTGCAAGTTCTCCAGTGATGGCCCCCCGGTTGCCGATGCGACTGATTACCACAGTATTGCTGGGGCATTGCAATATTTAACCTTTACTCGGCCTGACATTGCATACGCCGTTCAGCAAATCTGCTTATTTATGCATGACCCCAGAGAAGCTCATCTCGCGTTAGTCAAGCGTCTTCTACGCTATCTTCAGAACACCCTTGACTACGGCCTGGTTCTTCGTCGGACTTCTCCTACCGAGTTGGTTGTTTACACTGATGCTGACTGGGCCGGTCGCCCTGATACCCACAGATCTACTTCTGGCTATGGTGTTTTTCTTGGCAGCAACCTTGTCTCCTGGTCATCCAAGTGCCAACAAACTGTTTCCCGGTCCAGTGCGGAGGCCGAATATCGTGTTGTTGCCCATGGCATCGCCGAAGCTAGTTGGCTCCGCCAACTCTTGACCGAGCTCCACTCTCCTCTCCAACGTGCTACTTTGGTATACTGTGACAATGTGAGTGCTGTTTATCTTTCCACTAACCCCGTCCAGCATCAATGAACTAAGCACGTGGAGATCGACTTACACTTTGTTCGCGAACGTGTGGCGCTTGGTACTGTTCGCATCATGCATGTGCCTACCTCCACACAGTACGCGGATATCTTCACCAAAGGCCTGCCGAGGTCTGTCTTCACGGAGTTTCGATCCAGTCTCAACGTTCGTCTAGCTGCCGTTTCAATTGCGGGGGAGTGTTAGACTATATTTGGGTTGTTAGACTTTGTTTAGTTAGTACTTATCTCGGACTCTTATTCCTATTCTCCCGAACTCTTATTTCTATAAATCCAGTGTTTGAGATATGGAATACTTGAACCTATATATGTACCCTTGGTCTTTACCCTAAATTTATTGTGTGAAGATTACCTGAATATCTCATGCTTTCAATGATGAATAATTGACATTTGGTTTGCTTTGGATTTTGCGTTTGTGAAAGATTGGTCGTTTGCAGTCAAAGGATTTGCCTTCGAGCAGTTTTGCTCAGTTACGATTGATTTCACATCGCACTTGAGTGTTTGTGTTCTGCTTCGAGTGCTCTCAGTAGGCTCCAACTAATTGTGGTCTTTCTCGTGTAGCAAACTACAACCACGACTTTGACTGCATCAGATTACGACCACGGTATGGCCAAACGATCACAGATTTTAGACTTTGACCACAGCATGCTTCGACCACAGCACTTCAAACACGACTACGACTACGGCTGGCTTCAACCATGGAAGCTTTCGACCACATCTGCCTTACAGCCATAGTAGCTTTCGACCACGTCTGGCTTACGACCACGGAAGTTTTTGACCATGTGTGGGTTACGACCACGGCAGATTTCAACCACGTCTGGCTTACGACCACGATAGCTTTTGACTACATCTGGCTTCGACCATGGCAGTACAACTTCGACCTTATGATCACGGTAGGTAATCGTAGCTACAGTACTTTTTCCATGGTCATAGCTACAGTACGCGATAGTCGTAGACTTTACTGGTCGTACTCGATAGTCAAAGGTTTTACTGGTTGATAATCAAGGGCTTTGTAGTCATTGGTCGTAGGTTTTGTGGACTGCTTTCATAGTCGTAGATTTGGCAGTCTTGTCGATACTCGTAGACTTTACAGTCTGCTATTCTGTCTTGGGTAGTCGGAGGCTTAGCGGTCGGTACTCGTCAACTTCATGGTCGGTACAAGTGCTTTACTCTTGTGATCTTCGAGTACGTCAAGTACGTCAAGTACTTGTGTTGGGCCAGTGGTTGACTGGTCGGTGTGTGGTGGTCGATGATGAATGGTCGTTGCTGCAGTACCAGGTGGGTACTCGAGGATTGAGGTACTCGTAGTCCGAGTACTTGTGGGTTATGAGTACTCTGGGTTAGCGGTCATGTTGAGTGGTCTCAGGGTATGTTTTGGTTAACGATAGTTTGTGTGGTCGTGGACGATCTGGGGATGCTTGTAGATGGTTTGGTTCTTATCTGGAGATAGACAAGGGTGTGTTTTGCTAATGTGTGTTGATTATTGTCAAGTTGGAAAGAATTTGTATCGGGAGAGGGTTTCTTTGGCCTTTGCATATGCAGGTGGGCATGGAGGTGGCTGTGGTTGGTGACGAGGATGACCAGGACTAGGACGGGGTAATCTGAGGTCCAAGCGGTCAGGATGTTACGCGAGCTGGTCGAGCTCATGCTAGAGCACATGGAGGTCAAAGGTGGATGATGTGTGGAGACGGTTATGGTCGGTGATGAGGAGGACTAGGACTAGGAGGGGGTAATCTGAGGTCCAGACAGTCAGGATGTCACGCGAGATGATCGGGCTCACACGAGAGCATGTAGTGATGGCGCACGATGGAGATACAGGAGGGGATATCCTAGAGGCTTCGTCGTGTGTGAAGTATGGAGTTGTGGATGAAGTCCATGACTTGTATGAGGTGGTTAAAACCCATGTTAAGAAGGGTTTCGGGTCCCTTGATTTGAGGAAGAGATAGGATTGCGTGTCTAGGTGGATAAGGACACGGTTTGAGTTGTTCGAGTTGAACACGGTTTGTGTGTTGGCATATAAAAGCAGGGGATGCTGTAGGTTAGCTGACAAGTTTTTAAGGCCTTTACGGAGAAGGTTTTTAGGGGTGCCGTGAGGCCGCTTATAGCTAAGAATTTGATGAAGAAAAAGTTCTTCAGCGACTTGTTTTTCCAGAGCATCGTTCTTTTTCTCTGTTTCATGTGCTCTGAGTTGTCTTCGGCTTGTACTTGTTTGGTTGATGGTCGAATAGCTAGGGACTTCAGGCAGAAGGATATTACGACTACGTGTGTTGTTGTCATGCCGAGTGATCGGAATGAGTGGGCGACGATCCGAGCACTCGTAAGTGAACATTCGGGACAAGAGGTCATAACGAGCGGTCGAGACGAGCAGTCGGACGACAGAGGCTCTTCGAGCACGTACGAGCAAGTAGTCTACGATCATTATCTTCATCTAGTAATTTAGATTGCTTTTCTTTTGTTCCTCTGCTTTGTGTTTTGATTTCAGGTGGTAAAGCCAGAGACAATCATTCACACCCCCTCTGGTTGTGCCATACGATCCTACAAGTAGTATCAGAGTAGGTTGCTATGGTGTCAGAGAGGTATGTGAACCGTCCCCCTATGTTAGATGGTACTGATTTTGCTTTTTGGAAATGTCGTACACAAGCTTACATTGAGGCTCAAGATAGTGATGTTTGGAATAAAGTTTCTATACCATATGAGGTTCCTGCTATTGTTACTAATTTAAATAAAGCAGATGTTGATTTAAATGCTCAAGCTCATGACTTGCTGTTTCAAGGGATTTCTCGCAAAGAGTTTGATCGTGTAGCTCATATTAATTCTTCCCACTTAATTTGGAAAACTCTTTGCAATTATCATGAAGGAACCACTAAAATCAAGAAAGTGCGTAAAAATCTTAATCAAAAAGATTATTCTGATTTTGCTATGAAGCCTGGTGAATCCATTGATGATTTTCGCCCTTGGTTGTTTGGAGGTGGTGGTGCTGAAGGACGAACATTTGACGGTTGCGAAAAGCACGGTTTCTACGAACTGTCGCTTGCTGATTTTTGTGTTATCCATTTGCGCTTACGGCTCTTCACGACCGCCGTAGTGCTATCCTCCACTCGGATTGCTTTGCCTATCAAGGTCAAAAAGTCAAGGATGTTGTGAGCAGAGATAGTCCACTTCACGTCTTCATTAAGGCGCTTCCGGAAGAGAGCAACCTTCGGCAATGGACCTGCGGTGGGAGAACGCCATGATGTTAGTGGAACGCAAGGCCTAATAGGAAAACAAAATGTAGGTTCATACATAAGTTACCTCCTTATCGGTACAACGCACGGATGATCAGCGACTAGTACTACGACGCCAGGTAGACTCAGTAAATTGCGATGGCTGGCCGGACTCGCTTGGTCGCGATAACCTGGCGGGTGAGCATGGTGCCCCCACAGGGTGGCTCATGTGCACAGTGTCATCCGTGGAACGGTCGCAGCTTAGGTTGTGCACTATTTTTTTGGCCTACTTTAGGATGAACTTCATAGTCTTCTGCAGGGCTTGTGGTGTCTCTGGGCTACTGATGGCCGCCTTCGATGCACTTGCGATGCGCTGCACCCGCTCCAACTGAAGTGACATATGAAATAGGTTCAGTAACGACCAGTGTGAATTTCTTGAATGAAACGATAAGATATTTGAATTGTCTTACGCTGTCATGCCGCCACGAAGCGCTGTGGGGATGATCGAGCATTGTAGACTTTCCTCGTGTGTGATCTGCTCGGGGCGATCTGGTGGAGGAATGGTGAGTCTATTACGTGACTGGGGTACGTACCACTCTAGGTACTCATTGTACGTCTGGACGTTGTATGGACGCTCCTCCATAATGACATCGAGGTGTGCCCCATCAGTCCATGCCGTTGTCCACTGTTGCTGCAGTGCCCGCCAGTCTGTGCCATGCCGACCAACCCTTGATTGTCTGTATTTCCAGAATCAATGACGTTAGATAGTAAGACATACAAAGTGCACACAGTAGTTGGATGGAGTTTCACTCACCGGTGTACGACTTGCGGTAGGAACTTGCAGTCCAGAGGGGGCCCGGCCTGGTGCAAACCGAACTGTTGCATCACGCGTTGTGGCGCGTAAGCCTCCACCATATACGAGAACACCAGATGGTGTGTCGTCGCCCATAGCTCTGTGTCCTGTAGGCATTGTAGCAACAGCCCGTGCGGCGATACGCAATGCATAAAATCTACAGTCTACAGACCCCATATAACATTCTTGTTGTGCAACGACTCAAACTCATTGTGCCACAGTAAGTAGCATCTCGGCGGTTTGCCCTTCGCCTACCGCATATGGGCAACAGTCCAATGGATGCACATAGTGGGCCTATCTATCAAGTCGGTGAACTCGCCGAACGGGTGCACTTGCATCATGATGGTCGGACATCCGATAGGGAAGTGCTTCCAACTCCATAGCTGTAGAAGCATATAGCAGATAGCCAGATTGGGGGTACTAGCAGTGGCGTGCTGACAAGTGTGACATAACCCCTGATGCGTGGCGCATAGAACCGCTGATTCTCGGCTGTACTGAGGCATGCCCCAAACTCTATGTCCACCAAAGACTCAGTGAGACCGATGAACTCGGCGTTGCAAATATCACCGTATGTGGCTGAAAACATGCTCCAACCAAAGAGCTGAATAAGGAAGGCGAGGAGGTTCATCCTGATGACCTCCGGTAGTGCATCCTGTGGGCACACGCTGAAATTGTTCAGCCAAATGCGGGGGACGCCACATGCACTCTCCAAGATAGGCCAGCCGAACCGGTCCGCCAACCTTTCCTTCCAGTCGGCTGGTGTAGGGGCTGGAACAAGTGCGTCACCCCCAAGAGGGAGACCGGTCAAGAACGAGACTTCCTGCATAGTGATCATCATCTCACCCCCACTGAAAGTGGAATGTGTGCATCTCGGGCCTCCACCTGTCCACTAGTACCACGAGCAGGCTGTCGTCGATGGTGAACTCATGCTCGGTGGAGACCAGCCTCGCAGAGGGCAACAAGCCCGTGGCCCGCAGGGTTGGGATGTAGCGTTCATCCAGTGCCCACAGATCCCTCCCCCCAGCTTGAAGGGCGAAGGGCCAGCCGCGTCACCCGTCATATCGTATGCGTGTTCGAGAAGCTCTGGTAAAGTCATACCTTCCAATACATAGGACAAACCAAATATTAGTGCAAAGATTAATAATAAAAGTAAAACTTACTTTATAATACGAACTAAATTAATTATGACTAACTAAATAACAGTAATTACGACTAGGATTACAGGAATAACGTCAAAAGTATGCGATAAAAAATTACCTGTGTTTTGGGAGAAGCAACGTAATGAGTTATGCACTGCCTTCTTTAAATAATTAGCTACACACTCTTAATTTTGAGAGTACGTTGCAACAAATGGGACAGACAAAATATTAGTGCGAAGATTGATAATGACAGCAACATACTACAAGTCAGTGATTACATGCGTGTAACTATGTACGAATACTTCATTAATTACCGATAATTTGATTACTCATCCGAAAAAAATGACAAGCCATTCTTTACCGTCGTCCTTACCACTTAATTACTTACCACTAAACTCATTACTTACCCCTAACTAATTGCCACTACAGTAACTACGACTACTTAATTACATATTTCTATTCAATAACAGATTATGGGTACCGTATGTACACAAAAATTGTAAAAATTATGTCTAAATTACTACGACCTACTTACTTTGTAAGATAAACTACATTAATCATGACTAACTAAATAACACTAATTGACTAGGATTATGGGAATAATGTCGAAAGCATACAATAAAAATTTACTTGCCTTTCAGGAGAAGCAATCAGCACTGCCAATTATGAGCTATGCACTAGCTTCTCGAAGTAATGAGCTACGCACTCCCAAATTTGAGCGACGACCGCGACAATGAGCTTCTGCGGTGAGCGACTGAGATGAGCAACGACGAACTGCGCGAGGTTCATATTTATGGCCAAGCGAAAGGTGAACCTGGTGCACTCACCTCGTAAATTGAGGACCCATTGTCACAAGCAGCGCTTCGGATGAGGGAGATGGCATGGTAACACTGACAATTGTGCAAACAAGGGAGCGGGCGAGGGGAACGGCATGGTAACACTATCAAATGTGCAAATGAGAGAGCACGGGAGGGGCACCACACACATGGAGTGACAATTGTGTGAACCAGATAGCATGAAAGAAAATATGGCATGATTGGATGACACTGAGCATCGTTAAATTTATGATTAAATTAACCTAAATAAACATGGCAAATTTGTACCACATAAAATTCCAAAAAATTACAAAATAAATATGACTATGTCAGAGGCCTTACATAAAATTTCATAATTTTTGGAGCTCGTTTGCTATATGTAAAAACTCATAAAAATATCACAATTTTATAAATTTTTGAGCAACATTCACAATGGATAAAATCACCCAAAAATTACACTATGAGGTACATTATGTCAGAAGGTTGTACATTAATTTTTGTAATTTTTGAGAAAATTTGATATATTTAAAAATTCACTAAACACAAAAAAAATTAGGGCAAGTAAGTAAGCCGTATATTAGCTGGCTTAATCACCTGCCGCCCTCTCACCAGACGGTAGGTTTGCCTGTCGTCCCCCACCAGGTGGTAGGCTACCTGCCATTTGCTAGCAGGGCGGTAGGCGCCTACCATCGGTGGCTTCGCTGCGTGTCAGCTCGCCGACGCTACCACCCGGCCACCGGATGGCAGAAGCCCATTTTTGCAAATACTGATCGGATACACCTAGTTTTGTAAATATAGTGCGCAATAGTGTCAAATGTGGCTTTGTCTCTGTGTCATTGTCGTCTGGTCATTCGTACAGCATCATGCCACCACCATTGTAGATTGAGTCCTTCCTCAATTTTACCAATTGAGATTCGTAGAAACTGGAGGATCGAAGCTACAGACGATAGGGGCTATCGCCACTGGACTTAGATTGATCTAGGGCTTCTCAAGGAAAGGGAAACTTTTTTTAGGGAAAAGATATTTATGGAAGTTATAAGGTCGAGTGGCCTCTCGGCTACTTCTTTTCTCCTTTTACTAAGGTAGAGAGGTGGGAATGGATAGTTATTATGTGCTGCTAACAAATCACTCCATAACATATTTTATTTCTGATGTAAAGTATGTGTTGCAGAAAGGTAGTACTTGTTGTAGTGTGGTCTTCTAAGAAACGGGCACACCTGAGGATGGATTAGGGTGCGAAGGATTTGATGTTTCGCCTCCTGGCTGGTGGGAACCAGAGGCTTCACCGCTCGCCATGGTTTTACTTAGGAAGCATGTTACTAGCATCAAGTAGAATTCATGTCATGGGACTAGGATCAACATGAATGATATTTAATTTAGATGAAAGACGAGAGGGAACGAACACAAATTAAGTGGGTCAACAAAGGAGGGTATCCTAGGCCAAATTGATTCATCTAAAACTAAGATGCAAGAAAGCTTGACAACTAGCATGAAATGTTAACATAAAGGTTAAGTTTTAAATGGTCTACAAGATCCTTGCTTAAAACACAAAGTAGCAACATACCAAACACAAGTGGTAAGATACAACCATCATACATCAGTGTCTTAGAGCCTTTAAATACCTAAAACCTAAAAGCAGCTCACATAAACTTTCTAAAGTGAGCTTTTTACTATGATCTAGTATAGTAGTGTAGACCTAGGTGCCGTTGTCAATCTGAGCAGTGTCGGGTGCATTGGCGCAATAGGCTCCTACCATATCCCACGTGGAGAGGATGGTGATGCTGCATGGGTGGCCATTACTCAACGATGGCTTCTGATAACTGACATGTGGGGACATCAGGTAGGTGATTGGATAATGTCGGTGGGTTGTGGCAACTCTTCAGTGACCACAAGTACAACATCTTCCCCATATAACAGTTCCCGTGTGAAAAAGCCTTGACCCACTATGGGGTAATATGGTCCTCAAGCGTGGCAATCCTCTGATGTGCTTTAATAAGCTGGTGAGTCAGGCGATGGAGATATCCATCAAGTGACCTCACCAAGCCCGCAAGATGAAGCAGAGGGGTATTGAATCCTTCGGAAGGCACCTAGTAGACATTGTTCTCATTATTTCCCGCTCAGGAGGGAAAATAGTAGAACATGTCCTCCATCTCGGGAAGGCTGTGGTAGACACAGGCAATGGTGACATAGGCTGCATTGTAGATTGACATGAGTACGCTTGAGTCTCGTCCATAGTAGCATAGGGGCTAGTCTCCAGGGTACCATCCACGGATAAACACCTTCGCAAGGTACTCAGTGGACACCGAGCTGGAGGGGATGCTGTAGGTGGAGTACTCGAGTGCACAGGTGATGCTAACATGCTGCAAAATCACCTATAGGGTGTGAGGCAGGGTGCCTTCCTCGAATACACTAATCCGGTATTGAGGTATCCAGTGAGTAGACATCTGCAAATTTTTAAATGTGGCCAAGGTTAGTTACAAATTTATGAAAGATATAATGAAGGGTTAGGATAAGAAATGACATTAGATAGGGTAAGAATTTTGTACAAGTTCTTGTCTATTCTCTAGTTTATTTAACTAATCCTTATGGCTTATTTTCAGGTATACTACCACTTGGTCTTTTCATATTATTAGACCTTCACAATAACAATGAAATTAACTCTGAATGAAGGTACGAGAGGTTTATAGGACATTACATCACATTAATTTCAGCAAGCATATGTTCTGAAATTTTTCAGGAAAAAGGAGGCAATTAGAGTAGTATCCTTAGTAGTTCAAGGAGGAACTTCCAAACGAAATTTGGGTGGGATATTTTAACAACTTCTTGGAATCTTTTTGGCTCTGTTTTAAGGTCCTAAAATTGATTAAAAACTGAGATTTTTAGATAGCATCCCTTCTATCAACTAGAGTAATTTTGAATAAGGTGAGAATCGATGATCAAAAGAAGACTTTTAGGTAAGATGAGAAGGCTAAGAGAAGAATATAGGAAGCTTTGCTACTCATACCTCTCATTTTTCGCAAGTATTTTTAAATTTAAAATAGGTTGTATTTGGAAAATAAATCCTTCAACTGACGGCCATTCCATCTAGGTCTTAACCTATAGTTAGTGTGGCTCTGATACCAATGTTGTGGGGACCCCGAGAGCAGGATCACCCATAATCATCGTATGTATTCTATACTAGTCCCATGATCAATGGCTAGTACAAGCACACACAAAATTGAGATCATATCCATACACATCGCACATAATTAATTTACAACAAAAGGGTGATATATAAGCGATGCATAGCAGAGTTTATAACATAGGGCCGACCAGCCAAATAAAATATTAGAGTCGGGAGTAAACTACAGCAAAAGGTTAGTAAATAAGCAAAAGCATCCAGTGATATGCCACCATAGCCCATAGGCAACCGACTAGAGTTAGGCCTTAGAAAGACACATCGTCAAATTCCCCGTTGCTAGGGGCAAAATACGCATCATCGGGCACGTAACCTTCTTCATTCTATGATCAACAATAATTTTAAGTAAGATTAAGTACATTGTATACTCAACCAGACTTGTAGTGTATCATAAAATTGCATATATATATATATATATATATATATATATATATATATATATATATATATATATATATATATACATATATACATATATATATATATATACATATAGGGAGCATATCTAGTGCTAATGGGCTATTCAGTGATAACATGCAAATGCAAATCAGAGCCATTCGATCTACCTTCTATGGCTTAGATTTATGTAGGTGGGAGCCCCAAATCACTTATGGATTTTTTCACAAAACCCCCCGTGCGCCAATCCCCTTTGCAAATCTAGCCGGCCCCATTCCCCCAGACTCCCGATCCAACCCGGCGCCTCTAGGGTTTCATCGCCGCCAGCGTCCCCTACCTTGCCGCACTCGCCTTGCTCTATCCCCCGCGCCTCCCCACTCACGTAGCCGGCCGCCGTCTCGCTCCGACCCCCGTGCCTCCCCCCTCTCCACCCCGCTGCCGCCTCCATCTCCACCAAGTCCACC